>OY804603.1:43009236-43609236 GCA_963680895.1 Fragum sueziense
GTCGCCGTGTTCCATGCCAGGCCCTTGACTCAACGTGCATTTTGGCATAATCTGACGTCCATTCAGGCATTATTCGTGGATTTAAAGGTCATTTTCTGTCCTGTTATGTTAACAATTGTAACATTTACAATTTTACATGGCTATACATCGGTTTTGCAAGATGTAGGAGATTCCATTTGTAAAAGTCCTTTTTTGCGTTTTTAAATCGTGTCAGTTTAGTTGTAAATATGTTTGAATCTTGAAAGTTTTTAGAAGAATGCGTCGAGCTTCAAACTTCTCTTTTCATTATGCAATTTTGTTTGTTGCAGGTCCAGAGTTTCAAACTGTTGTTTTAAGGCCTGTCAACATGTATGGGGAGCAAGACGACGTCTTTGTAACCAATGTACTGAGATTAGCCAGCAAATCTGGGGTCAGTTTTAGTGTGAACTGCGGGAAGTCCATTCACCCAACAGGCTTACGTGGGGAATGTAGCTTGGGCATTCGTGTGTGCTGAGAAGAAATTGTATAGCGAACAGAAACTGATGTATACATCTACTGAGAAGAAACCTAATTTAGAAAACACAAGCGACTATATCGATGGTGAAATAGACAAGTTGGAAAAACAAGATTTTACAGATGATGTTAGACCCCACAGAACAACTGCTGGACAAGTATTCTTCGCTGCAGATGGCACACCAAATCAGAATATGTTTCAATTTATGGAATACTTCATAACATCGTGTGGATTAAGGGTGTCGAGTATAAAAATTCCATACTATCTTGTTCTGATTCCATTATACATTGTGTATTTCCTATTCAAAATTTTAGCATTATTTGGCATACATGTAAACATGAATTATTCAATACCGGCCGTGAGGTTTATGAGAAGTAGTCTAACGTTCAAGTATGAAAAGGCAAAGAAATATCTAGATTACGTCCCTTTGTTTACACCAGAGGTGTCAAGAGAAAAATCTTTGCATTTCTACAAGGACCTTGTCAGTAAAGTACAGACTAAGTAAGGAAGAATGTTTGTGCTTTGATTGGCACAATGTGCCCTTAGCATTTTCCCCGCATAATGACGCTTTCTACGCCTCACAATATAAACGCTTTAGAAAACACTGGGGGAAATGCAGAAATTGCTGGTTAGGCCTACAAGCAATTTCTTCATTTCCTACAATATTTTCTACCCGAAAAGACTAAACAATATATAACTCCATTCACTTGAAATTGTCGTCCGAATCACCTTTGAATTTGGATCAGTCTAAAAGTATAGCTGCCGACGAAACCATGGATAAATCGAAGCAAAAGGACGAAATTGATAATCACATGACATTAATTGAATTGATAGCAATTGCTCATTATAGAGACAAATCAGTTTTCTTGAAATTGCCATCAAATCAATTTGATGTCTGAGTGGGGTTTTATGGTGATAAAGCCTATTTCGTGTGTCCGAAACCGATCTTACAGAAATAGACGTTAAACGTCTAAAGGGGGGGGATGCTCTAATTTTTTCCCAATAATTGAATTCATTTATATTTTGTATGTTGAAATTACATGTTATTACCAATTGAAAAATAAAATAAAAATGGATGGTCAGCGATCTTGTTTGAATTTTATAGGCATTCGTATCGCATACCCCTTCAGCAAAAAAAATTGCAAAATTTCTTGCACCTATCCGAGGTCACTAAAATGCTTAAAATGCTGTATAATCATTGTTTAGTCCCGAAAACGGATTTAAAGTAGCGTCTTACAGTTAAGGTTTACAGACCCTGAAAAAATCATCACTTTCTAGCCATACGAAATGCATCAAACTACACACACTTGTAAATACATGTATTTCACATAAGTTGATTCACCGTGCCGGATTTCAAGATTATGCTTCAAGAAGAAAAAAATACAAATATTATTTTACTCTATATTCATATGCAAGGGATGTAATTTTGAACATTTTTGTGAAATATTCTTATAAGTATGCATTAATTCAAAATTCTAAACCGTTCAAAATGCTTATGTTTGTATTTGGAATGGAAATGTAACACAGTTTGGGAATTATTTGCACTTTTCATATTTCGCCTCTGGTAGGGTGGTCACAGTATCGTTTTGAAAATACTACCTCTATCTGACTCTATATAGAAACAAGTAATTTACAAACGGCAATTTTAGCCAAAATAACATATCAAATTGTTAAATAACGTATAAAAACTTGAAGATAAATATATATATATATATATATATATATATAGTTATATTTTAATATGATAAAATGTTTTTACCTTATACGCTTTCTTTTTGTGTTAAATCTCTTTTTGAAAAAGTGGGTCAACTCGGAGTTTCTTTGTATGAACTCGGTCGTCACCTTAGAACGACGCGTGGATATGTGTGATTAAATTGCCCTGGCACAGCCATTTCTCAACGGATTTTCATATATTGTATATCAAACTAAAGAAAAAAAAAGGATCTATAAAGGAATGTCCGTTGATACGAGCTTTGATGAATTTTAGGTAGATTATCTTGTTTTCAAAATAGGTTATTTTACTCGCCTTCAAATGACAAGAATTATGCAATAGAAAAGCCTAGAAAAGCATATATGTCTTCTTCAACATCTTATCTATTCAAACAATAAAACAGTTCGTGGTTTTAGTTTAGCGCATTCAAGCGCAATGGCTTTAACAATGGAGTGTGTTTTTCCATTCCCCGTGATTTATCGGTAATTTCTGTCTAAACTCTATTTATCTTAAATTCATTAATAAATTTTAAAATCAGTCACTCAAAGAGCATTCTTGCAAAGTTTGATTGAAATTGGCTGAATGGTTGATTTTTAAAGAATTTTGTCGTGATTTCTCTAAGTCCACTAAGCCCCCACCCTGCCACGCCCATTTTTTTTTAACGAATCAAAACATCGCGAACAAGTTTAAAATATGGTCACCCAAGGAACATTCTTGTAAAGTTTGGTCAAAATCGTCCCAATGGTTAAGGAGAAGAAGATGTTTGAATAAATTATGGGCAAACAGACGGACGGACGGTGAGTGACCACAATAGCTCATCTTGAGCACTTCGTGCTCGGCTGAGCTAAAACAGAAACTTCTCTTAATGGAATTGGTGAAATTGTTAAAAGTATTCAAAGAATGACGTACTTTAAAAACTTTTCACAATCTCAACAATTCCATTAAGAATGTGGCAGTGTAAAAATAGAAGTTTCTTCTTTTTCTACACTGTTAGCAAGTATATAGCACATGTATTATTGACGTTTTAATGCGTTTGAGTACAAAGAATAGGCGAAAGGGACCTACAACATTTGAGTTTCTCATGGGCTTCCAAACGTTCATTTAATCCTTTCCCAAACAGCAAAACTTTAGGGTCATCCAACTCGAAAGCTGTGACGTGCGACAAAATTAGTGTGAAAGAAAATAAGATTCTTTTGCCTCCATCTTTTCCCCAACTAAATCCACTCCGGGCATCAAAACCAGGTTTAACCAGGACTTGTTCGTGAAAGGGTTAAGCAGCCAAAATTAAATTGAATTTACACATGGTGAAAATGCTGGTTGTCAGCATGTTCTTCTTTTGTCTCAATGTTTTCCAAAACCTTTTCACATATGATCGTGAAAACCATGACTCGTTTGGAGAAGGGTTAAAATAATGTAACAATTGTTGATGGGTAGAAATTGAAGAATTAAATTGTTTCGTAGAATAAGTTCATCTTTTGTAAAACTTCAAAGGGGCTTAACTATTTTGTTAAATGTCCGAATTTAAGCAGTTTCGAGTTTCTCTTGTTCAGACCTTGAAAATGATATATAACACGTTAAGGTCAAATGAAAAATAAGCAATTACATAACTCGGCAGAATTATCTCCCCTTTTGTAAAAATCTAAATGAGCGTTGTTCCACAATGCAATATCCGACAATTCAACCAGTTTTATGTTTCTCTCGATATTCTCTTTAAACTAGTATATATTTTGTAGGGGCTGTAATACTTTTGGAAAAAAGTGTGACCACCCTACCTCTGGCTCTTTGGTGCTTTTGAGGGGTTGGATACCTTGATTAGAACAGAAAACCCAAAAAATGTGCTATTATAAACGCGCAAATGTATAAAACAGCATGCTTACGTGTTTAGTTCGATCAACGAATCTGTCAAAATTTGCATATTTTAGGAAATATTTCAAATTCTACATAATAGAATTTGATAAAACTCCCTCATTGTATAATGCAACATGTCCTGTAAATTATTCAAATAGAAAATGTATAGGTCAGCTCACTTATTAATGAATTACAGCAATTTTTATCAGCTACACACGAATAAAATGACTTTACCAGTGGTAACTGCGTACACACTTACAACTGTCTTGCTCTAAATAATCGATTTCCATCTTGAGGAAATCAGTTTTGCATAATAAATACGCTGTTACCATCACTGGTGGTGAACTCGGACAAAGCGAGGAACATTTTTCATGAACACAACGTACAGATACTTCATTGCACATCCGGATTTTTGTAAACAATACACGTGGCATTTTGTTTTACTTCTCTTTCCGTCTTTTTTTTAAGGATGCACTCAAATGGAAGTTACTAAGGTATGTAGATATGATTTATAATACGCACGAAAATATCAGTTTTATCGATCATTATTTTTAAATGGTTTAAACGGATTGCAAGTGCACAAAGCGCATATTGAGATCATGTGGGTTGATCTTAATCGCCCGAACGAAATGGTACGATATCACTGTTTATGTTAATCTATTTGCATTGCAAGTAAACAAAAAAGACATATAAATGTACAAATAAAGGCTGTAAATGGCAGTTTTCGGTGTCATGTCATTGAAAATCATTGTGCGGTTTCTCCGTGACAACGTTACAGCATGTTTGCGATGTTATCTTTTCCAGTTACGGTGTTTTATGAGAACATGTTTGATAAATTAATCGATTGCACTGGACTTAACGACACATTTAAACATTTATTCGGTAATATCGCACTGATTTGAGCATCTAACCATAGATTTCCGGCATCAAATTCGAGCACCAGGTACTTGTTTCAATATATATCAATATGTACTGCCTAACTCCCCTTTCAAATATATTACTGACAGGTGATGACAATTAGATGACATCATCATCATCATCATCATCATCATCATCATCATCATCATCATCATCATCATCATCATCATCATCATCATCATCATCATCATCATCATCATCATCATCATCCTTTTTATCGTTACCTTGGAGTTTCACCGGTAAGATTTTCGTTATGCCTTCTTAAATTTGGTATAGGTGGAGAATAAGCTATTGAATGAGAACAAGATGGATCTTGATCAGACAGTGCACATGCAAAGTCTGATCTGGATCCATGTTGGTCGCAAAAGCCTAAATGAACGTTTCCAGATCTATAATGTAATGTTTGTCATTACCATTATCACCATGAAGTATCTGTACCTTGTGTTCATGAAAAATGTTCCTCGCTTTGTCCGAGTTCACCACCAGTGACCATCGAAAATGGTAAATTGTAATGGCGTGTTATATTCTGTTTTTATTCGGGAGACAGGGCGGAGCCTATAAACGGTACATTACATTTAAGCTTGAGGAGAAACAGCCATCTCGATAAGCGGTAAATCGTCGATAGTATTGCAAAACATTTTAACTACAGCGTGAATCAAGCTGTAGTTACGAGATTTTATAACAACAAATTTTACAATCGCACATTCTTTCAATTTCGAAATTTGTTTATGCTCGTTTGTATTAAATTCAATGTTTGGCGGAGCGATCTGTCGATTGGCGTTTGGTCAATTGGAACCATAAGGGTCACGTTTTTTATGCTTTTGCCCAATATAAAAGTAAGCATAATTTGTAAATATTGACTTGGTCAGAAGCCACTGAGATCAGTAAAATAGTGACTTATCATAAAATAAGGAAGGAGCTCGAAGGCCGATGGCGTCTCTATGTCACCAACAAGGGAGTAGGAGATGAACTTTTAAAATTGCAAAATTAAGAAAAAAAGATAAAAATAAAATATCGCCGCTATGATTCAGTGGGGATTCGAACCCGGTCATCTTAATTGCTAATCCAGTGTCTCTACCATTTGAGCTATCGAGCAGTCGACATTATACGCATATTTTGAGGGTAGAGAATCTCGTGCAAGTTATCTGAATAATCCCGACATACCTTTTATCGAATAAACTCGTCCAAATAAGTATGCAAATGAAGCAGGTCATTTCGCGGTCAATTGAAAAGTCAATACGAAACGTTTGATTTTCTACAGTAATGACCGAGTGTTCCGAAAAACTGGAGCATTCTCCCTTAACAAAGACAGAATGCAATATCGATCGTTCATGTACTCAATCAATCAGAGACGTCCAATTATAGTGCTCTAAGCACTGTTACATTTTTTTTTTTTTTTTTGCTATTTCACCATTGTCTGGTGCTACCTTACGGCAACTTGAGTTTTTGATTGATTAGATTTCTTGAAATCAGAAAGCACTCCGTGGACACGGTCGGAATTGTACATCATTGGGTGGATAACAACTACGGTTAAATTGGCCCCGCTTCAGGTAGGCTAATAGGGTAAGATATTGTGCAATAACTATAATTATTTCTGCTTCAATTTTCAAGCAGTTTGTTGAGTGTATCACCGCCTTAATACGCTTTTTTCTCAAATGTATGACTTGTTTGTGGAATTTTTTTTTTTTTTTTTTTTTTTTTTTTTTTTTAATTGATACCAGCCGTCCAGAAAAACGACAAAAAAAAACAGATCGTTTTTCTTGTCGGTTGTGATCAATATTTTGCAGAAGTGCAATAAGTTTTCGAATGACAATTCCAATCTAATTTATCTCTAAAATTATACAACAATCTATCCGATTGGACAAGACATATGTCTCGTTGAATCAGATGGCTTATAATGTAATTTGGATTTAGACGATCGGTTTATAATTTTTGGTGAATACGACCCCGGGTGATCACAATAAAACGGCACTTTGACCGTAGTTCGGGTATAAAGAATTATCACCCAGTCAGTGGGTTATCATATTACCTCAATATTGTCAAATTATCCCTTTCCCAAAAAACAAATTTTCAGGATGACCCAATTTGAAACCTGCTGAAGGCAACAAAAGATAATAAAGATTGGATTGATGTAAAATGTCCCAAAGAAAATTCTGATACAAAGGAAGAAAATACTGGTTATCAACATTTTCTTCTTTTGTCGCAAATGTTTTCTCAAGCCTTTTCTATTAGGGACGTTAAAACCCGGACTTTTTTGGGAGGAAAGGGTTATAATAGGTTTTCATGGCTCGATAGAAACATTATGTCAGTTACTTTTAAAATATAGTAACTACAACTTACTTTGGCAGTAGTTAGGGGATTTTCGACCAGGATCAACGGTAATCTACGTTGTAAATACCATTAGTGAATGAAGTCTGTCGTCTTGCAAAAATGCACTATAATTATATAGGCCCCTATGTGGAATTTGGGGACGTTTTTTAGTGTGATAGAAATAGGTATTGTAAGCATTTATTTTACTTATATTAATATAGAGTAATAGAGTAGCAAGCTGGCCTAGATCCATGTTGGTCTCAGATGCCCTGTATTCTTTGGAGTTGTAAAGGATCAGCATAAAATCTCGATCAGGCTGCAATTTGCGCATGCTGGTCTAATATCGCGATATCATTATCAATAAGTATATCGCTGCTTTTCAACAAAAACCTGGTAACTGCAGCTTAAAACAAGCTGCAATTACGAGGTTTTTATTGAAAAGCGACGATATGCCTTTTCCAGATCCCAGCTCCAATCGATGAGCACCATCAGTCCATTACAAGTACGTTCGTCCATTAGTTTGTCATCTGTCCGTCCGTCAGAGGATTTTTGTAAACAATAGTTGATATGTAAGCATTACTTGTCACACAAAAGATCTGGAGGGAACAACTCGCTATAAAATAATTCACCACTGTTGTGTTATGATTGTGCTCCTTGGAATTAATAAAGTTTACAGCAATCAGATGGCTTGTAATACGATTCAAAATTAGAAGGTCCGTGTATGTAGACATGCATGTAAAATTGATGCTAATTTATGTTATGCACGAACCATCCAGAGGGAGTTCGGGGGGGGGGGGGGGGGTCAAACGAACCCCTCTCTTGCCTGATTGTTAGCTCACCTGAGCACAAAGTGCTCAGGGTGAGCTATTGTGATCGTTTTTTGTCCGTCTGTCTGTATGTCCGTCAGTCCGTCCGTCTATCAACAATTTGGTGCTTACACTCTAGCATCTACAAATATAAGCCAATCTTAACCAAACTTTGTCAAAACATGTATAACCTTGAGCTCTTAGATGAGTTAGATTTGGGGTTAGATCGGATTGAAAAGTCCGGAGTTATCTGCCCTTGAATGTAAAAAATAGCTACGTTTGACATTGTTTACACTCTAGCTTCTCCAAATATTGACCAAATACAAAAGTTGGACACAATATTGGTGACCATAAGATCTTGGATGAGTTTGATTTTTGGTCTGATCAGACCAGAAAGTCCTAAGTTATCTGCCCTTGAATCTAACAAAATTGCTGTTTTTGACTGTTTTCTATCTTGTTTACACTCTAGAATCTGAAATTATTGGCCAATCAAGACAAAACTTAGACAGAGTGTTGGAGACCATAAGATCTTGGATGACGTAATTTTTCAATCTGATCTGGCCAGAAAGACGAGAGTTATGTGCCTATGAATTTTACAAAATTGCCATTTTCGGCTGTTTTCGACTTTGTTTACACTCTAGAATCTACAGTTGTTGACCAATCAAGACAAAACTTGAACACAATGTTGGAGACTGTTAGAACTCGTATTAGTTTGATATTTGGCCTGATGGGATCAAAAAGTTGAGAGTTATGTGCCCTCTCATTTTACAAAATTCCTGTTTTCAACTGTTTTCGACTTTGTTTACACTCTAGAATCTACTATTTCTTTTTTATCAATCAAGACAAAACTTGGACACAATGTTGGAGACCATAAGATCTCGGATGATCTGCCCTTCAAATTTTACCCGAACAACCACAGATAGTGACTAATCCGAACAAAACTTGGCACAATGTTATTGGCCATAAGTTTGTTTTCAGTCTTAAAGTCATAAATATTAATTGAATTGAACAAAACCGTGCCTAATGTCATTTTGGTTCAGGTGAGCGATATAGGACCATCATGGTCCTCCTGTTTCATTTTCATGTCGAAATTCAGTCAAAATATAAAACTATTATTATGAACAATTGTTGAAAATGTAATAACTGATTGCATTTTGTATTTTCAAAATGGTGTTCAGAGTATTGTGTTTTGAACTATCATTTTCGAGCAAACTTCAAACTTTTGAAAAGTGTGTCCTTCAAGAGCATTATGAAACCCGAGCAAACAATTAGTAAAACAATTAGAAATGCATTGATCAGTATTGATAAGCTATAGTGAATCATAGTTAAAGTCTGAATAGCTGCCACGATTGAAGTTTTTCTGTTACCGAGTTCTGATTATCTGATGATATGAACAAAGCCTATTCCAACTGCATAAAACCAACGAAATATGTGAAAGAATGGTACATTGGTGCATTTTCCCTTTCTTGCAATATATGTCAGTATGTCATGTTTACAATGTCAAGGGAGAGTTGGAATTATCCGAGTCCTGAGTGGTTAAAAGTGAGAGTCTACGGAATCTATTTTCAAATCGGGTGGAATGACGTCAGTGAATAAACAGTAAATATTAAAAATGTGAGATGTCTCTTTAAAAGGGGACCGTCTGGGAAGTGTGTAGCAACCATAAACCTGCCAGATATCTGTATTGTAAGGTTCGGTGTTTGGCCTACATTATGCACAAATAATCTGCTTTGTGAACTTGCTGGGAATATATCAAAGTAAACTGTTGGTTAGTACTTCGTACGTTGGTATTTCTAATGATACGTCTTGCTTAAACTTCTGTTGTAAAAAACTGAAGTTTAATTGTACAAAAAAGTTTATATTTGGGATAAAACTCATGAACAGCAAATCGATTTCCTTAATAATTTCTGACTTTTAGAATCGGTCTTGAAATGTAATAAAAGATTGCGGTAACTGTCACCCGTCGACGCAAACTCCACACGGCGACAATGGCCTCCCCAATCCAAATTCAAGGGAGATAACTGCGAAGGAGATTAATTGCCGTCGACGATAATGAATTCCACGATATGTCTGTTTCGGCAATAGATGTACATCATTCCGACAAACTGAACAATTACATTATACTCGGCAATTTATCATACAAGACGAAATGTAGTATCAACACTTTCCCAAACGACAAAAACTTAGGGAGGTCCGATTCAAAAACTGCTACAGACGACAGCATTGGTGCCAATAAAGTTCATAATTGAGCTATAAGAAAAGATTGAGGCAAAAGGAGAAAATGCTGATTATCAGCATTTTCTTCTTTTGTCTCAATGCTTTCCCAAGCCATTTGAACTAGTGTCGTCAAAAAACTTAAGTACGTTCTCAGACTCAAATCTTAGCACCGTACTCAAATCACACGAAATCCGCGTGAAGTTCAATCGAATACCCTTCATCATTGGAGAGTATTCCATTGAAGTTGAGCATGTACTCACGAGTATGTACTTAAGTTTTTGCGAGAAACTGGGGCCAGGTCTTGTTTGGTAAAGGGTTAAACGATTATTCTTCCAACGATTTGTCATGTACAGATCTGTCATTTCAAAAAAGTTAAATTGTTAATTTTGACTACGCAGAAACAGTTGTGTCAAAATGCAACATACAGACAGATGCGTACTTTCATCGTCCAACTAACAGCATAGTTCTGAGTTGTTCTCTTCCTGTTTCAGATCTTGAAATAAAAATAATAAACGTTGTTCTTTCTAGAATAGCCCGTACTTACGTAACAAGACAATTATTATGTTAACCTTTTCCGGAACGTCAAAGTTTTAGGGTGATCCACTTCAAAAACTGCCACAAATGACAAAATGGTTGTTATTAAAGATAGGATTTGTGTACGACATGGCACAGAAAATATTGAGACAAAAGGAGAAACTGCTGGTTATCAGCAGTTTCTTCTTTTGTTTCAATGTTTTCCCAAGCTTTTTCTAGTGGGGACGTCAAAACCAGGCCTTGTTTGGGAAAGGGTTAATACCACTAGATTTTGTGAGTTGTTTCTAAATCGATCTGTATTCCAGGGGCAGTTGAATTACAGAAATCCAACCTTTGAGATAAGTAAAGAAGAAAAATGACAGAGAATTGTGTTGTCATGGTAACTGGAGGATCTGGGTTTCTAGGACAGCACGTGATCAAGTTGTTGAATACACACGCAGATCACGTGACGTCAATAAAGGTTGTTGATCTCGTGCCGTTTAAAAACAAATTGGGTAAGAATATTCCACAGAACTTCAAGATTGTTTTTAATATATCTAGTAAGAGCAATAAACTGAGTCATGTGTTTGATTATATAGCTACAGATGCTCTTCCATGTCATTTAGCGTGAGCTATAACCTACTTCAAAGCTTTATTTATCAGCATCAATTAAGGAATGAATGCAATTTTATTTATTTTTTTTTTTTTTATTTTTTTTTTTTTTTTTTTTTTCATGCAGGTATGAAAAATAAAATCTAATCACACTGTATGAATCCGCGAAGCGGTTCATACAAAAATGTGATTAGATTTTATTTTTCATACCTGCATGAAAAAAAATAAAATTGCATTCATTCCTTATAATTTAATAATACATTTTATTACCGTAAATAGTAATATTTGTGACTAGAAAGAATGAGATATCGTTCGGACTATGTTCAAAGAAGCGGATAGATGTGAAAGAAGTTCCGGCAAAGTCTTTTTTTTTTTTTTTTCAAGGAGTTATGAAAAAAATTAGCCAATTAAAACGCTCGGATTTTAATGAAATCAACTAATATTAAATTATTAAGAAGTGATTACAGTTTCAGAGCAACAGATTTATAAGTGGGTTCCGTCATTCTGAATTTGATACTTTAAGTCCAATCCCTATATTGTGGATATTCATTAGAATCGTCTCCTATGAGACGATTCTAATGACTACCAACACCGAATGATTTGATGTACAATAAATGAAGTGTTGCATTTTGAAAAACCATATCCATCGCTTATCTATAACTACAGCTTCATACTAGCAGCACAGCAACTACGAGGGCCCATCAATAATTTCGAGAACTAGTCTTATATCAGAAAAATACGTTGATAAACTTAGAATCATAACCCATTTCTTATAAAAGTAACATCCCTTGAACAGTTTGAATTCATTCCACCGCTTGACCGACGCCTGTGGCACGTGCTACAGCCCGTCACGTGACATTACCCGCAAACTTTTGTAAATGACACACCCAACTCCTCTTTCTTCTCATTATCTTCACCCCGTGATTTATTTCTAAGGTTTGGAAATAACTAGAAGTCGCAAAATGTATAATCTGCTCGGTGCAGAGGGTTTTTTAATATTTCTATTACCAGTTTCACAATACCGGCCTTTTTAACGCGTCGGCTATGGCGCGACGCGCTGTCATAGCGCGACAGAATTCCGGACCTTATGATATTTGCGCGCTGTCTCATAAAAATGTGTGGCAGACCAGATTTTATTACTGCTGAAAAATTATAAGTACTTACTCGACTTTATATAGACATGAAATGTTTCAGTGTGATTCCTCGAATATTGATGAAAATTGTGACATTTGTCTCACCGGCACATCTGGAAATCAATGTTTTGTGGGTGAGAACAAAGAATAATGCTTCCAAAAATGATATTTGTTCTTTACTTTCCGACTAAAAAATGATGCATCGACGTCACGTCACATGTATTTATTTGATTCGCAAAGTTATGGAGGTCCTCCTTATAACTTTGGTATTATTTACGACACCTTTTGACTCCCTGCCCCATTCCGCCAGGAAGCGGCCAGCGCGGTACCCATCTTGCCGATACACGGCTCATTCCGAGATTACTGGTCATACTGTCCTTAGCTGTATCATACAAATTATCCAAGTGTCTTACTACTATTTCAACACCTAATTGTCGATTTTCAAGAATGAAATCAAGGATTTTAGCAGCCTTCTTTTCAGATTTATAGTCTCCGGTCAGCTTGCAAAACCACCAATTTTCTCTTATCTCTCCACCCACTCTGAAGCGTCGTATGCGCTTTCCAATAACTTGATAAGATAAACATATGTCTCTTTACAATACATGTAAAATTACACGGACGCCCGTAAAGGAATTATTGAGAAACACATAAAACGTTTTCATAAGGCGTTGCTCTAAAATGCAAGATGACGTCATGTTTCAAAACAAACGCTATTGACATGACGTCATAATTCTGCCATGACGTCATATTGTTATGACGTCATCGTTTAAAAATAAGATGAGTCGGTTGGAAAATGAATGAGCTTTCATCATACCAATTTTCGCGATAATACGTCAACGGGTTATTGAATAGTAGATTTAGTTCTCGAAATTATTGATGGGCCCTCGTACATGACGTTTATGTGTTACCTTACGTTTTTCAGACTACACACCTATCAAGCCAATACACCATTTTGTGGGCAGCATTACTGACGAAAATTTAATGAGAGAAGCTATGAGAGGATGTCATTGTGTTATACATCTAGCGGCCATTGTAGATTACTCCATGTTTCCTAATAAAGCGAAACTGGAACACGTTAATGTGCAAGGTAAACTTTGTGTTTTTATTTGTGGTACATTATATAGGCAGCGTCATTGATGAAGGTTTAATGAAAGAAGCTATGAGAGGATGTCACTGTGTTATACATCTAGCGGTCATTGTAGATTACTCCATGTTTCCTAATAAGGAAAAACTTGAACACGTTAACGTACAAGGTATGCTTCGAGTTAAAGTTTCTATTGATACTGTATGTAATTTTTGGTGTATAAAGGGGGTGTCTCAAGAATAGGAAAAATAACATGGGAGTCTGCCCACGCTCGGAATTTAATGAAATTTGGTGTGAAGTTAGTACACTAAATAACGGTTCATATTCATGAATTGTTTTAAGCAGCACATTCCAGAAAACAACTTTCTTGGAATTTTAAGTTTTGACCATGAAAAAAGAGGGTACCCTCATTTAAAGAGTATGCAAGCGTTCTGGCTTTTAGTTTCATCGCTTGATTGATTCTAAAAATAATGTCAAGTAGTCTGTGTTCCTGTATGAAACAAAAATACATACATTTCTGTACAAAAAATGATTCTATATCATCTGATGTTAGGTGCCAACCCAAAAATTCACAGTTTTTAAATAATTTAAGCAAATTCTGTACTAAAATTTACTCTGTTCCAGTTTTTGTCAAGATTTGAAAATCATGTAAAAATTGTCCGTATATACTCGGCAAAACTGCTAACGCATCACTCAGATCTTTGCTAATATTTTTTTAACGAATATACAGAAAACCTTCAAAATTTGCACATGCTGACTACCACCATTTGATAAGAGATCTACGAAATTTCATAGTAAATGTTACCGTATCTTGTAAATTATTGAACTTTTAATAAGGACACCCTTAATTCTAAAATTCATAAAGTCTGAAATTTGATTAAAATGGAAAATTCACGCATAACTTTCAAACCTTTTGTATAGGCTGAAAGAGTTTCTGTTTACAACAGTTACCCTTCAAAAACCAAACCGACGGCTTTAACTTTTTTATGGGCGCGTAATGTATTCCCACAGAGGCATTTTTACATCACTAGTGCCTTAGGTATCATTGATGGCGTCGAAGGCGACGTAGGTTACGTAGACAAAAAACGTATCGGTCTATATCTTATGAACTGTATAAGATGCAGTCTTGATATTTCACACATAGACAGGCCCCAGCAAGACCTTTCACCTGACACTATAAAATTTGACATTGTGACCTTGACCTTGAAAAATTGACATTTTCTTTCAGAAAGGTGAGTCTATGCAAGCTATGTTGTCCCGGAACAGCCCTTGTAATGTTAGATAGAAAATTATTTTTTTCAGACTTTAATTTCACAATAAACCAGCTTTCAAAATCAATTCAAACAAAAATGATTGAAAAAGATCACAAGTTACACGAGCCGAAAACTGTTTTGGCCCCCTTTCGTATGACACGGTCACATAAGAAAGAAAACTTAGAAATAGTTTAATTAATGAGCGCAGAAACTTGTGGGATAAGCATTTGCCAAACTATAAATCTAAATCTTTGACAATAAAGAAGTTATGCAATTTTAACAAGTGATGCGTTAGCTCTTTTGCTGAGTATATATACTGATGATTATAGTGAAAATTCAAGAAAATATAAAACCGGTAACATGTTGCTTTTGGAATTTCCAACTGAATGGTACGCATTTCCAAGAATGGACAAAGTTAAGATTTTTTAAAAAATGACGTTTTCAAATGTTTTATTTACTTTTTGGGGTTATTTAGTTTATTTGAGGACAAATAAAGATGTGAGATCTTTTTTCGGTCCTTCCTGCTACTTGTCTGTGTGTCTGTCTGTCTGTTGGCATTTTCTCAAAAAATCTTTTTCTCTCAATCTAATGTATAAATGTTTTTGAAACTTGATAGAAAGTATCCTTGGGTAAAGGCAGAACAACGGCAAGCATTAGAATTTCTTTTTGTCAAAAACTTTTGTTGTTGTGGCATCACAAAAGGGGCAACATTTCATATCATAAAAATACACACTTTTTGTAAAGATTTACATGACCACGAGGTTTCAAATTTTGTATGTAAGTATGACACAGGGTGGACTTTAAAGTTGGTTAAAATATTTTCGTCCAGGGTTACATTAGATCTTGTCCTATGTGTACTTTTTTGACAAAAACGAGAGCAAATTCTATATAAAATTCCTCTTCAATTATTCTAGTCAGCCATGACTCATGTTCAAGTTGTCAGCAAAAGTTTTCTACTGATCCTTTAAAACATGAAAAAGTAAATCAGAAAAAAGCATCCGTTTCTATGATGGCATTTGATTATCATGCAAAAGTGAAAACACTGTCGTCTTGCACCAGAAATAGATAATCTAGCTCCAAAGTGACTATTAAAGGCTATTGATGGCTAAACCCCTTGTTAACCACATGACATCGTGGAAATGTGTATAAATTGTGTATCAATACAGGTTAAGCTATGGATAGAAAAATAATTTGCGGAAATAATTGCACCCTATTTTACCCCAATAGGACAACGTTTTGAAATAAACAATTACATTTTCAATTGTGTAAATGAAAAGAATACAATGCTGTAACAGTCTTTTATATGCGAACTTCCATACCATGTATGTTCATTAGTGGCTCTTAGAGCAAAAACATTACATAAATTAAAAGTTGGAAAGGCCACTTTGGGTGCTTTATCGTACGGGTTCTATGCGTCTCTTCCATTTTATAAAATAAGGCTGGTCTTTTTTGCATGTTATAGTATCACTTATGAGGGTGCATAGGTAATGTGACCAAGTAGTAAAGAAAATTGGCAATGTATACATGTTTGCCTATTTTGGCTTCAATATATGCAATTTTGGAAATAAAAGTCATATTTATATTTGATCTATATTTTTTTCAATTCGGTCCACAAGAAATGTAGTGGATTGAAAAAGATCAAAGAGGACCCTAACTACAAGAGTGCCCGCTGTATGGGAGTTGCGCGACCACTGGATGGTAGACCGCAGACGGAAGTACAGTTTGGTCAGGACAAGCTGGAGGTGGTACCATCCTTCTGCTACCTGGGTGATATGCTCTCAGCAGCAGGTGGATGTGATCAAGCAACAGTGACCAGAGTCAAAGCGGCATGGAGGAAATTTAAAGAGCTACTACCAATCCTCACGTCACGCCATCTCACATACCAAACACGCGGAAAAGTGTACAGTACCTGCGTCAGAAGTGTCATGATATATGCAAGCGAAACATGGCCTCTGTCTAAGCCAAATCTTCAACGCCTACAGCGAAATGACAACGCCATGGTCAGACAGATATGCGGCGTAAAAACAGATGATATCCATACCACCAGATCATGCGATCTCCGCAAGAAGCTCGGCCTCGAGGACTTAGAACTTATCCTGAGGGAGCGTAGGTTGAGATGGTATGGGCACATGGGGCATGTCGAAAGATCTGACGGGGCTATCAGAACAGCATATAACATAAACGTCAATTGGACACGTCGTCCAGGAAGGCCAAAAACAAAATGGAAGCAGCTAGCAGAGAAAGATCGCCAACAATGGAATCTCAAAACAATCGACCCTCACGACAAGGACAGATGGAGGACAGGTGTAAGGACAGCCATGCGTGCAGCAAGCCAGTTACCTGGAAGGGAGCCTACTTACGTGGACCATGCTTCTTAACCTGCACGTTAAACATGAAACACCGATGATGATGATGATGATGACGATAGTGTTTTGAGCATGAATATTGCTTTATGGTTGTACTGTATGATACTATTAATTTTGCTGACTAAAAATGATTTTAGGAGCACAATCAATTTTGTTATTGAATACAAGTTTTGGACGAAAATATCATTTTCATCAATAATATGTATTAAATGACATAGTTACCGGTTTTGGATTTCTATGTAATTTGGCTCAAAGTAAGAGGAAATATGTAGCATCTTTTTATGATAATATGGAATCTTGACAAAGACTCTAACATACTTAACTTTGGAATTCAATTTTGCTCTTTCCATAAATTTTACTGAAAAATATGCATTTTTCAATGATTAATTGAATAAAAAACAATCACAATTATTTCCTAAAATACTTTTTTTGTATGGATAAAATGCCTTATCTGTCTCGGAGCGAATTCACTTGACAGATCTTGAAAATACATAAAACTAATGTTTTGGGACACATGAAAATGGGGGCATGTTTAGTGTCATAATGGGAATAAGTCAAGGTGGCTTTTTGGATTCCAGTTTTATTTATCTAAGGTACTAATTGCATTTTCGTAGCTTGTATACGATCCTTTATCACCATGCAGAGTTAAAAGAAAATTCATGCGTGGGCAGATTTGAGACACCCCCTTTATATCATTAACAAGCAAAAACATACGAAAATACAAATTGCCCAGTTCGTTCACATGATTAATTCAACTTTTCTCGCAGACTGACATTTTTCACTTTCAAAATAGTTACCCGATTATGCGATTAAAGTGTGTTACATATCCTTATTTCAAGGTACAGTGATGACATTGAGGACCGCCCAAGAGTCCTCCAGTGTTCGGCGGTTTATTGGTTGTGGTACGGTTGCGGTACTCAGTGGTCCCGGGGACAACATCCTGGATGGCACAGAAGATACACCTATACCAGCACAATGGTGCTTTCATGATTACGTATCCAGCAAGCATACCGGCGAACGTATAGTTTTGGAAGCTAATTGTAAGTTAATTAGTTTTTCATCCATCCAGTTTATCGTTATTTCTGAATCGTCGGTATTATTGCAAAACCTCGTAACTCCAGCCTACCTAAAGCTGAAGTTACGAGATTTTGCAAAAACGCACACGAATTAATCTTTATCAACTTTTTACCCTCACAAGACCTGGGGCCAGATTTAGCGACGCATTTCAGATACAAATAGCTCGCGAAACGCATAGAAGAATAAGACACCAGCAAGACAAAATACCGGTACGTCTTCCAATGGTTTGTGTTTTTTTGGTACCGGTATATTGTTGACATATAATGGATATGGGTCTGGGAGAAGGGTTTTTTGTGGAATAATTCTAATGCATCTTTACTATTGTCCTACATTTTCGACAAATGTCGACATTTTCCGTATCTATTTAGCAAAAAATGCGCTAAATATTACCTTCCTATGTAAGTAAAATTCCCCGAATACACTAATATCTTCTGGTATGATTCTCCGTTTAACATCAATTTTTCAGATTTCGTGTAATTTTATATGATTCTGATTGATATCACCAGTTTGTATGTGATTCGAAACTTTGATATTTAATGAAATTTCCTATTTAGGAAACAAATTGTAGTATGTATAAGTTTCGTTTCTTCCTCTTACTGTGGTGGTTCAATATACCAAGAAACTCAACAGTAAAAGACACGTGTATTCTAATGAAATCTATGATGTGGTGATCAAACGCCTATCGTTTGAGGAAGCAATTTCATATGTGGGGGGGGGGGGGGGTCTAAAGCCTTTGTCTTGAATATTGGGGGGCTAATTTGGATTTTCCCAAACTTTTCATGGTAAAATTAAGAAAATTTGGCATTTTTGGCCAACATTAGGGGGGCTTAGCCCCCTAGCGCCCCTCCCCTGTTCCTACGGGCCTGTGTAACGTGGTTTGATCAGTGATTTGATTTTTTTTAGATTCTTTTTCCATTTTTAAAAGTACTTAGATTCAATATGCAAGCCAGAAGCAGTGGTATAAGGAAGCTGTGATAGGCTATAAAAATATTTAGTACAATTTTGTCTCTAGAATTTGCATTATTTTTACAAATAGCGATGTTCAATTGGATATCAGGTAAAGGGTTAAAATTGTGAAAGTCATACGAAATCACAAGTGATGTGTTATAATTTGTCAACTTCTTAAAGTCTAATAAAACGTTTGGGTTTTAGTTATAAGCATAATAATTAGATAATTATGGTCTACGGTTCCCTTCATTTGAGGCATTGATTTCTTTTGGGAAAGAAATAGTGTGTTCGAAAGCATGAGGGTACTAAGAATTACCTTTATATATTTCCAAATTTTGATAAAATATACATATGTGGATTTATCGTGATCCTACATGTATAAGGATAATTGAAATATCGGTTTTAGAGATTGCCTGAACTTATTCTTGGCACTGTCAACATTTGTTTCAGAGGCATAAATTTCAAACTAGAAAATAAAGAGGCTTTATTTTTAAATAAGCACGCAGTAATTTAACAAAATATCTCTCATATGCGTACAAGGGTCATATCATTTCGCATCAGACGATGGGTAAACATGTTTTTGATAATAAAAACCAAAATCTAGACACATTTAATTTGTGTATGTCCAAAATTCAGATACTTTTTTGCTTCGAGTGGTGGCCGCCATATTGGAATTTTGTAAGTGGGGGTGGGATAAGGGAAAATCAAATTTCTAGTAAACCTCTAGACGAATTTCTGTCACATTGCACATATAGATGTCTAATATAATTTACTATCAGACAAGAGTGTTTGTCATCCCAATTTCTTAAGTTGTCATTAGGAGTATTCTAACTTTAGACAAATACGGATCCAGATCAGCTTGTGCGTTGTCTGATCAGGATATAGAATATCTTTAAGTAGCTTCTGTTTCCTCATGACTTGAAGCAACCATGAAAGGACAGTGTCGATCGCGATCAGACTCCACTTTAGATACGGAATCGCGTTGATCTCAAATGTTATAAAGAACATTTTTCATATGCTGGTTCAATTGTAGTACAGGCCTGTAGAAACAGGGAGGAGAGGGCTTAGCCCCCCCCCCCCCTCACTGCTGGCCAAAAAATGCCAAATTTTCCTTATTTTACACTGAAAATTTACTGAAAATCCAATTTAGCCCCCCCCCCCCCCCCCCCCCCAATATTCAGACACAGGGGCTTAAGACCACCAAATAGGAAATTGCTTCCTACGGGCATGTATTACATGTACATTTTTTCTGTTTTTGTAGGTCCAGAGTTTTCCACTTTGGTTTTACGACCTGTAAACATGTATGGTGAACTAGACGATACAACAGTTACAAGTTGTCTACAGTTCGCCGCTAAAAATGGCGGCTACGACATACCAGTAGGCAATGGACAGGCTATACATCAAATGGCGTATGTCGGAAATGTCGCGTGGGCTTTTGTGTGTGCAGAGAAAAAGTTGTTTGGAGAACAGAACGTCGATTTTCAACGAAAACCTCGTAACTGCAGCTTAAAACAAGCTGCAGTTACGAGGTTTTCGTTGAAAAGCAGCGAGAAATTGATGAACAGATCCCTGGAACAAAATGAATCCCTCGCAAGCAAAGTTGCTCAAATTGATGACAGAAATAAAGTAGCGCATGACCAAAGTGTAGGACCCGTGGATAAAATCCACACCATTTCTGGGCAGGCATTTTTCATCTCGGACGATACGCCGGTTAAAAATATGTTTCAGTTAAGGAGAGTCTTCGTAGAAGGATGTGGTTACAGGACTGCCAAACTGAAAATTCCATATTATCTGATATTAGTGTTTTTCTACATTATATATGCCGCACTCTGGTTACTGTCCTTGGTTGGGATAAAGTTGAATGTTGAGTATGGTCTACAAGCGATGCAATATCTGACCACTTCTCTTACGGTGAAATATCATAAGGCTGAAAAAGAAATGTGTTATACGCCTTTATACACAACAGAGGAGTCAAAAAACAAATCATTGAATTTTTACAAAGACTTGGTCAAGAAATTGACAAGTAAGTGACAAAAACAGGAGATCTTTCGTGTAGTACTTAAATTGGCAATCTATTTCGCCTAAATTTAAATCGTCGCAGCTCGCTTCTAGATTAAAAAAACTTTCAACAAGCTGTAGTTACGAGGGTCTGTATATACAAGAAATAAATAAAGCTAACTTATTATACCCCGTTTATAAAAACGCATTATTGTCAATTTATCGCTTTTATTTACAACTAGAAAGACCTGAAGGTCTTGAGTCGCTCCACAGACCTGAATTTCTTATGGATAAAGCTGAAAATTACACAAAGGCAATATCTTATCGTCACCAACATTCTGTTCTAGTTTTGTCTTGATTAGTCCATATTTGTAGATGTTAGAGTGAAATCAAAGTCAAAATAGAGCAGAAAATGGCAATTTCGTCAATTTCAAGGGCACATAACTTATGATATAAATTTCAGATCAAGCTGAAAATTATACCAAGGCAAGATCTTATGGTCACCAATATTCTGTACAAGTTTTGTCTTGATTAATCAGTATTAAATTTTGTAGTTGCTAGAGTGAAAACAAAGTAAAAATAGAGCCGAAAATTGTAATTTTGTCAATTTGAAGGGCACATAACTCATGATGTAATATTAAGATCAAGCTGAAAATTACACCGAGGCAAGATCTTATAGTCACCAACATTTTGTAAAAGTTTTGTCTAGATTTGTCAATATTTGTAGTTGCTAGAGTGAAATCAAAGTCAAAATAGAGTTGAAAACGGCAATTTTGTCAAATTCAAGGGCACATAACTCATGATATATAATTCCGATCAAGCTGAAAATTACACCCAGGCAGGATATTATGCTTATATATATTCTGTCTAAGTTTTGTCTTGATTGGTTGATATTTGTAGATTTTAGAGTAAAAATAAAGTCAAAACCAGCTATTTTTGACATTCAAGGGCAGATAACTCAGGTTATTCTGGTTCGATCAAAATTCTTTGAAGGAATCTGAGAGAGGGTCACCCAAGGATCATTCCTGTGAAGTTTGGTTGAAATACATCCAGTAGTTTCTGAGGAGAAGATTTTTAAAGAAAAAGTTTACGGACGCACGCACGGACGCACTGACGCACGACGGACACATCGCCATGACAATAGCCCGCTGGCCTGAAAGGCCAGTGGAGCTAAAAATCATCGCAACTACACATTGTTTGAAGCATAGGCACTTGGATCCAGGACTAATAATAACTTGTAACATAATTATAGTCCTGTATAATATAGATATGAGAAGGTCGGACAGCGGCCATTGTTTCGAGTAACGGATGTTGTTACAAGCGCCTCTGGTTTTCGTCACAGGATAGTTTTATCCCTTATGAACAAGGAACCAGCTGTAACTTCCGTTACTTCAAAATGGCCACTGTCCGACCTTCTCATATTTATATTATACAGGACTATAATAATGTAAGTTGTTATAATTCCTGGATCCAAGTGCCTATGGTTTGAAGCTAAGTTTTGTTCGTTAGAATTAGTTCTGAGGTCCATATTGGTAGATGGTCTTATCAGGCCCATAAGGAACTCTAGAGCGCTAGTCTGAGTGTAAAATTGTGGACAGACAGACGCACACACACACAAAGTGACTTAAAATAACAGCATTGAGCACTTCTAGCCGACTTTAGCTAAAATTGTACAAGTCTGTCTGAATGAGACCGTTACAACAGGCTACGGTTTAGTTTAACCGATGCCCTGCTAATTTGGGGACATATTTGTTAATATGACAGAGCAGGACCAGCATGTGCTTTTGTAGCGTAGACCGTTATAAACCGTACGCTTGTTAAACGTAGAATACCCGTAATGTCGTCATTTTGAGATTCATAAAAACATCGGCTTTTACGAGCGGCGTCGTTACGTGTCCGAACTTATTCGAGCGCGGTCGTAAACATTCGGGGTGGAGAGTTACACCGCCGAATGTTTTCGATCGCACTCGAATAATTCCGACGGCGTGCGAATCTCATTAAGGGTGGACTACCTTAAATATGACACTAACTGTTACGCTAAAAAGAATCCTCTGCGAAGTGCGGAAACTATTGCCGCAAGCCAATATGCTCTAACTGGGCAGACTGACTAAGATCGAAAATTTTCACAGATAATTTTCGGGGTCTAGATTGATTTTGTCATCATACTATTTTTTTTTTTTTTTCAATTTTCACCTGTTACATGAAGTATGCTAATACTGATCCGATTCTCAAAATTTGGTTTTATGGTATTCCAAGATGGTCCGTGAGGTTTTTTATCAGTGATCAAATGTTGAAGGTGAGGTAGAGCTAATTTCAGTCATATAACGAATTATTTCGACTATCCATTCGAGCCGGGATCTGGAAAAAGATCCAAATGTTATGGAATTTGAGACAACCATGTTTCCAGATCAACATGTGAATAAGACCAGTCTGATCAGGATCGATGCCGCTCTCACAGTTGCTACAAATCACGAAGAAGCTTTTTGAGGACAGCATGGATGCTGATCAGGCTCTGCGAATGCACAGACTGATCTGGATCCAGGTTGTTCTTCAATAAAGGATGTTTTCCTGATTCTAGTCCATTTGATTTCTTGGGTCATTAAAAGTTCTACACATGACACTGATATGCCTTGTCTGAAGAAATGCCTATATAACCAATGGTGTTTGTAAGACTTGAACAAAAAGAACAAGAGCTTCGCAGAGCGGCGCATATACGCCCGAGAGGGGCTTGTCAGTAAAATTGGCCATTTTTTCGATTCAAGGGCAGATAATTAAAACATGAAAAGTTATCAAAATTTTGTTTGCACAATAAAACACCAGAGATTCATTGTGGCTAGTTTGATTAAATTCTGGTTGAAACTGTAGAAGTTGCACACAGGAGAAAATTGACATTTTTGAGAAAATGGGCATTTTTTCTTAAATTCAAGGGCAGATAATTAAAGAACGAAAACAGTTATCTAAATTCCGTAAGCGGTATGCACAACTAGACACCATGGAGATTCATTGTGGCAAGTTTGATCAAATTCTGATCAAAACTGTAGGAGGAGTTGCGCACACAAGAAAATGGGCATTTTTTTAATTCAAGGGCAGATAATTCAAGAACGAAAAGAGTTAATTAAATTCCGTAAGCGGGATGCACAACTAGACACCATTGAGATTCATTGTGGCAAGTTTGATTGAATTCCGATCAAAACTGTAGGAGGAGTTGCGCACACAAGAAATTGCTAACGGATGGACGGACAGACGGACAGACGGACGGACAGACGGACGGACGGACAGACGGACAGACAGACGAGCGGGGCCATAACATAATACGACCCTTCGGGCGTATAAAAATACATGTACATGAACTTGTTTTCTCGTTTCCTTTAATTTCTGCTCATCGCAAAACAGTAATGTTCACATTTAATTGGATCAACAATCAAAAGTGGCATAAAATATTTAATCTATGTCATGTCTTGTTTTAATGGAAACATATTAGCCATCAAGACCTTTTAAAAAGGTTCTAATGATTCTATATTTCCATCTAATTACTTCAAAACAACTTTTTGTTGCAAATCATGTTCCTTTATTTCATCATGCCTTACAAAGTTTTGATTGTGATTTGGATATTTTGATGCGTAAAATCATTCACTTAATGTGAATGCCAGCTACAGATACACAATTTCTTGGCTAACCCTTTACCCCAACAAAACCTAGTGTTCATATCCCCAATAAATATTGCCTAGGAAAATATTGATGCAAAAGTAAAGAAGAAAATGCTGATAACCAGTATTTTCCTTTTGTCACAATTTTTTAGCTACATCGTTTGCTACACCAATCATTATCAACTTACATTTTGTTAATGTCCACAATAACTGCTTCAGACTCAATACATGTTTTTGCTATTGGGAAAGGGTTAACTCATTACAAAACATCAAAATTTTAGGGTGATCCAAATTCAAAGATGTTGCAGACTGAAATTTGTAGTGATTGAAATCTAAAACGTCCCTTGACAGCCAGGAGTGGCTATCAGCAGTTACATTTTAACAGCTGATAGCCACTTCTGGCTTTCAAGGGACGAAAAGTTTTGGATGTTTTTGTGTAGAAAACATTGTGGTAAATGAAGAAATTGCTTCTTACAAGCAATTTCTTCATTTTCCACAATGTTTTCCAAAGCCTTGAACTTGTAGGGCAACCAAAGGCGTGACTGTGTGGTAATGGGTTAAGGGACAGTTTGCCATGGTTTGACCTTCATGTCAAGACTGCGCCAACATGCACATAGAGATCTCAAAAAGATAAAACATCATGACAAAAGGACAAAATTCATGTCGTAACAATACCAGGTAAAGAATGTTTATGTAACGACAAATTCTTCTTATAACACTCCAGACTACACAATGGCACCCCAGTTTTAGAACAAGCATATTTCTTCACATTTCCACACCCTTTCATCCCACATTTCTGTACAGGTTTGGGTCTGTCCATCTTTACAGCCTCGAATGGAAAGGCTATCCCGCTAGGTACAGATATTGATATTCCTGATGCATTGTTTAGGTAGGTCACTTTTGGGACATCAGCTTTTCTTGAACGGCCCTGTAATGTTGAAAATGGATATATTTAACCCTTTCCCAAACTACAAAATTTTGAGGAGATCCCACTGGAAAGCAGCTGCAGATGGCAAAATGGCTGTTACTAAAGATAACATTTACAGTTGAGAACATTATGAAACTGACATTAATTCCATTCCATTCAGATCAAAATCATTCCACTCAAGTGTTCATTCATTCCGATCACAAAAACATTCAAAACACCTTAAAAACCCATTCAAAACGTTAAAGTGACATTTCAAATTTATTTCATTTTTTAAAAGTACAGATTTGTGCCACAAATGAACGTCCAAACGTACGAAAAAGTGGTGATGTTTAAAAGGGGCACAAATGTGTAACGTTTATCTTGATAAATTAACAATGGGTTATGTCCCTTAATTTACCCTATTTAAAATGAAAATGTTTGATGACGTCATTATGACGTAATTTTGTCTCAAATATGCCACATTACTTGTTTTATTATTGTTTTGAAGTGTCATGGTGGGGAGAAGAAAAATGCTTACCCCAGACACAAAACAGCTATCATTTCTTTACGTTACTGGGGAATTCGTCAATCAGATTAAGCTCATAGATTAGGGATACCTAGGACTACAATTACTGGAATTATCAACAGATATCGGAAAAGAAATAGTGTGGAAAACTTGCCGAGAAGTGGTGCCCGGTCGAAAATCAGTGAACGTGATGGTCGGACATTATCATAGGCCTTGTCAAACAAAACAGATAACATACCTTGACGGACATTACCGGACTTTTTAATCAGGTAAGGGGCTCTAGTGTTTGGAAAAGGACAGGTCAGAGAAAATTGTACAGTGAAGGATGTCGTAGACCTGTGTTATTTTGAAAAGGGCTCGTATTGGCGGTGTCAACCCTGAGGCCCGTTCTTTGAACCAATACAAGGTGGAAAAAAGAATTCACTCCATGATATGGTCGACCTAAAGTCCGGCTTGAACATTATTGAAAATGTTTGGTGCTGACTTAAAAGACAACTGAGAAATCTACCCTGAAGTAATCGACACCCTGGATAAGCTCGAGGCAGCCATTAGAGACACATGGACAAATATCCCTCTAGAATATATTAGGAACTTGTATTGCAGCAAACCTAAAAGGATTCAGTATGATATGAATTCAACGGTGTAAATTACAAAACATTAAGGTAAATAATCCAAGTTCAAAGTGTTAAAAAAGTTTTGTTTTCGACTGTTCATTTAGAGTTGACTTTCGCCATTTTGATTTTGGACGTTCATTTGTGGTTCATTTGTATGTCTTGATGCAAAGATTGTTTACTCTAATGCATAGAAATCCTATCAGTTTTATGAAGTTGTTATTCATAAACGAAAAATACGCCTTCAAAGTTTAGACAGAAATGACAAATTCTAAATAAATCTGAACTGTTGTCCACAACAATTTGTTTAATTTTAGCACAAATATATATATTTCTCGTAAACGATTCAATATTTTGGCTTGAAATTTTCAGAATTTCCATAAGAAAACATGCTCTTTCAGATTGAATGAAAATGAAATTTAGGTAAAAATAATCGTGAAATGTCACTTTAAATATACATTCAAAACGTTCACTGGTTTAATTGGTTGTTATAAAATGAAGGCATTTCATTGGCTGAAAAATTATTGTGGGCATATTATCGATTAACCTTCTTACCTATTATATTCTGTTTTTATTCCGGAGACAGGGCAGAGCCTAAAACGGTTCGTTACATTTAAGCGTGATAGTCCCTGGGCCAGAAACATGTTTGCTCCCCCCCCCCCCCCCCCCCAGGGGGAATTTTGTAGACATAGTTTTTCATAAAGTACAATATCTTAGAAACATTTTGAGCATTGTTTGCACTCTGGCCGTTGGGGCTTTTGGCTGTAACCCTTATCTAAAACCCTTAACCCTATCATTTTTTTCATTCAAATTTACAATACTTATTTGGCCATATTTTCATTGAATATTGTCCTACAAATGTCTAAATGGTATCAAATGAAAGCTTATGACTTGCTCTTTCATTTGTAGTTATTTTATGCAAATTAGCTCATTTGCATATTCATGAATATTAATGATTTCCCTTAAAATTTCCATTTTTTGGCGAAAATTTGATAAATACTTTCTTAAAAAAGGCGTTTTTGTCCAGGGGGAATTTTGTAAACATGGTTTATCAGTAAGAACATTTTATTAGAAACATTTTGAGCCTTGTTTGCACTCTGGCGTTTGGGGCTTTTCGGCGTGACCCTTATCTAAACCCTTAACCCTACCAATTGTTCATTCAAATTTTGAAAATGAATTAGGTCATATCTTGATTGAATATTTACACACAGATGTCAGAATGGTATCAAATCAAAGCTTATGACTTGCTCTTTCATTTTAAGATATGTTATGCAAATTAGCTCATTTGCATATTCATGAATATTAATTATTTTTCCTAAAATTGCGATTTTCGACCAATATCTGGTAAATACTTTCTAAAACAAGACATTTCTGTGCAGGGGAATTGTGTAAACATAATTAATCTTAAAGAAAATCATACATGAAACATTTTGAGCGATGTTTGCACTTTGGCTGTTGGGGCATTTGGCCAAAACCCTTACCTAAACCCTTAACCCTATAAAATTGTCAAGACATTTCAAAACGTTTTTTATCATATCTTGGTTGAATATTGACCTACAGATATAAGAATGGTATCAAATGAAAGCTTATGACTGTCCCAATAATTTGCCATAAATTTTATGCAAATTATCTCATTTGCATATTCATGAATATTAATGACATTACTTAAAACTGTGACCTTTTTAGCAGGTATTTTGAAAATACTTTCAAAAGCATTGTGTTTCTACTCAAGGGGAATCATGTAAACATAGTTTATCTTAAAGAACATTTTATTAGAAAAATTTTGAGCAATGTTTGCAATCTGGCTGTTGGGGCTTTTGACCCTGACCCTTATCCAAACCCTTAACCCCATCAAATTTTTCATTTGAATTTTCAAAACGTTTTTGGTCATAGCTTGATTGAATATTGACCTACAGATGTAAGAATGGTATCAAATGAAAGCTAATGACTTTTTCTTTAATTTGCAGTTATTTTATACAAATTTGCTCATTTGCATATGCATGTATATTAATGATTTGTCTACAATTTGTGATTGTTTTCAAGTTAAATACCTACAAAAAGGTGGGATTTTTTTTCTTTCTCGTGAGTTTTTAACCATCTGATATCCATGTTCACTCTTTTAAGAACATCTAAGCCTTGTTTGAGATCTATTTGATGTTTTGCTTGGAAGTAACTGCCATTTTTAAGTGTGCAACCCATCATATTTTGTTCCTATAAATCTTATTATCAATGTATGTATTTAGTTTCCATTTGATTTTTTTAAATCTTTTTTGTTTAAGTGCAAATAAGTTTAATTGATTCCATGTATTGTACTGGTGTTCTTGCTTATATCTAGTTTAGTTGACAAAATGTTATCCTTTGATGAATCCAAAATTGCCGCAAAATAGGACTTTGAACATTAACATTTTATTAAATGCCAAATAATGATACAAAGGGTATAACCTGCGGGACTTTATTCTAATACACATATAAAATTAATTATTTCAATTATTTTGGTAATTTTTATTGGCTGAATAGAGATCCTGTAATGTAGACATGCATACATATAGCAGAATAACATTGTTAAGCAATTGTCAAGCTCCATTTTTTGCCATTCACATTGAGAAAACAGCATGATTTTGTTCCATCTGGAGAGCCCTTCCTTGTGTATTCCTCATAGCCAAGTCAATTTGTTGGCCTTAAGTGTATTTGATATGTGGCTGACAGATCAGGGACACTGGTGTTACCATTCCTTTATGCTCTGTTGAGGTATTTTAACTTCAGATAATTTAAGCTTGGGGTGCCATATGTAAAGCCTACATATCAGATGCATAAATCAAGAAATGTACTCGCTGTATGTATGTAGCTAGAGTACAGACAATAAACGATTGCGATCAAAAGATTATTGCAGTCATTTACGATGCATATATTTGTGTGTATCAGATCAGAACAGATGTGAACTGTGAACTGATCCATACTACTGACAGCCCATGCTGAATGTACATTAAAATTCTTCCGAACTTATAAATATGTCTTATATGTGCTTTCAGCATAGTATATAACCTCACAATGGATTGAAAATAGTTCCCTTGAGATACATATACAATATCTTTCAATATGGCATATGTTTTCAAGGATGGCATTCGATAGCCATAGATATCTTCAGTTCAATACTTTCCTGATATTTAAATGCTACAACTAATCCAATATTAAGACACTAACTGTTTGCACTGTTCTAGGACAATTTGACCAAAAATGATTAACATCACACTTGGTGGCAATCTTGGAATTACTTACACTCTGGGAGTTTGGCTATGTTATCATAATGGAAACCGACATAGATCAACACTAGAATGTCTATTTAATGCAAAGAATCATCAACTTTTATTGTACTAAACATAACAGGGCTACTATGTACTTAACATTACAGGGTTACTATATAACATATACGTTAGCACTGTCAAATGGATTACATTTTAAGGATTTTCCACAATAAATGTGGTTTTATCCCAAACATTTAAAGAATCAATAATATTTATGAATAAGCAAATGAGCAAATTGCCAATATACAAGCAATTCACTAGATTTCATTTGATACCATTATGACGTTTGTATGTCAATTTTTGATCAAGATATGACCAAAACATATTGAAAATTTTAATAGACAATTTGATAGGGTTAAGGGTTTAGATAAGGGGTTTTGCCAAAAGCTCCTACTACCACAGTGCAAACAAAGCTTATAATGTTATTTTTATAATGTTCTTTAAGATAAATCATGTTTGCATAATTCCCCCTGAACAGAAACGCCTTGTTTCTGAAAGTATTTTCTGAAAGTATTTTTCAGAAGTTTTCGTTGAAAAATCACAATTTTAGGGAAAATCATTAATTCTTATGAATATGCAAATGAACTAATTTGCATAAAAATAATAGCACATGAGAGAGTCATCCATAAGCTTTCATTTGATACCGTAGTAACATCTGTTTGTAACTGTTCAATCAGGATATGACCAAAAACGTTTTGAAAATTCATATAAAAATTTGATGGGGTTGAGGGTTTAGATAAGGGTCACGGCCTAAAGCCCCAACAGCCAGATTGCAAACATTGCTCAAAATTTTTCTAATAAAATGTTCTTTAAGATTAACTATGTTTACATGATTCCCCTTGAGTAGAAACACAATGTTTTTAAAGTATTTTCCAAATACCCGCTCAAAAGGTCACAGTTTTAAGTAATGTCATTAATATTATTCATGAATATGCAAATGAGATAATTTGCATAAAATTTATGGCAAATTATTGGGACAGTCATAAGCTTTCATTTGATACCATTCTTACATCTGTAGGTCAATATTCAACCAAGATATGATAAAAAACGTTTTGAAATGACTTGACAATTTCATAGGGTTAAGGGTTTAGGTAAGGGTTTTGGCCAAATGCCCCAACAGCCGAAGTGCAAACATCGCTCAAAATGTTTCATATATGATTTTCTTTAAGATTAATTATGTTTACACAATTCCCCTGCACAAAAGTGTCTTGTTAAGGAAAGTATTTACCAGATTTTGGTCGAAAATCGCAATTTTTAGGAAAAATAATTAATATTCATGAATATGCAAATGAGCTAATTTGCATAACATATCTAAAAATGAAAGAGCAAGTCATAAGCTTTCATTTGATACCATTCTGACATCTGTGTGTAAATATTCAATCAAGATATGACCAAATTCATTTTCAAAATTTGAATGAACAATTGGTAGGGTTAAGGGTTTAGATAAGGGTCACGCCAAAAAGCCCCAACCGCCAGAGTGCAAACAAGGCTCAAAATGTTTCTAATAAAATGTTCTTACTGATAAACCATGTTTACAAAATTCCCCCTGGACAGAAACGCCTTGTTTTGGAAAGTATTTACCAAATTTTACTCAAAAATTGACAATTTTAAGGAAAATCATTAATATTCATGAATATGCAAATGAGCTAATTTGCATAAAATAACTACAAATGAAAGAGCAAGTCATAAGCTTTCATTTGATACCATATTGACAAATGTAGGCCAAAATTCAATGAAGATATGACCAAATAAATGTTTGTTTATTTGAATAAAAAAAATTAAAAGGGTTAAGGGTTTTAGATAAGGGTTACAGCCAAAAGCCCCAACGGCCAGAGTGCAAACAACGCTCATCTTGTAGCATTTGTTATAAGCTTTCAGAAAATCATACCCTTCAAAATTCCCCCTGGGGGGGGAGCAGGGGTTATTGGTGGCTCAAGGTCTATGAGGAGAAACAGCTTTATACAACATTATAACTACAGCGTTAATAGAGCTGTAGTTACGAAGTATTATAACAACGCATTTTACAATTGCACATTCTTTCAATTTCGAAATGTGTTCATGCTCGCGCCGCACGTTTTTCTCTTATATCAACCAATGTATCGAGAAGTAAACTCGTTGAATAACCTCTTTGCTTAGCCACACCCTGAAAGGTGAATAAAAACGGAATATATACTCTGCAAAACTGGTAACGCATCACTCACATCTATGTTAATATTTTTTAACGAGTCTACAGAATATGTTAAACATTTGCAATTTCCGACTACAACCATTTTCAAGAAGCCTATGAAATTTCAGTGTAAATGCTACAGTCTAGTTTGAAATGTGGAACTTTTAATAAGTGCACCCTTAATTCTAAAATTCATAAAGTCTGACATTTGATTAAAATGGGAAATTCACGCATAACTTTCAAACCTTTTGTATTGGCTGAAAGAGTTCATGTGTAGAAAAGTTACCCCTTTTTAAACAAACCGACGGCTTTAACACTTTTGTGGACGTGTAATTTATTCCAGCAGAGGTAATGTTACATCACTAGTGTGGTTGGTGTCATTGTTGGCGTTGACGGCGACGTCGCTTACGTAGACAAAAACATATCGGTCTACATCTTATGAACTCTTTGAGATGCAGTCTTGATATCTCACACATAGACAAGTCCTGCCAAGACCTTTCACCTGACAGGGGTTTTTCCCCTTAAGAAAGTGACACTGGTTTCCAGCTTCTTCCCCTCAAGAAATAATGCACTTTTTTCCCCAATTAATAAATGTTCCCTAAGATATATTTTCAAAAATCACACTAAAAACCCAAATGAAATAGCAAGGAAACCTTTTCCACAATTTCTGCAGCTTTACAAACTTAGCCCTGCTTGTTCTCAAGTCTACAATAGTGGATATAAGAGGGGTTTTGCCAATCTGGTGTTCTTTTTCTACATTATACAATTTTCCCCAAAACTAGGTTGCCGCATGTGATTTTCCCCTTTCTACCAGCGTCCTGTGTCTTCCCCCAATCCTAGAAAAAAGCCCTGCCTGAGACCATAAAATATGACCTTGTGACCTTGACATTGAAAAATTCATATTTTTTTCAGAAAATGTGCGTCTATGCGAGCTACGTTGGCAGCGAACAGCCCATGTTACGTTAGATAAGGAATTATTTTTTTAGACTTCAACCCCACAATAAACCAGCTTTCAAAATCAATTCAAACAAAAATGTTTGAAAAAGATCAAAAGTTACACGAGTCGAAAAACTGTTTTGGTCTCCTTTTCGTATGATGCGGTCACATAAGAAAGAAAACTTGGAATTAGTTTTATGGATGAGTGCAAAAACTTGTAGGATAAACATATGTCAAATTATAAATCTAAATCTTTGACAATAAAGAAGTTATGCAATTTTAAAAAGTGATGCGTTGGCTCTTTTGCTGAGTATATATTGGTAAAATTCTGATATCCGACTGTTACTATTTTAAGATCAGGTTTGATTGGTTGAAAGTTTATCATGGGCGTGTTATCGATTTTTAAGATACACAAAACCATTCAAAACGCTAAAAACATTCAACAAAATCATTCCAAACGCTCATTCCATTTGTCCATTCATTCACTCATAAAACATTGCCATTCCAATGTCAATTTCAAGATGTTCTCTACTGTATGATTTCTAAATCTCAGAAAACATTGAGACAAAAGGAGAAATGCTAATCATCATCAGCAGCATTTTCTTCTTTTGAAAATGTCTCAATGTTTTCCAAAGCCAGTTCTATTAGCGCCGTCAAAAGCAGGTCTTGTTTGGGAAAAGATCAACTCTTTACCGAATGACAACAATCTAAACTGCTCCAATTTGAAAGATACAGCAAATGACAAAAGGGACTTGACATCTATTAGTGTGCAGTATGACACAGATTATAATATTGCGGCGAAAGTTTCTTCTTTTGTACCAGCAAACGTCACTTTAAAAAATTGACCAAACGCCGACTGTCAATCAAAAACTGTCAATCAATGGACGATCAGAAAAATGTCATGCCCCAATTGTTCTTCGTTGCATGTGTTATTGTATCGATTTATCGATTGACAATCAAAACAATTGACATGCCAATGGCAAAGGATTTTGTGCTAACAATAGACTATGTTTACTGTATGTTTTGATAAACCGTCGGTGTCGTTATAAAATCTTGTAACTACGGCTTAAATCAAGCCGTAGTTACGAGATTTTATAACAACACCTACGAAATACTATTTTGTTTGTCCGCATTTACGTCATGATTAACTGGATAAAGTCGTTCCCTATTAACGATCACATCTCCATTGTTTGTCTTAAAATCTATGTTGGGTGGAGCAATCTGTAGATTGGCGTTTGGTCAAATATGTCACAGCAAGGAATTATGTGACATATTTTCCATATTTTTTTAACATCTGCTGAGCTTAACCGTTTTCAAGCAATATCTCCATTTTCCACAATACAGTAGGTTGTCTATATAGACAGATGCAAAAGGAGATACCAATATAGGTCTATCTTTTGTGGTGTGAAAAAGAGCAACTTTTAAATATTGATGCTTTTTCAACAAAACTCTCATAAATGCAGCTTAAAACAAGCTGCAGTTACGAAGTTTTTATTGAAAAACGGCAATATATTGTTAAATTCCATGATTTGAGATCATATTTGGGCAAAATAAAAACTACAACAGAGTATGATAAAATAGTTACCTTGGGACCACCCTTCAGTTTTGACTCTTGTTTCTTCAGTAATCTGTCAAGAGTTTGTTTCTGAAATAGAAATGAGCCAGGATCTGGAAAAAAAGGTCCTTAATGGCATTTGAGAACAACATGATTCCAGATCAAATACAACTAATTGATAATGGAATACAGATCCTACAAATGACTAAAAATTTTGATTTTAGTTAATACCTGTTTGTTCTTTATGTACAAATAAACATTATGATTATGTACAAATAAACAGTCTTTGATTTTCAGATCCTTAAAATAGGCAAGTAACTTTGCAGAGCCACATAATGTCTATCATTTGAGCAACACAAAGAATGATCAAAGCTAGCAAAATCTGTTTAAATTCTATATTCTGATGCTAAATGGAATTCTCTAACAAGACAAAGCCAATAATAATCCACAGCATTGGCTTTGACCAACTACATGTCCTAGTATTTTATTATACCCCCGCAAAACGAATGTTTGAGGGGGTATACTGGAATCAACCTGTCTGTCTGTCTGTATGTCTGTATGTATGTCTGTATGTATGTATGTATGTATGTCTGTCCGTGGACAAAATACTTCTCCAGAGCATATCTTCTAAACCATATGTGCTAGCAACTTCAAACTTGCTACACTCATAGATCTCATTGTGGGCAAGTGTCCTGTGTACGGATCGTTACTCTGCCACGCCCACTTTTTGAGTTATTGCCCTTTGTTGTTTGTAACCTTGTATTTTTGTCTGGACCATATCTTCTAAACCATAAGTGCTAGCAACTTCAAACTTGGTACACTTATACATCTTATTGTGGGGAAGTGTCTTGTACAATAACTGTTACTCAGCTACGCCCACTTTTTGAGTTATTGCCCTTTGTTGTGTGTACCCTTACATTTTGTTTGGACCATATCTTCTAAACCACAAGTGCTAGCAACTTCAATCTTGGTACACTTATACATCTCACTGTGGGGAAGTGTCATGTACAATAACTGTTACTCAGCCACGCCCACTTTTTGAGTTATTGCCCTTTGTTGTTTGTACCCTTACATTTTGTTTGGACCATATCTTCTAAACCACAAGTGCTAGCAACTTCAGACTTGGTACACTTATACATCTCACTGTGGGGAAGTGCCATGTACAATAACTGTTACTCAGTCACGCCCACTTTTTGAGTTATTGCCCTTTGTTGTTTGTACCCTTACATTTTGTTTGAACTATATCTTCTAAACCACAAGTGCTAGCAACTTCAATCTTGGTACACTTATACATCTCATTGTGGGGAAGTGCCGTGTACAATAACTGTTACTCAGTCATGCCCACTTTTTGAGTTATTGCCCTTTGTTGTTTGTACCCTTACATTTTGTTTGGACCATATCTCCTAAACCACAAGTGCTAGCAATTTCAAACTTAGTACACTTATACCTCTCATTGTGGGAAAGTGTCATGTACAATAACTGTTACTCAGCCACGCCCACTTTTTGAGTTATTGCATTTTGTTGTTTGTACCCTTACATTTTGTTTGGACCATATCTTCTAAACCACAAGTGCTAGCAACTTCAAACTTGATACACTTATACATATCACTGTGGGAAAGTGTAATGTACAATAACTGTTACTCAATCACACCCACTTTTTGAGTTATTGCCCTTTGTTGTTTGTACTCTTACATTTTGTTTTGACCAATAACTGTTACTCAGTCACGCCCACTTTTTGAGTTATTGCCCTTTGTTGTTTGTACCCTTACATTTTGTTTGAACTATATCTTCTAAACCACAAGTGCTAGCAACTTCAATCTTGGTACACTTATACATCTCATTGTGGGGAAGTGCCGTGTACAATAACTGTTACTCAGTCATGCCCACTTTTTGAGTTATTGCCCTTTGTTGTTTGTACCCTTACATTTTGTTTGGACCATATCTCCTAAACCACAAGTGCTAGCAATTTCAAACTTAGTACACTTATACCTCTCATTGTGGGAAAGTGTCATGTACAATAACTGTTACTCAGCCACGCCCACTTTTTGAGTTATTGCATTTTGTTGTTTGTACCCTTACATTTTGTTTGGACCATATCTTCTAAACCACAAGTGCTAGCAACTTCAAACTTGATACACTTATACATATCACTGTGGGAAAGTGTAATGTACAATAACTGTTACTCAATCACACCCACTTTTTGAGTTATTGCCCTTTGTTGTTTGTACTCTTACATTTTGTTTTGACCATATCTTCTAAACCACAAGTGCTAGCAACTTCAAACTTGGTACACTTATACATCAAATTGTGGGGAAGTGTCTTGTACAAGAATCATTACTCAGGCATGCATACCATTTGAGTGATTGTCCTTAGTTGTTTTTACCCTTGGATTTGTGTCCGGAACATATCTTTCGTTAGCGCTAGCAACTTCGAAATAAGTACACTTATAGATCTCATTGTCAGGAAGTGTCATGTAAAAGAACTGTTACTCTGTCATGCCAACTTAAAGAATTATTGCCCTTTGTTGTTTGTACCCTTGCATTTTTGTCTAGACCTTATCTTCTAAACCATAAGTGCTAGCAACTTTAAGCTTCATACACTTATTGCCCTTTTTGTAATCAAAGCTTGTGCGGGGGTATCAAGTCACATCCTGTGACAGTTCTAGTTATCATTATTTTTAAATCATTTGTTAAGTTTGGTTTATTGGAGTTTTACGCTGTTTTCAACTGCTATGGTCATATCGCAGCGGCTGGAGCACCTTACCATGGATTCCTGTTGTTTTTCATACCAGTACCACAACAACCTAATCGAGTCTCCAGCTGCTCCCCCAAATAGGTTCAAAATAGCAATTTATCAAACCATTGATGGGTGACATTTTTGTCAAAGGGTAATTGCCGCAGCCGGGTATCGAACCTTTGACCTCTCGAATGAGAGGCAGATACGCTACCACCTGCGCCATGGCCACGGCCTAAATTATTTGTTTCCCAAGTAGCCAAAATTTTTACCATTACAATTTCAAGCTGCTACAAAAAAAATTAATGTTGATATAAATATTTCTTGTGTACAATACAACTATTCTTTTGAAAAAATGTCTCTTAACACATTACCACTCAATGACTCTTTTTGACACCTTACAAGAAAATGGCTATGGAAAACATTGTGGTAAATGAAGAAATTGCTTGTAACAAGCAATTTCTTCATTTCCCACAATATTTTCCATACAAAAGCACCAAAAAAGCTATTTCATTCACTGGAAATGGTCGTCTGCATCCCCCTTGAATTTGGAACAGTCCAAAATTTTGTCGTTTGGTAATGGGTTAAACCCTTTTACATTAGTGATGTCAAAACCAGGGTTTGTTTGGGGATTAACCCATTACCAGACTACAACATTTTTGACCATTCTAAATTCAAAGATGTTTCAAACCACATTTTCAAGTGTATGAAATTTTAGATTTTTTGCTGTTTTTGCTTAGAAAACATTGTGGGAAATGAAGAAATTGCTTGTCAAAATCAATTTCTTCATTTTCCACAATGTTTTCCAAAACCTCTATTTCATAGGGCATCAAACGGCGTGACTGATTGGGAATGGGTTAAAAAGCAATCACTCTCTCTTATATTGAGCTCTGGATTATTTTTTCTTTGATTTCATCTACCTTATCCTTCTCTCTTTTCTCCTGTGCCATTTGTTTTCTCTTGTGAGCTCTTTGTTCCCGCCTTTTTAGTTGTTCCTCTGTCAACTCAACCTGCCTATATCCTGAGAAAACAATTTAAGAAATGATAAATCGTTGTTGTAAATGCAAAACCTCGTATCTCGTTTTTGGAAAATTTTAAAGGGGAGGGGAAAAAGTGTAATAACTTTTCCAAAACTGAAATGTTTTACTTGAAATTTGGACACATTATTCACAAGTAATGTGTCATTAATACTGATCAGTAAAAATACCTCAAAACCTGCGAGAATTGTCTAAACTGGGCACACAAGTTTGTACTTTGAAAATCACAAAGATCGACATACGAGGTTTTGCATTTACACCAACGAAAAGCTTTTATTTGTTTCTTTCTTCTTTACTCAACACCTCTTTTCTGTAAGCCTTTAGTATAATCATTGTTTGATTGATTGGGGTTCAATGCCTCTTTCAACTGCTATGATCACATCATGGTGGCTGAAGCACCTAACCCTGGACCCCTGTTGATTCTCATACCAGTACTACCACAACACCCTTACAGAGCATCCAACTGCTTGGCTACGAAGGTAAATGATTACTAAACCATTGAAGGGAAACAACATCCAAAAATTTTAGATTTCAATCACTACAATATCAGCTTGTTTAATACCGATTCTTGACTTAAAGTGACATTTCACATTTATAAATTTCTTTTATTTAAAAGTGTGTCTTCATGCAAAGATTGTTAATTCTAATGCATAGAAATGCTATCAATTTTTTGAAGTTGTTGTTTATAAGCGAAAAATACGCCTTTAAAGTTGAGTCAGAAATGACTAATTCTATATAAATCTGAACTGTTGTCCACAACAATTTGTTAAATTTTAGCACAAAAATATATATTTCATGTAAAAGGTTCAATATTTTGGCCTGAAATTTTCAGAATTTTCATAAGAAAACATGCTCTTTCAGATAGAATAAAAGTAAAATTTATGTAAAAATAATTGTGAAATGTCACTTTAAGTTTGGATGAAAACATACACATAGTACATGTTACTGAATCTTTTTGAGAATCAATAAGAGTCTTTTGTGATTGCTTAGGCTTGGAAATTTTGACTGGTCTGTAATTTTGTTATATGGAAAAATGCAAAAATGGCCATGACCCCCAAAACAGTATTTGAGAGTAGTCAGAGCTACAGATAAGCGGGAGTGAAGGCATTCAAACTTTTTTATTACAAATACAAACCCTATGTTGTGGGTACTCATTTGAATCGTCTTGTCGAGACGATTCCAATGAGTACTCACAACACAGGGTTTGACAAATTATAAATGAAATTTTGAATTTTGAAAAGCCTTCAGTCCCTCGTATCTGTAGCTCTGAGTAGTTACATGTACCTGTGGGTAGCTGTAGAAGCTCTTGGTCTTTACGTCCATGTTTCATTGCTCTCTGAAAGCACACATAAATACCAATCATTCAGTGTTCTCCACAGTCCAATAAGCTGTAGAGGCCCAACAACACCTTCAAATAAGTCATTGTAAAGCCCCTACAGCTTCAAAAGTACCCGACAGCTTTTCTTCAAAAGGTCATCAAATAGAGTGATTCTAACTTCCATGTCAAAACTGATTTATAAACAATGCTTTTGTAATTGTAAATGCAATTTAGACAAATGATATGAAGTATACCACAAACAATGGAAATAAGTAGGTCACCCAGTAACGGGTTCACATGGGCACATGAAGATATTGAAATGATTGTATATTTGCTTTGGCCATGTACCATGCAGAACTTAGCTATAATTTACTACCAATATTCTAATTTTCTAACCTTGTATGTAAAGGCATTGGAAAATAGGTAGGTATTAATGTCAGAACAATTTGCATATACTCACCCATAAGATTTTGACAATTTTAAGATTAATATACACTAAAGAAGTCTGTTTTTTTTTTTTTTTTAAATTTAATCCTTTGAGAAGCTATTTCCTTGTTCTGGAAAGTCAAGCAAACATACACTAAGGCTTCAAATACCTGTCTAGCTGTCATAAGGGATGGATCTTTCCCTCCTTTACTAATTTCTCCGTAATCATCCAGTTCACCTTTTTCAAGGGCAGATAACCAAACATACATGGAGACTTTTAAAGTTTAAATACCTGTCTTGCTGTCATAAGGGATGGATCTTTCTCTCCTTTACTAATTTCTCCGTAATCATCCAGTTCACCTTTTTCAAGGGCAGATAACCACTCTTTCTCTGCCAAACATACATGGAGACTTTTAAAGTTTAAATACCTGTCTTGCTGTCATAAGGGATGGATCTTTCTCTCCTTTACTAATTTCTCCGTAATCATCCAGTTCACCTTTTTCAAGGGCAGATAACCACTCTTTCTCCTCATCCGACGTCTCATCGCCTGGCTTCTTAGCTTTAATGGAGGGATCTTTTTCATCACCTTCTGTAGTAGAAATTCTAATCCAATTAACCATTTACTGAACAAGACACGCATTTTATGTTATAATGTCCCCGTTAGAAAAGGCTTGGATAAACATTGAGGCAAAAGAAGAAAATGCTGATAACCAGCATTTTCTCCTTTTGCCTCAATATTTTATATGCTATATTGTACAAAAAGCCTTTTATCTTTATTCATACAAGTTATGTCATGTGATCTTGCTTTCAAGTTGGACTACAATAAAATTGTGTCATTTGGGAGAGGGTTGAATTGATTGTTTGACATTAAGAAATTCTTTCACCTGCTATGGTCATATCGCGTTGGCAGGTCATTTATCTGCTTTTGACGTCCCTTTAGAAAAAAGACTTGGAAAAACATTGAGACAAAAGAGAATTTGCTGATAATCAGCATTTTCTCCCTTTGCCTCAATATTTTCTACACTTTATTGTAAACAAATTCTTCCTTGATCGACATCAAATTCGTCGTCTGCAGCACCTTAGTACCTTACAAATTGGAATATTCTCAGTTTTATCTGTTTGGTAAAATAATCTCATTAAAATGGGTCAAACAACTCACCCCACACATCATCAGTCACATTAACAATGGAGTCTGTGCTTTCTTGTTTCATCGTAACAACACTGAAATTCATAAATACATTACTTTTTCATTCTGAAATAGTCAATGATTATACAGGTCTACATTTCGGCCCTATTGCCTTGGCACAGCCTTAAGTTGAGAAAGAGTCTGAGATATATTCCGAGAAAAGCCGACCTTTGAAATATCCCAAAGAGTTCATAAATGAAGTTTCATCCAATTTGGTCCAAGGGTTGCTGATATCAGGGTTCAGACAGCATGGCGACTATATGCTTCCCCAAAAGTTTTTTCCGCGAACATAATAATGGATAAATACGTTCATTTAGATTGGCATGAGATCTGCATCTGTTTTCAAGCTGGACAAACTTTCAATCTTACTTTTTGTATGATAAAAAACTTAGAAGTTATTAGCGAAAAAGAAGTATACTGCATTATCTTGTTGTAAAAAAACAGTTTTCTCAACAGTGTTACTGCAGTCAATGAAACATCGGACCAAATTTCTCAACATTATAGACAATACTTTTCCCACAATAGAATTAGTAACATTAAAGCATTATAGCATATAAAAGAATCCATAACTTTTATATCTAAACTCCTTACTTTTTTGTCCCCAGTGTTTCCTGGCCAAATTTAAACTTGAGTTTGATGGGAACTTTTGGTGAGCTTGTAACATCATCTGGCGCGTCTATCAGGGAATCATGTTCTTCATGTATCTTAACCCTTTCCCAAACAAGACCTGGTTTTGACGTCCCTATAAGAAGAGACTTGGGAAAACATTGAGACAAAAGAAGAAACTGCTGATAAGCAGCAGTTTCTCCTTTTGCCTCAATATTTTCTCGGCAATATTTTACACAAATCTTCTTGTTATCAACATTTATTTTGTCATTTGTGGCATATTTTTAATTGGATCACCCTAAAATTTTGTCATTTGGGAAAGGGTTAACATCATCTGGCATGTCTATCAGGGAATCTTGTTCTTCATGTATCTTAACCCTTTCCCAAACAAGACCTGGTTTTGATCAAAATTTGCCCCGAACTATACGCGCTTTGTAAAAGATCTAAGTTGTTCTCTTTTAGCTTTGAATCTTGAAGCAACAGATACAACTTACTGTTTCCCAAACAAGACCTGGTTTTGACGCCCCTAATCGAAAAGGCTTTGGAAAACATTGAGACAAAAGAAGAAACTGCTGATAACAGCAGTTTCTCCTTTTGCCTCAATATTTTCTGTGCCATATTTTACACAAATCCTATATCTAATAACACTCATTTTGTCATTTGTGGCAGTTTTTGAAGTGGATCACCCTAAAATTTTGTCATTTGGGAAAGGGTTAAACTCCTTACTTCTTTGTCCCCAGTGTTTCCTGGCCAAATTTAAACTTGAGTTTGATGGGAACTTTTGGTGAGGCTGTGACATCATCTGGCGTGTCTATCAGGGAATCTTGTTCTTCATGTATCTTAACCCTTTCCCAAACATGACCTGGTTTTGACGTCCCTATAAGAAAAGGCTTGGGAAAACATTGAGACAAAAGAAGAAACTGCTGATAAGCAGCAGTTTCTCCTTTTGCCTCAATATTTTCTCGGCAATATTTTACACAAATCCTATATCTAATAACACCTATTTTGTCATTTGTGGCAGTTTTTGAAATGGACCACCCTAAAATTTTGTCGTTTGGGAAAGGATTAACTCCTTACTTCTTTGCCCCCAGTGTTTCCTGGCCAAATTTAAACTTGAGTTTGATGGGAACTTTTGGTGAGGCTGTAAAATCATCTGGCGTGTCTATCAGGGAATCTTGTTCTTCATGTATCTTAACCCTTTCCCAAACAAGACCTGGTTTTGACGTCCCTATAAGAAAAGGCTCTTAAAAAAATTGAGACAAAAGAAGAAACTGCTGATAAGCAGCAGTTTCTCCTTTTGCCTTAATATTTTCTCGGCAATATTTTACACAAATCTTCTTGTTATCAACATTTATTTTGTCATTTGTGGCATATTTCTAATTGGACCACCCTAAAATTTTGTCATTTGGGAAAGGGTTTACTCCTTACTTCTTTGTCCCCAGTGTTTCCTGGCCAAATTTAAACTTGAGTTTGATGGGAACTTTTGGTGAGGCTGTGACATCATCTGGCGTGTCTATCAGGGAATCTTGTTCTTCATGTATCTTAACCCTTTCCCAAACAAGACCTGGTTTTGACGTCCCTATAAGAAAAGGATTGGGAAAACATTGAAACAAAAGAAGAAACTGCTGATAACCAGCAGTTTCTCCTTTTGTCTCAATATTTTCTGTGCCATATTTTACACAAATCCTATATCTAATAACACCCATTTTGTCATTTGTGGCAGTTTTTGAAGTGGATCACCCTAAAATTTTGTCATAAGGGAAAGGGTTAACTCCTTACTTCTTTGTCCCCAGTGTTTCCTGGCCAAATTTAAACTTGAGTTTGATGGGAACTTTTGGTGAGGTTGCAACATCATCTGGCATGTCTATCAGGGAATCTTGTTCTTCATGTTCCAGTGACGGACGCTTTTTGTGCTTCTTTTTGTGCTTTTTGTGCTTCTTATGACTTCCTGGTGATATCTCAAGGTTGTCTCCAGAATCTGCAATTTTACCAAGATGAGATTGTGCTACACCACTTATAGTGAGTATACCTCTTAAACAGTAACCCATTACCAGACGGTAAAATTTTAGACGCATCCAAATTCAAAGATGTTACATATAAACAATTTTGAGAGAACAATATTTTAGGTTTAACCCTTTCCCAAACAAGACCGGGTTTTGACGTCCCTATTTAGAAATTGCTTTGGAAAATATTGAGACAAAAGAAGAAAATGCTGATAATCAGCATTTTCTCCTTTTGCCTCAATATTTTCTGTGCTACATTGGACAGAAATTTCCTTTCTAGTTACTTTAATAATGTCGTCTGCAGCAGCTTTGAATTTGGAACACCGTAAAACTTTGTCGTTTGGGAAAGAGTTAAATTACTGTAAAGTGTCAAGATGGTGGTTTGTTTGGCTTACTCTGGTATTGTCTGGATCTGTCCAGTTCTCATGAAATGGGTGCAAGTAAAGAATTCACAATATTTGTTCCTTAACCCTTTCCCAAACAAGACCTGCTTTTGATGTCCCTAAAAGAAAAGGCTTGGGAAAACATCGAGACAAAAGAAGAAATTGCTGATAATCAGCAATTTCTCCTATTGTCTCAATATTTTCTGTGCTATATTTTACACAAATCCAGCCTTAATCGATAACCATTTTGACATCTCCAGCCCCTTTTTACGTGGAAGAGTCCAATTTTTTGTCCTTTGCCATTGGGTAATCCGAGTCTTCTCTGATGTAAATTTGCTCTTTGATATTTTGATTTTTCGCTATTTACATCAGAGAGCGTTGCTCTTTGAAAATATCAAGAAGTTCACAACAAATTGTTGCGCATCGTTCACCGTCCGATCTTAAACGCTATCGTTAAAACCCCTGATGATATCGATAAATGAACCATTTATTGTTATGGCTGCTGAAAAAATTACGACCAAAAAGTATTTCTAAAAGGTTAATAGGCAATGTTTTGCAACAACCCTCACCTGAGCAGCCTTTGTTTACCTTGACCTTCCATTCAAAACCAAAGGTTATACTCATCCAGCAGGCCGATTTGAAATGAAATTTTTGGTCAGGTATGACAAAAAATGATTTATTGATCTATACCCTACAGTGTTTTACCGAGTGATTCGATATGATACACAAAAACAAAGCTTCAAGTTACTTGTAACGTTACCGAACTTTCCGCTGTTTTCAAAGAGCAACCCTCTCTGATGTAAATAGCGAAAAATCAAAATATCAAAGAGCGTATTTACATCAGAGAAGACTCGGATTAGCCATTGGGAAAGGGTAAAGTTATTGTTTATTTCAGTTCTCATCTAACAAAGATCTAACATCTTGACACATTATCAAAAGTGTGTTTACACTTTTAACCCTTTCCAAAACGACAAAATCAAAGGGTGTTTCAATTTGAAAGCTGCTGCAGATGACTAAGTGGATATTACTAAAGGTGCAATTTGTGAATAATAAAGCACAGAAAACATTGAGACAAAAGGAGAAATAAATTATTAGCATTTTCTTCTTTTGTCTCAATGTTTTCCCAGACCATTTCTACTAGGGACATCAAAACATTACTAGTCAGACACTCTAACCACTGAGCTAGCTGGGCACCAGGTCGTGTTTCTACCAAACATCACTACAAATTTTACAATTTACAATCTTTGTAAACTTATTGAATGTGCATCATTTTTCTATAATTCCAAGGCCAATCTAAAATCAATCTCTGTCTATGAGTAAGTTTTTTTTTAAAAAAAAAAACCTGTAACATTAACCTGTGGGAAAGATGGGACTAATCAAGTAGCGAAAAAGCGTGGTGCGAAAGACTTGAAGTGGGTTTTGGGGGGTCTGCAGGGCCACAACCTAAAAAATAGTAAGACAAATATATATAATCGTTTAAATAAATAACATTACTGTCTTCCATTTCTTGTTTTATAAGTTCTTGTGGCTCTTTTCGTTTTCCCATCTTTTTCTCTTTTTTGTTTTGTTGTTGTTGTTACACAAATGTTTATCATGCGGATCAAACCAGACAATCACATGATTCTGACCTGGCACTGACCGTCATGCAAATAGCCCAACATACATGAGCCCATTCGGTTCCCATATATTGACTCTTTTCGACCCCAAAAAAGATAAAGGATTTAGAAAACGTTGCCGAAAATGAAGAAATTACTTTTAAAAATCATGGGACATATAGATCTATTTTGAATAAGGAATGCTTGAAATAGCGGAACATGAAGAAATTGCCTGTTGCAATTTCTTCATTGCTTATAATGTTTTTTACCCTCAAAAGATCATAAATTGTACACAGATTTATTCACTTGAAATAGTCGTCTGCATCATCTTTAAATTGGACCAATCTAGAATTTAGCCGTTTTGTTATGGCCCGGGTTAAAGATACTTTTAACCCTTTCCCAAACGGCAAGATTTTAGGTTAATCTGCTTCAAAAACTGCTAAAAATGACAAAATGGATGTTATCAAAGATAGAATATGTCTAAAATATGACACAGAAAATATTGAGACAAAAGGAGAGACTGCTGGTTATCAGCAGTTTCTTCTTTTGTTTCATTATTTTCCCCAGCCTTTTCTATTAGGGACGTCAAAACCAGGTCTTGTTTGGGAAAGGGTTAAAATCATAGGACGCATATTTTGAATAAAGAATGCAAGAAAATATCATTAAACCCTCGTCTATAGGAGTGTAAAAATCTGCGCTACTTCAATAAAACAGCATATGTCAGGAATGTCAAATCAGCCTACAAACTTGTACTTGCAGGCGCCACTCATTTGAGAACAAGAACTGTATCATTTAGATTAATTAAAGGGACATGACATTCCAATTTCTTTCTTTTTTTTTTCTAAGTATACGTGTCTTGATGCCAAGATTGCTTATTCTAATGCGTATGCTATAAGGTTTTTTTAAGTTGTTGATTATGAGCGAAAAATACGCCTTTAAAGTTGAGGCAGAAATGACAAATGCCATATAAATCTGAATTGCTGTCCACCCCAATTTGTTTAATTTTAACACAAAATATATCTTTCTCGTGAACGGTGCGATATTTTGGCTTGATATCTTTTAGAATTTTCATGAGAAAATAATTATGCTCTTTTAGATAAAAATATATTAAGTAAACTTTGCGAATAATATCTATGAAATGTCACTCTAAATGAAAAAAACTCCACTTTTGCTGTGCGCTAATCATCTCAAAAGCCCTGACGCTAGACCATGAACGTACCAGAGTCTGAGACTTGACTGTGCTAGTGTCAAGGATGCTCTTAGCGTGAACAACATTGATGTACTCCCATTACATCCGCGTTCTTTCTGGTTTGTCACCCATAGAGCACATATGGTATATTTAGGGAAGGCGTGTACGTGATCGTAATGACGTGAATGACGTTCAGTTTCTTGACAAAGCAGTGACTGTTGATACTGTGTACCTAGACTATTTAAGTGAATTAGAAATCATTTAACTGTTCTTCTTTCTCGAAAATGGCCTCATAATCGATATAGAATTTTATTGCAACTCGTTGTTATGACCCCTCACCTACGTTGAGACTGTGTTTCTCGGGCAGTATTTAACGTTACCTCAAACCGACCTTTGAATGCTGTGCATGAATGCATACCGGTATGCTTAAATGTATAGAACGATTGTGAAATAAATATCACGTAAAATTCATGTTTTCAATCAATTATGAAAGTGTTGTTAAACATTGTACATGGTATACGTAAAACATAGCTTCTTGTTTATTTTATTATTTAGAGAGACGAACTGCGGCAAAGATTAAGCATTATACCATTCATATGTATAGTGCTCCCACGTTATTTAGATTCCCGCCAAACAATAAAAACTATATCCATTCACTAATTATAGGGTATAATGGTCAAAACGAAATCATATCGATGATAATCAGTATTTCGATGTTATATTGATAAGAAGATTTGCCTGTGAGTCTCTATAATAACATGTTTTTAAAGGTCAAAGGTGTGTATATAACTATCAGATTAGCGTGGAACCACTGTACGATTCATACATGTATACACATGTATTGATTGGCAATATCCATGACTTAATGCAAATTCATTATTACACGTCCGGTGTACCATTGTATCACTACAATAAATCTTAGCAAATGGAAGTGCATTAAATATGCATTTACTCATGACTATTGCAAATCAACACATGTATGTATGAATGATACGAGGGACGGTCGGAAAGTAGTTGGACTTTTCGTGCTGCTGTCTCTCCATTTGCAACTGTATAAACACATTATATATTGGTGAAATCTACATCCATTTGCCATTAATGTGGTCAGTTTATTTTCAAAGACAGTTGAATATATGCAATATTCTGTCCACTTATATGTGATAGGGGTTTTATGTACCATAGGCTATTTGTTAGAGGAACAACAAGGGTAACCAAAACAAAAGAACAGTCTAGTCATTTTAATCGCGAAGAATTTAAGTTTTTGAACTACATTATCACTGAAGATTGAATAATGGTTCATAATTCCGAACTTGGGATAAAAACTCAGTCACAGCAGTCATAGAAACGAGCTGGTTCCCCACCTCTGAATAGATTAAGCATTTACATTCGGCTGGTAGTCATGTTTGTTGCTTTTGTGGATTCACGAGGTCTGATAGTTAGTCATTTCATGTCAAATGGTAAAAACTGTCATTGCTAAGTACAATTCTGAAGTAATTCAGAAAAAAAAGAATAAATGCTGAAGTAAACGCGTCCCAGATTAGCAAAGAAAAATGTTTTCTACTTTACGATTACGCACGCTCCCATACCACCGCATCTACAGCGGAGATTATCAAATATTACTCATGACAAAAGTTGTTTTACTCTTCTTATAGCCCAGGCCCTACCCCAGACGACTTTTATTTGTGTCTAGAACTGATGAAAATGCTTGCTGAGACGAAATTTGAGACCATGGCGCCTTTGATACCGGTGGTTACACAGTACCTAATACAGTGGGTCTACGTCATGGTTAATAGTGGCAATAGTAAAGCTCCTACGAAGATGGCAAAAATGCATAGACATAGATGGATAATTTCTTTAAACAGTGTAGAAAGAATTTTGTTAAAAAATTAAATGGTTTTAGAGAACTAGTCAAAAGTCCAACTACTTTCCGACCGTCCCTCGTACATAGTACTGGTATTAGGTCAACATTGGTTCCATTAACTGTGTGATATTACACATAATCATGATAATGTATATAAAGGCTGATGGTCATAGATCATTAAAAGTGTGAAAATTGGATACATTCCGGCAGCATATCCGTTTTGGAATGCTTCCAGGATCTCCTAAATAACTGCCACACCTACTTCTACAGGGTGTCCCAAAAGTAAGGTAACACTTACAAAGCTTAATAGCTCTGCTATTTCTCAGCCGATTTCATTCGGAAAACTATCATTATCTGCGAAATTCAATGAAATTATCTTTGCAATATATTTCAACGTTATGCATAATTTAAGATGGCGTCATTTTTTACGTCATCTGTACCACTATTAAAATGACGTCAAGGCCTAATTTCTCACAGCGTAAATATGTAGTAAAGCATATCATTCACAAAATATCCCATATATGCGCAAAGAAACTTACAGTTTTGATTTAAAACAAAAGATTCACCAAGAACAGAACTAACCTACTCAATAATACCTTTTGAACGATCTCGGTCTGACTTTGGTGAACATAGAAGCGAAAGATCGGAAACATCCCGCAGCGCAGCTTTGAATCTCAGCTTTGAATGAGACTGTACATAGTAGTCTAGAAAAGTCGATTAGAAGATTTCTGTCTGAACAAGATTTGTTTAAATCATTAGTACAGTGAATTTTGAAAGCTTATTTGAAACTTCCCCATACAATATTAAAATTATGAAATCAAAGTCTTTGGGAGATCAAGTCAAATACTTAGATTTTCCTCGGCGGACACACGACGGATTTGAATGCATTCATCTATTTTCTGTGGATAGACTTGTGGTATAGTTCCCAAAACAAGAACATGACTTTGTTACAATATTGCTATCAAACATTCAAAGATAGTGTAGGGATAGTTCTGTGGACACAGGTGGGGCAGTTATTGAAAACTTTAAATAGCACAAGCATAAATCAAGTAAAGCGACAGAAGGGACGTAATCTAGAGGACGTCATTTATCATAAAAATGACGTCATGGATAAAATAGGGTGTGTTCTATTTATCATACATAAAATATACAAACGGCATGATATTTTGATGAAATTTCTTTCATTTGTTTCTTCACATAACCTTCTGTAATGTCATTGATATTGGGAATATACAATTGATATATTAGCCGAGATATATAAGGTTTTAAGTGTTACCTTACTTTTGGGACACCCTGTACATTTAATTGGTAACTAACCGGCAATCACTACTGATTATAAATGAGATTGATCACCAGATTGTAAAAAAGCTACACTAATCAATATGGTTAAATGAGATAAACGACCCTGTTACAGATCTATAACATATATCCTCCAAATGCACACAAGAAAATTGGTTAATTACATTTCAATAACCAGTCCCCGACAATATCAATTTTACTTTTAATTTCATACTAATGCAGTAGATGACGAAGATCTCATTTTATCTTTTCAAATATCGCGTGGATATGGCGACACTGGTTTACTTTGTACAAACTTTGTAAACAGAGTTTACCACTGATATGATGGAAGGGTTTACTTTAGGTACACGCACTAAGGAGCCTTCCGTATAGATTCTAAATGCATCCAAAACCAAACTGCTTTGTAATCAATTTGCAGAAATTTTTACTATCACCTGTATTTTTTTGGCAAAATGTTTCGCTCATGAATGGCATATCGATACGTCACAATGTTTCTCCTTTTCTTCTTATTTCATCCAAGTCTTTTCAACTTAGTCATGCGAAATAAGGTTTGGAATTTGTGAATGCCGTTTCTGTTGAACTAAATTTCACACTCATGTGGAAGTCATAGAAATACCCACAGGGGCACTTCTAACGCAGCACGTACGTTTTTCATTATGATTAAAAAAATAAATAATGCAATATATATACGAGGGCTGTTAATAAAGTATCCTGAATAGTTTAATAACTTTGTAAGTTTTACACAAATTTCGATGAAATTTTCAATACAAATACTTTGAAGAAATATGCATTTGATTATGCAACAAGAACAGGCTGTTTGCATTAAGGCGCACTCTACAGTCGCTATAGAAATGTAGGGTCACGTTGAGCGAGGCAACTTTTGATAATTGGTAAAAATGTGACTTGCCAATCGCATTTATGTTAAAGTGATCATATTTTGTATTTCTCACATCAACAGTTGTCCAAAATACTTGTCATCTTCGAGTTTACCTTTTTCTTGGCAAATGTAGCATCATCGACTGACATATGGCGTCAATTCCGTAAACAACTGTAGGCAAATACATTGCCTTGCTGTTATAGCAAATATGGTGCTTGAGCAGTAAAATTCAAACATGTTTTGCATTTTGATGGGAAAATTAAAAATCAGAGGTAATCTTTATGATAATGATCTCTTACACCAATGGTTCTATGATAAAAAATAAAGCATTTATGAATGGTATGACACATTTAAAAACGAATCTTTACATGGAGTTGCTGACCTCAAAAGAACTCCAGACGTCCCAACGCGATGTCGGCGAAAACGTTCATGACCTGCCAATTGTGTCCGAGAAACTATCCTTAAAATTCCTCAAGTACAGTTGATATCCTTCTTTGACAAATGGTATTATGGGTGGGAGAAGCGGGTATCATGCAGTGGCAAATATATCAAACAGATGTAAATATTAGATGTGTAAGACAGAATTTCCTCACGTCGTATCTATTAAAGAACTGAGTTGCCCCGCTCAATGTAACCTTACGTTGCCAAAGCGATTGTCGAATGTGCCTTAATGCGAGCAATATAGTTTTTGTTGCAGGATCAAAAGCATAATTCTCCAAAGTAAAAGTGTTGAAAAGGTCACAACTAGCACATAAATTATAAAGTTATGAACCCATTTCGGATACTTTATTAACTGCCCTCGTTCTTTATCAACTTTTCAGCATATATAAATCAATAACATTTACATGTTTTCTGTAAATTTCTCTAAAATTGGTTTGTCCAAACAAAAAAAAAAGTTCAAATTATCTATCAAGACTTAAATATGAAAAAGCGAATGTCGGACATAATCCCCTTAGGACAAAATCCCCTCGGTCATTTTTGCATAGGCGGACAAAATCCCCTCGGTAGATATACTAAGGAGGACAAAATACCCTCAATGAATTGTTTAGGGCGGACAAAATCCCCTCGGTAGAATTATTAGGGAGGACAAAATCCCCCCGGTAGAAGTATTAGGGCGGACAAAATCCCCTCGGTAAAATGACTAGGGCAGACAAAATCCCCTCGGTAGATAGTGCAATCGCCGAAAGAATCGATTTATTGATGAATGGTAATAGAACTAATAAAATCAAATTCGATTATGAAATATCTTAACAAAGTAATCTTCGGCTTTAAAGGGACATTTCATTCCGATTTCATTTTTTAGCGAGCCGGGACTTTATGTCCGGGGAGCTAATGTCACAGCCCTAGTGTCGGCGTCGCGTACCGTCCCGTCCCGTCCCGTCGCGTCTTCACTTGAAAAACTTTAATCTGGTCTATATCTCAGGCACTATTAGGGATACAGCCTTGATATTTCATACATAGATACATCTCGACAAGACCTTTCATTTGAGACCATGACCTTTGACCTAGTGACCTTGACCTTGGAGTTTGACCTACTTTTGAAAAACTTTAACCAGGCCTATATCTCAGGCACTATTAGAGATACAGCCTTGATATTTCATACATAGATACATCTCGACAAGACCTTTCATTTGAGACCATGACCTTTGACCTAGTGACCTTGACCTTGGAGTTTGACCTACTTTTGAAAACCTTAACCTGGCCTATATCTCAGGTACTATTAGAGATACAGCCTTGATATTTCATACATAGATACATCTCGACAAGACCTTTCCTTTGGGACCATTACCCTTGACCTTGTGACCTTGACCTTGAAGTTTGACCTACTTTTAAAAAGTTGCTGTTTTTGTGACAAACTCCCGTATAGGCGAGCTACGTTGTCCGCGGACAACTTTTGTTTAAGTATGTCTTGATGCCAAGATTAGTTATTCTAATGAGTATAAATACTATTGGTTTTTTGAAGTTGTTGCCAATCTAATAAGCGAGAAACGCGCATTTAAAGTTGAGACATAATCGATAAATTGCATATAAATCCGAACTGTTGTCCACAACAATTTGTTCAATTTTAACACAAAAATATAAATTTCTCGTAAACGGCGCAATATTTTGGCTCGAAATTTTCAGAATTTTCATAAGGAAATATGCTCTTTCAGATGAAAATAAAAGTAAAATTTATGACAAAAAATTCTGAAATGTCACTTTAATGACTAAGTTAAAATATTTGATGACCAAAATTGCTTGTCTTCTCTGGGCGTGCAGGTACAAATACATAACAAACAATGATTTTAAACATATGATTTACTACAGATGAAAAATAAGAATTTATAGGAAATGAATTTTGACTCCAACATTTGCTTTAATATTTGATTAGGAAAAATCAGTGCTAAAACAACCAATTTAAATGATTTTACAGTTGAGAACATCATGAAATTGACAATCTGAGTGGAATGGAAATGTTTTATGGGCGAATGAATGGATGAATGGAATGAGCGGTTGGAATGCTTTTGTGTATCTAAAAAATTGATAACACGCCCACGATAACCGTTCAACCAATCAAATGTGATCTTTAAATAGTAATAGACTGATATTGGAAATTTACCAATATTATAGGTATGAAGATTTATCGATAAAACGCCCACGATAATATTTCGGCCAATGAAATGCCTTCTTTTTATAACAACCAATTAAACCAGTGAACGTTTATTGAGCGGTGTGAATGTTTTATGAGCGTTTTGAGGGTTTTTATGATCGGAATGAATGAACGCTGGAGTGGAATGATTTTGATCGGAATGGAATGGTATAAATGTCAATTTCATGATGTTCTCAACTGTAATTACATTATACCTTCCTTTGATTAGCCGTGTGCCGCTATTCAAGTAAATATGTGTGTGCTTTAATAACCAATTAGGCTACTTTAATTAGTTGACCGGTCTTTAATTGCGGTAAAAACGAAGACAAAAATGAATCGTTGTTTATCGTGTCTTAGTCTACACATATTAAATAAAATAATTCTGATACGGAGTTTACAAATAATTCAGAAACAATACAATACATTGAACACATTAAAAATGCATTGAGGGGACTTTGTTAGCTCTATTAATTCTACCGAGGGGATTTTGTCCGCCCTGATAATTCTACCGAGGGGATTTTGTCCTCCCTAGAAATTTCACTGAGGGGATTTTGTCCGCCCAGTAAATTCTACTGAGGGGATTTTGTCCGCCCTAGTAATTCTATTGAGGGAATTTTGTCCGCCTCAAACATTTCATCGAAGGGATTCTTATTCTCGGATTTCATAACATGTTTCACTTGCAATAATAGAAATCATGTGCTCCTAATTTGTTTAACCCCTTACCAAACGACAAAATTTTAGGCTGGCCCAAATCCATAGATGTTGCAGACGACTCGTCAACTTGATGGAATTTGAAAAATATTTCCATTTTGAGTTAGAAAACATTGTCACTCCCTCTTAAGTTAATGATATAGGATGCATTTGGGATTCAGAAACGACGTTACGTCGTAGATGTCACCCTTGGCTTGCGAAGATGTGTTATGGCATACTGTTTAGTACCGTCATTGTTTATAATGGAAAGGTCAAATAATAATTAAAGGTCATATTAGCATGGGAATTTTTGCATGAGCCATCAAATTAGAAATATCACAGAGAGTATGTACATTGTATACGTGAGAGTCATAGAATAAAGTTGTATAAAACATTGCTCTATTTTATTGAATCCTTTTGGTACGAAACATGGTGTCAGAAGTTATTCTAATGCCAGAGTTTATTCTTGTGTTGGAATAAAAACGGATTTACGTCGACATACGGAGAAAAGGAAAAATGTCGAGATTTCAACCACCGGAGTGCTTCAAATTCTCGAATCCAGCTGAATGGCCTGACTGGAAGGAACGATTTTCTCGATTCAGGATGGCATCGAAGCTGTACAAGGATGAAGGCGAGGTGCAAGTCAGCGCGCTCATCTATTCCATGGGAAAGGAGGCTGAGCACATATATAAGTCGTTCGTGTTTGCAGACGATAACCAGAAGAATAGTTTTAGGGTCGTGATGCAGAAATACGATGACTATTTCGTGCCAAAAAGGAACGTGATTCACGAAAGAGCAAAATTCCACCAACGAGTCCAGCAGAATGGAGAGTCTGTGGAAAACTTCGTAAGGAATTTGTACGAAATTGCAGAACACTGTGACTTTGATCAGAAAAGTGAACAAATACGGGACAGGCTTGTGATCGGAATTCTTGACAAGGAAATATCCGAAAAGTTGCAGTTAACCCCTGATCTCACATTGGAAACAGCCACTGAAATAGCGCGACAAAGTGAGCAAGTCAAACAGCAGATACGGGATCAATCTACTGTCCAACATGTTGAAGCCGTCCAGAACGCACAACATAGGGGAAATCAACGCGGTGGAGGCCGACAACGCAATTTCCAGAATAAACCAAAGCAACAGTCACAGGATCGTGGAGCGCAGGATAAAAGGTGCACGCGATGCAATAGATTCCATGGAAAAGGGAAATGTTTCGCGAAAGGTAAAGAATGTCGGCGATGTAAAAAGATGGATCACTTCGAGGTATGCTGTAGGTCCAAAATCAATCCAAATCGCTTAGATGAAGTGACCGACAATACGAAAGAGTCATTGTACCTTGGAACAGTCACTACGTGTAACGACAATAAGGAAGCATGGAAGGTAAATCTTTCTATTCTTGGGAAAACGCTTACCTTTAAAATCGATTCAGGAGCTGACACATCAGTGATTAGCCAAAGCACGTATAGAAGTCTGAGAAATCCAGCGAAACTAGAACCGGTAGTCTCACCATTGTTCGGACCAGGCGGCAAATTAGACTGCCAGGGAATGTTCAGAGCAGAAACGTCGTATAAATCGGAGAAATATTCGTTTCCTATTCACGTGATCAAAGGATCAACGACACATAACTTGTTAGGTCGAGCTACTGCTGAACAAATGGGATTAATTCAGAGGATTGAGAACGTGTCCGTGAACAAACAAGTGTTCGGATCAATTGGATTATTTAAGTGCGACCCAGTCAAAATACGACTGAATGAAGGGGCAAAGCCGTATTGTCTCACAACAGCACGAAGGGTTCCATTCCCGCTCATGAAGAAAGTGGAAGCAGAACTAAAGAAGCTCGAAAAGGAGGACATAATTGAAAAAGTGGACAAACCGACAGACTGGTGTGCGGCGATGGTACCAGTAGTTAAACCAAACAATAGTGTAAGAATTTGTGTTGACTTGAAAAAGCTAAACAATGTAGTCAAACGAGAAAACTACATGTTAACAAATTTGGATGATATTTCACCAAAGCTGAAAGGATCAACACTTTTCTCTAAATTAGATGCTTCGAGTGGATTTTATCAAATTCCGCTACACAAGGAAAGTCGTGAATTAACTACTTTCATCACACCGTTTGGGAGATATTTCTTCAAGAGGGTACCTTTTGGAATAACGTCAGCATCGGAGATCTTCCAAAAGAAAATGTCGGAATTGCTGAAAGGATTAAACGGAGTTGAGGTCATAATCGATGATATTTTGATTTACGGTAAATCACGCGAGGAACACGACGCAAACTTAGATGCAGTTATGCGCAGAATTCAGGAATCAGGGATGAAACTAAACCTACAAAAGTGTGAGTTTCGAAAGTCACGATTGGAATACTTTGGACATATAATCACGAAAGATGGTATTCGTCCTAGCGAGAAAAGGGTTGAGGCCATCAAAAGCATGGAAGCACCTACAAATGTCAAAGAGCTACGCAGGGTTGTAGGTATGATCAACTATATAGGCAGATTTATTCCTGATCTCGCGTCAATAATCAAACCGATGACCGATTTGCTGAAATCGACAAATGCTTGGTGTTGGGATCACGCACAAAAAGAAGCGTTCGCGAAAATAAAGGATTTAATCACAAAAGCACCAGTGTTAGCATTCTATGATCAAAACAAACCCATCGTAGTGAGTGCGGATGCGAGCAGCTATGGACTGGGAGCAGCCATATTCCAAGAAGAAAGCGGTGAACTGAAGCCGATCGCATTCTGTTCTAGAAAACTGACTGACACTGAACAAAAATATGCACAGATAGAAAAGGAATGTCTAGCTTCTGTTTGGGCATGTGAGAAGTTTTCGCGTTATCTAATGGGTCTTCATTCGTTCAGATTACTGACAGATCATAAACCATTAGTGCCGTTAATTAACACACAGGACTTAGATAAAACGCCACTTAGATGTCAGCGTATGTTAATGCGTTTACGTGGATATAACGCACAAGCAGAACATGTACCGGGGAAACATTTGATAGTGCCGGATACACTGTCACGATCACCTATAGACACAGATCAAGATTTCATGGTGAATGAGATTGAAAGTTACGCTATATCGGTTGAAACGTTGAGACCGGTATCAGATCGACGTCTGGAGCAAATTCGAAAGCATTCGGAAAAGGATCAAATCATACAGGAGGCAATGAATTACACGAGATATGGTTGGCCTTCTCATGTTACATCCGTCCGTGCCGAAATGCGGGATTATTTCGCGTCTCGTAATGAGTTGTCGATATCGCGGGGATTGCTACTATACCGTGACCGGATTGTCATACCACACGTGTTGAGAGCTGAAATTCTAGAGTCGATTCATGAAGGACATCTCGGGTTAAACAAGTGCCGAGCACGCGCACAGACTACTGTGTGGTGGCCAAGAATTTCAAAGGACATTCAAGAAAAAGTGAATTCGTGCGACTTTTGTAAATCTTGTAGACCAAGTCAACGAAAGGAACCTTTGAAATATACACCTTTACCGTCCAGACCGTGGCAAAAGATTGCTGCTGATTTATGTGAGTTTGAAGGGAACAATTACTTAATCGTTGTGGACTATTACTCACGATACATTGAAATCGTATACTTGACATCAATCTCGAGTGCACAAGTAATCGGGAAACTGAAAAACATTTTCGCTAGATGGGGAATTCCAGAAGAATTCGTGAGCGATAATGGAACACAATTTACGTCAAAAGAATTTGAACAATTCGCAGAGAAATATGGTTTCAAACAGATATTTTCGAGTCCGCATTACCCGCAATCAAACGGAGAAGCTGAAAGCGCGGTTAAAAACGCTAAGAAAATCCTAAGACAAAAGGACATTTTTATCGCGTTAATGGCGTATAGATCTACACCAATTGCAGCTACAGGAATGAGTCCGTCAGAAATGATGATGGGACGAAAAATGAGAACATTTCTACCAGCGTTACCGGAATCATTAATTCCGAAGTGGAACGACGACGACGGTTTGAGATTAAGGGACACTCAATATAAGGAGCGTATGAAAATGAATTACGACCGTCACAATGCGGTGAAAGAGTTGCCGTACTTGAAAGAGGGGGATAGTGTAAAACTCAAAACTGACAAAGAGAAACTGTGGAAAAACGACGGCAAAGTTAAAAGTGCCGATTGGGACAATCGTTCGTACGTAGTCGAAACGGATAAGGGACTGTACAGACGAAACAGGCGTCATTTACAACAAAACACGTCTGAAACTGAGTCACAGGCTCAGATAACATCGGGGCCTGGCACTGGTATTGGTACTAGCGGAACGTTAACGGAACAAACGAGGCAGATCAAGCCAACTGATGGGAACCCACAACCATATATTACTAGGAGTGGTCGAGTGGTCAAAAAGCCGATCAGATACCAAGACTTTGTGCCTTAAGCATATTTTGATAGCATGAATGATAAAGAGAGTGTCGAACTTTTAAGGTTGTAAGTTAGATAAGATTAGAGTGAAAAATTGTTGTTCAGAGACGATTAAAGACAATTAGAGGTTGTATTCAAATTTCAGTAACAGTTAATTTACAATAAAGAATTTTCATTAAGCTAGGAATTTCAATTAGTTTACAATAATTAATTTGCTTAACTCAAAAAGGGGAGATGTTTAGTACCGTCATTGTTTATAATGGAAAGGTCAAATAATAATTAAAGGTCATATTAGCATGGGAATTTTTGCATGAGCCATCAAATTAGAAATATCACAGAGAGTATGTACATTGTATACGTGAGAGTCATAGAATAAAGTTGTATAAAACATTGCTCTATTTTATTGAATCCTTTTGGTACGAAACACATACTCGTCCGTAAAATATTTCACAACAACCAAGTCACGTGACATTACGAAAAAAGATGGCAGCGACCAGGCGGCTTGCGAAGGTAGAAACTGGGTGAAATTATGAGTATTTTGTTGGCTCACATACATTATATTCATTCCAATGTTACACTTTCACTCATTTAGAGAGTATACCAGTATTCATTGGTCCTATTTCGACCCTACAACTATCTTTTTGAAGAGCTGATTTTCGGTCTTTCTTTCCTGTTCCTGTCACTAGTGTCAGTGTCAGAAGACTGTTTACAGTTGCCACCAAACATTCAACTTATCCATTTTGATTTAATTCATTTAGCACTTTACCAAACAAGATCAGGTTTTGATTTTTCTAACAGAGAAGGCTTTTAGCGAAGGTTTTTAGAAGCATTTAGGGAAGTGTGTAATCCGAGTCTTCTCTGATAGAATCAGTCGGGATGACGTCATAGCCTCATTTTCATTTTTTCATCGAGGGTACAACCTCGGTCTTTATCGTTACAGGATACCATTTTTGAGGCAGAATATTTCCAAAATCTATCGCTGAAATTCACAAACAAAACTCTTTCTCTAAAGAATGTGATTTAAACTTTCTAACTACCAACGCATTTTTAATAATTTGGCGTAGTCGTCGAGATATTAATGCTGAAAGTTGGTAATGCTTTAAGGAAAAAGACCGAAGCTTTCACCTCCACCGAATGAATGCAGGTTGACTGACGACGTTTTTGATTGGCTGAAGGGATTGTGCCGACCGAATCAATGTAAATACGCTCTTTGATATTTTGATTTTTCGCTATTTACATCAGAGAGCGTTGCTCTTTGAAAACAGCGGAAAGTTCGGTAACATTACAAGTAACTTGAATCTTTGTTTTTGTGTATCATATCGAATCATTCGGTAAAACACTGTAGGGTATAGATCAATCATCAATAAATCATTTTTGTCATACCTGACCAAAAATTTCATTTCAAATCGTCCTGCTGGATGAGTATAACCTTTGGTTTTGAATGGAAGGTCAAGGTAAACAAAGGCTGCTCAGGTGAGGGTTGTTGCAAAACATTGCCTATTAACCTTTTATAAATACTTTTTGGTCGTTAATTTTTTCAGCAGCCATAACAATAAATGGTTCATTTATCGATATCATCAGGGGTTTTAACGATAGCGTTTAAGATCGGATGGTGAACGATGCGCAACAATTTGTTGCGAACTTCTTGATTTTTTCAAAGATCAACGCTCTCTTATGTAAATAGCAAAAAATCAAAATATAAAGAGCGTATTTACATCAGAGAAGACTCAGATTAGGAAGTGTGCTGTTTGGTTGACTTGTGTTTTTGTTTGTTGTGTGTGTGTGTGTGGGGGGGGGGGGGGGGGGGTTTATAATGTTATCTTATATCAGGGGTCTTGCTACCAATTTTTGTTTGGGGCCAGGGGCCAATGAAGTTGGGAAAATAGCGATGTTTTTACCTAAATTGGGAAAAACTAAAACAAGTTTGTATTCATACTGTCACTCAGTTTCAGCTGCAAATTAGACTGTAGTGATGTAAAATGCATTTGTACATACTCTTGTTTAAGAATCTATTCTAAAATTGTCTTCAAAATGTTTGTGAATGAAGATGAGGTCTAAACATGGGGCATTCTGGGTCCTCATTGGGAATTTTCACCAGAGAATTGGGAAAAAAAGATACTTTTTGCCATTGGGAATGGGGCCCAATAACGGCCCCAAATTTCGGCAAACGAGACCCCTGTATATTCAGGCTTTTCTTCTTTTCTCTGTGTTTTTCTCCTCTGAATAGTCCAAAAATTAAATATGTGAACAAGCTGTTATTAAGCAGAGCTCCAGATAGGATGCGTATTTGCGTAAAATACGCATTGATTTGGTCTAAATACGCATTTACTTTCATGAAAATGCGTACAGATAGGCATTCAAAATGAGGAATACGCATTTGATAATCGTCAGTTAGCGTATCAAGATAGAAGAGCGCCGGAAGAAACACATAGAACAGGAAATTCCAAAGATTATAGATAACTTTTTGGTCTGTAAAAATAGCTTATCGAAGCGTCTAATCTGACTCAGCCAACCAAAACCGGGTGTTATTGGGGAATACCGATTACGTCACCATCCGAGCGAATGCAGATGACAATCGGCTATACCGTACATCTACCGAATGCTGCCGAGTGGTGTATTTTGTTTGAATTTCAGTCAATCTTTGATTTACGTTAATTTTTTTATACGGAGCAAATCGTTTACTCGATTTTAATTGGATGATAAATATCAGGCCATTGCATCACTTCGTAAATCGGAAATTGCAACTCGAAGAAGTTTGTTTTCTTTTTAACTCGGGAAGCGAGTAAATCCACTTCTGAGCACATCGTAAAGGCGATTTTGGCCGATATTATTTCTGAAGAGGCCCTACACTACAGACAAAGATAGCTCAGGATTGTGATCATGTTCAGAAAAAAACACACTAAAACCTCTTGGTGGTCGGAAACATAGCGCGCTTAGATGTCCTCGAAAATGAAAGTAGGTCGTTCCGGTGGGGTGCTCCTGTTAATTTTAATCCAAGGTTTTCCCTGAACATGAAAATTTGGGGGTCATTGTGACCCCTTTGCCTTCAAAGTTAGGGGTCATTTCTACTATTTTATGGGTCAAATGCAAGTATCATAGGAAAATCTGGATTTAAAACTTGTGTCATTAATGTCCCTCAAGTAAATTTCTAAGGGGTCATTTGTTTTGAAATTGCGACAATGACGCATGATTTGTGCGTCATGGAAAACCCTGTTAATCCTTTCCCGAACAAGACGGTAAATACTCATTGCCTCCAAAATATATCTGGAAATACGCATTGGAAAAAATTCTGAGGGGTAAATACTCCTTGCCTTAAAGAATTATCTGGAGCTCTGATTAAGGGGAAATCTTCAGTTGTGTTTTTTGTTTGAATAATGAAAATGGGGTGTTTAAACTTGCCTTAATCATAACACATGTTTACAAGTGTAAAACAATGTGTCTGCTGCTGCACTATGCTGTTGCATCTATCACATCAACTCAGGAGAAGTCACACAGGATTGGGAGGACTCAGTGTTCTCCCCAGCCCAATAAGCTGTATTGGCCCCAATACAGCTTCATACAAATAAGGGCAATGCCCTTACACCTTCAAAACTACCCCGCACCTTAATTTCTTCAAAATCGTCACCAAAAAGAGAGATTTTAAAGTACTGTATGTCAAAAACTGATATGTAATGCTCTTTTATAATTAAAAATGCAATCATTTTGTATAAAAAACATTATGGGAAAAGAAGAAATTGCTCAAAATGAGCAATTTCTTCTTTTACCATTATGTTTTTATTGGCCTTGAAGAAGGCCAAATTTAGCATGTCATTTTTCCCAGGGCGTGCTGAATCGTTATCTTGTGAAAACGTTGAACGCAGATAGATAGTGTTCTTGCGCGATGAAAAGTAAATCGGAACTGGATTAGATCTATACTACTTTATGCAGATTTTTGACCCATGTACATTACAAAAGAAGTAAATACATACGTTGATAGTAGTAAAGGCATTTAAAATCGTAAAATATTTACAATCAAGAAATCGATTGCAACATATATTATGCGCGGATCCATTCGCCGCCAATACTCAACGTTTAGTGGGTTTTCCCCCGAATCAATATCGTAAGCAATATCTAAATATAGATACCCTGCAGACGCAAGATTATGACGATGTATTATTGCGATTAAATCTTTTTTAGTCTGGTTTAAAAAGAAGATTAAAAGGTTTTCGAGAGGTTTTTACCTGTCGATGATAGAAATTTTAGTTATTTTCGGAAATAAAATGGTGTCCGAACTGACCCGAAGGAAAATTGATACGTCGGGTCTAACCGAACAAATAATGATTTTATATATTAATTATGTCACAGGATAGCCATCAAGATCAGTGGTCGAGCGGTAATGTCGAAGTCTCAGAACTCGGGGAACCGACGTTCAATCCCAGCTGGCAGCGTATATTTTTTAATTTTTTTTATGAAATACTCGATGCAAATAAATATCTTAGATCGTTCATTTGTATTTTATCTTACCTAAAACCTTTCCAAACAAAAATTTAGATTGTTCCAAATTAATTACGTAAAAGTGCAAACATAATTATTTGAAATAAATCTAGCTCGATTATCGGCCTGTCCGATCAGACCCGATGTGTCCGAAATAACCTGTCGTTGATGACTCATTTTGTTTTCCTTATGGTACCCGGTTTTATACGCTTAATACATACTTCTCATTACCGATGCCGGGGAAAAGGCTTAGAATTTTCTGATTGTGACATAAGATACAGTTTTTGTCTTCACCTATCTAAATAATGGCTGACGATCGCTTAACTGTCCGAAAGTACCCGACGTTCCTCTAATATACTCGGCAAAACTGCTAACGCATCACTTAGATCTTTGTTAATATTTTATTTTAAGAATCGACAGAATACGTTTAAATTTTGCACGTGTCGACTACCACCATTTGATAAGAAGCCTATGAAATTTCATAGTAAATGCAAAAGTCTGTATTGAAATATTGCACTTTTAATAAGGACACCCTTAAATCTAAAGTTCATAAAGTCTGAGATTTAATTAAAATGGGAAATTCACGCATAACTTTCAAACCTTTTGTATTGGCTGAAAGAGTGCCTGTGTAGCAAAATTACCCTTACTTAATTAAACCGACAGCTTTAACACTTTTGTGGGCGTGTAATTTATTCCCGCAGAGGTAATGTTACATCACTGTGTCGTTGGTGTCATTGTTGGCGTCGACGGCGACGTCGGTTACGTAGACAAAAACGTATCGGTCTATATCTTATGAACTGTATAAGATGCAGTCTTGATATTTCACAAATAGACAGGTATCACCAAGATCTTTCATATGAGACCATAAAAATTTACCTTATGACCTTGACCTTGAAAAATTAACATTTTCTTTTGAAAAGGTGCGTCTATGCAAGCTACGTTGTCCGCGAACAGGCCTTGTTACGTTAGATAAGGAATACTTTTTTCAGACTTCAATTACACAATAAACCAGCTTTCAAAATCAATTCAAACATAAATGATTGAAAAATATCACAAGTTTCAAGAGCCGAAAAACTGTTTTGGTCCCCTTTTCGTATGACGCGGTCAAATAAGAATGAAAATTTAAAAATAGTTTAATGGATCAGTGCAGAAACTTGTCGGATAAACATATGCCAAATTGTAAATCTGAATCTTTGACAAAAGAGAAGTTGTGCAATTTCAAAAAGTGATGCGTTAGCTCTTTTGCCGAGTATATTTAAAGAAACTTGTTCATTGCAAAATTTTCCGTAAATGTTCGTTTTTTCCACCGCGAAAGAACTATTGGGTCCATAGAAATACCGGAACACCATGGAACGCATAGTAATTACCGGAACACACGGAACGCGTCAGTGATTACCGATACACACTTGAAATATTTGGTTTTCCAATACCGTAGGTAATAGTAACGATTTGTTATTCTTTAATCTGTTTTAAAACTTTGTTATTTATATATCTATGTATTTGTATACATGTGTTAGATAGTTATGTTTTAATAGGCAGATTCATGATTTAATAAGGTTCTAAATGATATATTGTGAAGATATATAGAAATAACATCACGATTTGTCGGCAATGATTTAACTTCATTTAATAATCGAAATCCTTCTTACCTGATCCTTGATAATTTGGCCCCCATGATTCTAGTGGCCATCCAGTACAGATGATTTCTGTTCATTTTACTTTTGTTTCATACCATACAGATGATTTCTGTTCATCTTACTTTTGTTTTATACCAAAAATCTGCATGTGTTCAAATTTGTTCGAAACTTCTTCAAAAAAAATAAAAGATTAAAATATTACTCTTGTTATTTTTCGTACACTTTCCAGGCCTTCAGCACTTTTAGCACTTTGATTATTGCTGAAGTTAAAGAATATTTAAACTTTCTCATACCAATAATCTGCATGTGTTCAAATTCTTCAAGGCCTTCAGCGCTTTCAGCGCTTTGATCCACAAGAATTTTGAGTAAACACTGTGTTTCAAGGTTTGGCGATGCTTATATAATTTGCCCCTACAGCTTCAAATTATCCCGTGGAGAACCCTGGGACTCTAGGGGTGTACTACCCCAAGTCCCCAATCCATCCCATACAATGACGCTTTTTGACGCAGTAGAACAGAAAAGCTTTGGGAAGCATCATGGAAAATGAAAAAAATTGCTTCATTTCCCACAATGATTAACTTTCCTACACTGATTTCCCACAATGTTTAACTTTTCTACACCGAAAGACCAAAACTGTAAAATTTCAGTCTATTGAAATTGTCGTCCGTAACACCTTTGAATATAGAACAGACAGTCTAAAATTTTGCGGTCTGGTAATGGGTTAATATGTTCTGAATTTCTCATACAACAAACTATGATTTCAGGAACTGGCTGATTTGAGGCAGAAATCAGATAAGACTATCCGGAATATAGAAGCCAATGAGAGTAATATATTACAGTGGAGTGTCCTTATTTGTCCTGTAAGTAGGGGGAAAAATTAAGACTGTTCCAATGAAGGGTTTTCCCTTGGCATAAAAATTTGGGGATCGTTGTTGCCCCTTTGCCTTTAAAGTTGGGTGTGACTGTCATTTTTCTAGTTTTGTGGGTCAGATTATCATTTTATAAACGCCTTAGGACTCAAGTATCATACAAAAATGTGGATTTTCAAATTTGCGTCATTAATGACCCTCAGGTAAATGTCTAAGGGGTCATTTGTTTTGAAATTGCGACAATGACGCACAATTTGTCTGCCATGGAAAACCTTGCAAATACATGAAAGAACCAGAAGATGTTTTACAGTTTAGGTAAGAGGAGAAAATGCTGATTGTCAACATTTTCTGCTTTTTACCTCCATGTACCTGTAGATAAGATGGGGATGAATTCAAATTCTATGCTGTGGGTATTCATTTGAATCATTTTTATGAGACTAATCACTTTTCCAATGAGTATCTACAGCAAAGGTTTTGACGAACAAAAATCAATATTGCAAAAGGAAAAATACTGGTTATCAAAAAAATTTGGTGTGTTCCAATATGAAACAAAAGAAATCCAAAGGGTAGAAATATTGAGTGTGAACTCGAGAATGCTGATTATCAGTATATTCTTCTTGCTTTCTTAATTTACAATGTTTCTTTTGAGTATGTCAAAACTAGGCTTTGTTTGAAAATTGATCTATTTGAAATCTTGAAGAGTGTAAAATGTTAACCAATGTAAAGGCATGGTCACATATACTAAAGGAAAGAAGAAACGCAACAACTATTTTTTGTTATTTCTCTTAGTTCTTTTATGTTATTGAGCCAAATTTGTTACTGATTACTACAGGAAACTGTATCTTGATATTGGTCCTTGTTTTTACGTTAGAACTTGTCTTACATGTGAGATACCGTCAAAAAAGACGTTAGAACTTGTCTTACATGTGAGATACCGTCAAAAAAGACGTTAACACGTTTCTCACGTCCAAACCTTTAAATTACCATACTTTACATAAAACTCTTTTGATTGTGTAGATGCACGTCGACTCGACAAATGGCAACGATTTTCGCTTGGATTTAATCCCTCATATCACTTTGCGATTTATTCAAAGACGTCGTCCAGTAACAAGTGTGATGTTTATTAGTGGAACATCTCAACCTGCAGTTGCGGCTAACTTTTGTGTACATCGGTATACAAAATATTGCTTGAGGTAACGTGCTAAAACGTACGTAACAACTTACTGTCGCCCGAAAAGCGGTTGTCAACGTCTAACGTCACGACGTCATGACCATAACGTTCGCTTATTTTACCTACAGAAACAAATTCTCTCATCGAGAAAAACTGATGATACTATTCATGGACAGTACAGCAATCACATTCTAGCCAGGAATCGTTAACGTCAGTCTGGATTGCGTGCGAGAACGCATTTAACGTTGACGCCAAACCGCTCTCATTTAAACGCACATTGATAGCACGTACAACCTATGACCGGGATGAAATTTTAACACTAGAAAGTCAAATGATGAAGTTTTACTATGCATTGAAAAAAGTGCTCGAATATGGGTGATTTTGAGAAATACAAAAACAAAACGTATGCCCAGATTAATTTTTTGTTGCGTTTCTTTTTTCCTTTAGTATACAATCCCGTATCCACATCATGTCCACATCACATCCAAATTTATGCTGTAGAACTGACCACATTGTTGGACGTGCTCTGGCGGTGATTTGGACACAGATGTCAGAAACATTTATGTGACCAGGCCTTTAAATTGTTTGTCTGCCGATGGGTTAACTAACAACATGTAATTATATTTCAATACAGTGCTGTCCGGTAAGTCTGCGCACTTAAGAAACAAGATCGATATTTGCCAGTGAAAACTTGATTGTAACCTCACAAATGGCAAGCATAAATTAAATTAGGATCTGTTAAAACATGTCAATCTAAAAATTCTGCAAATTTCCCCAAGATAACTGGAATAATTAAGATTGAAGTTACCTATGCTCGTGTTTTGAAGTTTATTTTTATGTCCGGTAAGTCTGCGCACCTCACTGTGTGTAGTTTATTTACACAGTGACGTAACTCAGTGAAGTGATGACGTTTGCCATGTAAAATGTGACCCAGTTTAGTATTGTTATGCCCCCTTTCGAAGAAAATGGGGGTATATTGTTTTGCAAGTGTCGGTCGGTCGGTCGGTCGGTCGGTCGGTCGGTCGGTCGGAAGGTCGGTCGGTCGGTCGGTCGGTCGGTCGGTCGGTCGGTCTGTCCGTAGACCAAACCTTGTCCGGAGCATAACTCGAAAAGTATTAAAGGTAGAGTCATGAAACTTCATAGGTGGATAGATCTCATTATGGAGAGGTGCAGTGCACAAGAACCGTAACTCTGCCGATCAAATTTTTTGAGTTATTGCCCTTTGTTGATTTTATAACTTGATTCTTGTCCGGAGCATAACTCAAAAACTATGTTAGGTACAATCATGAAACTTTACAGGTGGATAGATCTCATTATGGAGAGGTGCAGTGCACAAGAACCGTAACTCTGCTGATCAAATTTTTCGAGTTATTGCCCTTTGTTGATTTTATAACTTGATTCTTGTCCGGAGCATAACTCATAAACTATGTTAGGTAGAATCATGAAACTTTACAGGTGGATAGATCTCATTATGGAGAGGTGCAGTGCACAAGAACCGTAACTCTGCTGATCAAATTTTTTGAGTTATTGCCCTTTGTTGATTTTATAACTTGATTCTTGTCCGGAGCATAACTCAAAAACTATGTTAGGTACAATCATGAAACTTTACAGGTGAATAGATCTCATTATGGAGAGGTGCAGTGCACAAGAACCGTAACTCTGCTGATCAAATGTTTTGAGTTATTGCCCTTTGTTGATTTTATAACTTGATTCTTGTCCGGAGCACAACTCAAAAAATATATAAGGTAGAATCATGAAACTTTACAGGTGGATAGATTTCATTATGGAGAGGTGCAGTGCACAAGAACCGTAACTCTGCCAATCAAATTCTTGGAGTTATTGCCCTTTGTTGATTTTTACACTTAATTCTTAACCTTGCCTATATCTCGTGTCCTTTTACACATACAGCCTTGATATCTCACACATAGATACCTCCTATCAACATCGTTCACATTTAACCATGACCTTGAACCTTGTGACCTTGACCTTGGAGTTTGACCTACTTTAAAAAAAAATTAAACCCGGCATGTATCTCATGACCTTTTACAAATACAGCCTTGATATTTCACACATGGACACATCTTACCAAGACCTTTCACAATTGACCATGACCTTGGACTTTGTGACCTTGACCTTGGAGTTTGACCTACTTTCAAAAAGACTTTAACCTGGCCGATATATCATGTCCATTTACACATACAGCCTTGATATTTGACACATGGAAACCTCTGACTTAGACCTATCACATATGACTATGACCTTGGACCATGTGGCCTTGACCTTGGAGTTTGACCTACTTTAAAAAAAAATAAACTGGGCCTATATCTTATGTGCTATTACACATACAGCCTTGGTATTTCACACATGGACACATCTTACCAAGACCTTTCACATTTGACCCTGACCTTGGACCTTGTGACCTTGACCTTGGACTTTGACCTACTTTAAAAAGAACTTTAACCTAGCTGATATATCATGTCCTTTTACACATACAACCTTGATATTTGACACATGGACACCTACGACCAAGACCTTTCACATTTGACCATGACCTTGGACCTTGTGACATTGACCTTGGTGTTTGACCTACTTTTATAATACATTAACCTGGCCTATATTTCATGTCATTTTACATATACAGCCTTGATATTTCACACATGGTCACTTCCAACCAAGATATTTCACTTTGACCATGACCTTGAACCTTGACCTTGGACTTTGACCTATTTTTAGAAATATCTAACCTAGCCTTTATCTTATGTCCTATTACACCTACAGCCTTGATATTTCACACATAGACACCTCCTACCAAGACCTTTCACATTTGACCATGACCTTGAATATTGCAACCTTGACCTTGGAGTTTGACCTACTTTTAAAAAGACTGAAACCAGGCATATATATCATGTCCTTTTACACCTACAGCCTTGATATTTCACACATGGACACCTCCAACCAAGACCTTTCACATTTGACCATGACCTTGGCATTTGGCCTACTTTTAAAAACTTTAACCTGGCCTATGTTTCATTTTACTTTTACATATACAGCTTTAATATTTCACACATAGACACCTCCTACCAAAACCTTTCATATTTGACCATGACCTTGGACCTTGTTAACTTGACCTTGGACTTTGACCTACATCAAATGTAGGCCCTTGAGGGGGCATATATGTTTTACAAACATCTCTTGTTTACTTTAGGTGTGGAATTTCTGTATTTCATTGGAAGGTTAGACTCTTTTACATTAGGCATATTTATCTGAGGGGAATTCAAGTTTTTGTGCCATATTTTTATGCCCCCGTATCGAGAGATCGTGGGCATATTGTTTTACTCGTGTCCGTCTGTCTGTCTGTCCGTCCGTCTGTCCGAAAACTTAACCTTGGCCTTTTCTCCAAAAGTATTTGACATAGAAAGCTCAAATTTGGTATGCAACTTCCTTTCAATGACATCTATCTGTTCCAAGCAATTTGACCTTTCTCAAGGTCATCTGTTAACCCTTATCAACCCTTTACTCTACGAAAACTTAACCTTTTACTCCGAAAACTTAACCTTTGCCTTTTCTCCAAAAGTATTTGACATACAAAGCTCAAATTTGGTATGCAACTTCCTTTCAATGATATCTATCTGTTCCAAGCAAATTGACCTTCCTCAAGGTCATCCCTTATCCCTTAATAACCCTTTACTCCACAAAACTTAACATTTTTGAAAAATGGCCATTTCGGGGGCATTTGTGTTTCACAAACACATCTTGTTATTACTTAGTTTTTAGCTCCACTGGCCTTCAGGCCAGCGGGCTATTGTCATGGCGCTGTGTCCATCGTGCGTGCGTCCGTCCGTCCGTCCGTCTGGTCGTCAACTTTTTCTTTAAAAATCTTCTCCTCAGAAACTACTAGATGGATTTCAATCAAACTTCACAGGAATGATCCCTAGGTGGTCCTCTATCAGATTCCTAAAATTGATTCTGATTGAACCAGAAAGTCTGAAGTTATCTGCCCTTGAATTAAAAAATGACTGTTTTGACTTTGTTTTCACTCTAGCCACTACAAATATTTATCAATCAAGACAAAACCTGGTCAGAATGTTGGTGCAGATAAGATCTTACCTGAGTGCAATTTTCAGCTTGATCTGAATGTTACGTCTTGAGTTATGTGCCCTTGAAATTGGCAAAATTACCATTTTTGACCTTATTTTTACTCAAACAACCATAAATATCCACCAATCAACACGAAACTTTCATGTAATCTTACTGGCCATAAGATATTGCATGTGTGTAATTGTCAGCTTCATAGGAATCTTAAATCATGATTTATCTGCCCTTGAATTTGACAAAATTGCTGTTTTCGACTTTGATTTTACACTCTTTACATCCACACATATTGAACAATCAAGTCAAAACTTAAACAAGATGTAGGTGAAGTTAAGATCTTGCTTTAGTGTGATTCTTATCTAGAATAGGAGTATGAACTCCTCAGTTATATGCCTTTCAATTTGACAAAATTGCTAATTGTGACTTTTTTTCACTCTAACAGCCAAACTCACTCTAATAAAGAACAAAGCTTGGTAACCAATTGATCTTATATGAATGTATTTTCAGCTTTCTAGTTACTTTGTAATTGCTTTAAGAGCAACAAGTATTGTAAAATTTAGTCAAAACTTGGATTTGGTATAGATCTACAAGAAATTCAGGTTTCATCTGCCATTTGCATTACTTTTGGAATATGGTATTTCCCAGAATCTATTTTTAGCTCAAAATCTATTTTTAGAAATATGAAATATTTTGGAGTATTCAATGGTCTGTTAATTTAGATCTGTTTGGAAGATGGAAAATTTTAATTGCTAGTATCATCCTAAGCTGGAATGTTCTACCATATCCTTTTACCCTTTCTCAAATGACAAACATATAGTTTTACTGTCTTTGCTTCAAGAACCAAACATTTTGAACAATCTAGTTTTGTAACTTTCTTTTTGCTCTATGAAACACAAGCATTGAACAATCTAATCAAAACTTGGATTAAATATTACATGAAATTCAGGCCTGTGGAGCGACTCAAGACCTTCAGGTCTTCTAGTTAAACCTTTCCAGAAGAGAAATATGTGGAGGCTGCGGGTCCGATTATGAAATAGGTCACATGAATATTAATGAGGAAAATGTAGACACCTGTGTCACTCGGTTAACCAGGAATTTTGTAAAATGGTTCTTTGAAAAATATTCATAATATTTGAAATGTCGGATCATAGATTAACTTTTGTTTTTGCGCTGATAAAGCCTCTCTTACAACCGGTCGTACATGCTCCTCCTGCGTGTGGTCTGTGTCTAAAATGTACGTTTTGTCGTGCGATGCACGCACATGCAACGTACGATTTTTGTGGACGCAACCATGACGCAGACTGCACGCAGCTAAGAATTGACGAGACAATTCTTATGAGGCGCTCTTACAACCCGTCGTGCGTCTTCATAAATCGTGCGATTTTGCAGCGTTTAAAAACGTACGATTTAAAAAGACGCAAGACGGGTTGTAAGAGAGGCTTGAGGAGACGGTAGTTGTTTGATAGACGGAATTGAATAGGTGCGCAGACTTACCGGACTCGACTGTATTAGTAGGATGGAATCCATCAATTCATCAGAAATGTCTGATACAGAGCAATAGATAATTGCCTGTTAAGACAAACAAATTTTGTTATTTCAAACCTTATGTTGTTAATACTCATTTGAATCGTCATGATTCAAATGAGTATTCACAACATAGAGTTTGATGAACAATAAGTGAAATTTTGTATTTTGAAAAAGCCATCAACCCGTCTTATCTGCAGCTCTGTCTAATGCTTGTCTGTTTGCAGGATGGTGAAATTTTCAACAAGGGAGCATTTAAGATACAGATAGAATTTCCAGCCGAGTATCCATTTAAACCACCTAAAATAACGTTTAAGACTCAAATTTATCATCCGAATGTAGACGAGAAGGGACAGGTGTGCCTGCCTATCATTAGTACAGAAAACTGGAAACCGGCCACCAAAACAGATCAAGGTAACATCAAACACGCTTCACATTCCAGGGGGGGGCTGACCCATGACGCAGTTGGTAGCGCATCTGCTTCTCATACGAGAGGTCCCATATTCGATACCCGGCCACAGCTAATACCCTTTCTGACAAAAATGTCACCCATCAATGGTTTGATATTGTGAACCCATGTGGGGGAGCAGCTGGAGGCTCGGTTAGGGTGTTGTGGTAATACTGGTGAGAGAAATACCAGGAATCCATGGTTAGGTGCTCCAGCCACAATATGACCATAGTATTGGAAAATCAATCACATTCCAGGGATCCACACTTACCAATATGATTAATCCTTTCCCAATTGGCCAAAACTTGGACCGTCCCAATTTGAATGCTGTTGCAGACAATAAAATGGATGTTGATAAAGATTGGATTTGTGTAAAACATAGCACAGAAAATATTGAGATACAAGGAGAGATTGCTGGTTATCAGCAGTTTCTTTTGTATCAATGTTTTCCCAAGCATTTTCTATTAGACATGTCAAATCGGGGTCCTGTTTTGGAATTGCTTGTGACAAGCATTTTCTTCATTTCCCACAATGTTTTCCACCCTAAAAACATAAGATAATGTGAAAATTAATTTACTTGAAATTGTTGTCTGCATCACTTTGAATTTGGATCCATCTAAAATATTGTCGTCTGGTTCTGGGTTAAGGAATATATTTCACACTAGGAGTCCAAGCTCAAAGTAAGGAGTCAGGATTTTCATAATAGGGAGAATGTTGTGGAAAAGAAGAACAAGTCAAATTCAAACAATGAGTCCATTGGACTCCTTAACACTTTCCCAAACAATACCTGGTTTTGACGTCTCTAATGTTATTGACATTGGAAAACATTGAGACAAAAGAAGAAACTGCTGATAACCAGCAGTTTCTCCTTTTGCCTCAATATTTTCTGGGCAATTTCCAATACAAAACCTATCATAATCAACATTGATTTTGTCGTCTGCAGCAGCTTTCGAACTGGACCTGCCTAGAATTTTGCTGTGTGGCAAAGGGTTAATTGCAAAATAAATGAGTCCCAATAAGTAGACATGGAGACTCAGACTCCCTTTTGGCTGAAAAATAAATCTTGTCATGGGGAAGATAGTAGACAGGGTTTCCACCTACTTTCAAATTTGGGGGTAAAAAGCCTTATTTTACACCATGCTTGTACCCCCTCTTTAAGGAATATAGAGGACTGCTTGCAACAATTGGGGGTATAAGATTTAATTTAGGGTTTTAAAAACATTTTGTGAGTTTTTGAAATCCTGGTAGAATGTTTTCTACTCAAAAATACAAAAAAAAAAAATAAATGAATTTCATCGACATGAAATTGTTGTCCTCAATATGTTTGAATGGGGACCAGCCCAAGATTTTGATGTACGGTAAAATGTTAAAGGCATGAATCCCAATGTATAACAGTGACAATTTTTTTGCTGAGGATAAACTATGTTTACTGTTGTTTTGATAAACCGTCAGTGTTGTTATAAAATACCGTAACTACAACTTCAATCAAGCTGCTGTTGAGAAGTTTTACAATAAAACTGACGAAATACTAGTGTTTGTCTGACATAACATCACAGTTTAACCCTCTCGCAAACAAGACCTGGTTTTGACATCCCTAATAGAAAATGCTTTGGAAAACATTGAAACAAAAGAAGAAACTGCTGATAACCAGCAGTTTCTCCTTTTGTCTCAATATTTTCTATGCCATATTTTATACAAATTTTTAGCTCACCTGAGCACGAAGTGCTCAAGGTGAGGTATTGTGATCGATCAATGTCCGGCGTCCGTCTGTCCGTCTGTCTGTCTGTCGGTCACGGCGTCAACAATTTCTTTAAACGACATCTCCTCCTAAACTACTGGGTAAAAATCAACCAAACTTGGCAGAAATGTTCCTTGGGTGGTCCCTTATAAATATTGCTAAAAGAATTGAAATCCATGAAAAACTATGGTTGCTAAATATTGCTATAAGAATTGAAATCCAGGAAAAACTCTGGTTGCCGTGGCATCAGAAAATGGGAAATTTCACAAATGTTCAACAATTTCTTTAAACGACATCTCCTTAACTTCTGGGTCAAAATCAACCAAACTTGGCAGAAATGTTCCTTGGGTGGTCCCTTATAAAAATTGCTAAAAGAATTGAAATCCAGGAAAAACTCTGGTTGCCGTGGCATCAGAAAATGGGAAATTTCACAAATGTTCAACAATTTCTTTAAACGACATCTCCTTAACTTCTGGGTCAAAATCAACCAAACTTGGCAGAAATGTTCCTTGGGTGGTCCCTTATAAAAATTGCTAAAAGAATGGAAATCTATGAAAAACTCTGGTTGCTGTGGCATCGGAAAATGGGAATTTTCAAAAAAGCTTAACAATTTCTTTAAACGACATCTCCTCCTTAACTTCTGGGTTAAAATCAACCAAACTAGGCAGAAATGTTCCTTGGGTGGTCCCTTATAAAAAATGCTAAAAGAATTGAAATCCATGAAAAACTCTGGTTGCCGTGGCATCAGAAAAATGGGAAATTTCACAAATGCTCAACAATTTCTTTAAACGACATCTCCTAAACTTCAGAGTCAAAATCAACCAAACTTGGCAGAAATGTTCCTTGGGTGGTCCCTTATAAAAATTGCTAAAAGAATTGAAATCCATGAAAAACTCTGGTTGCCGTGGCATAGGAAAATTGGAATTTTCACAAAAGCTCAGAAACTTCTTTAAACGACATCTCTTCCTAAACTTCAGGGTCAAAATCAACCAAACTTGGCAGAAATGTTCCTTGGGTGGTCCCTTATAAAAATTGCTTAAAGAATTGAAATCCATGAAAAATTCTGGTTGCCGTGGCATCGGAAAATGGGAAATTTCACAAAAGCTCAACAATTTCTTTAAACGGCATATCCTAAACTTCTGGGTTGAAATCAACCAAACTTGGCAGAAATATTCCTTGGGTGGTCCTTTATCAAAATTGCTAAAAGAATTTGAAATCCATGAAAAACTCTGGTTGCTGTGGCATCAGAAAATGGGTAATTATTTTATATCTCAACAATGTCTTTAAACGACATCTACTCCTAAACTACAGAGTCAAAATCAATCAAACTTTGCAGAAATGTTCCTTGGGTGGTCCCTTATGAAAATTGCTAAAAGAATTGAAATCCATGAAAGTCTGGTTGCCCTGGCAACGGAAAATGGGGAATTCCTTTGATTCTCAAAAGTTTCTTTAAACGACATCTCCTCCTTAACTTCTGGGACTGGGTTAAAATCAACCAGAAATGTTCCTTGGGTGGTCCCTTATAAAAAATTGCTAAAAGAATTGAAATCCATGAAAAACTCTGGTTGCTGTGGCATCGGAAAATGGGAAATGTCATGAAAGCTCATCAATTTCTGTAAACAACATCTCCTCCTAAACTACATGGCCAAATTCTTCTCTGGGACCACAATGCGTAACATGTGCAAAGGTATTTGGCATTATTAAAACATTACTCAGGTGAGCGATTTAGGGCCCTCAGGGTCCTCTTGTATCTTTTATAACTTCCATTTTGTCATTTGTGGCAGTTTTTGAAGTGGATCACCCTAAATTTTGCTGTTTGGGAAAGGGTTAATCGATATAATAACATCCGATGGTATGACAATAATTGTTCCCGTATGACAATAATTGTTCCCTATTTCAGTTCTCCAGGCTTTATTAGCGTTGATACATGAACCAGAGCCAGAACATCCTCTGCGAGCAGAACTAGCGGAAGAATATACCAAGGATCGAAAGAAATTCATTAAAAATGCCACAGAACATTTGAAAAAATACAGTGAAAAACGACCTACAGACTAATGACTAGTCATCTGTGATCTAAGGATACTCAATTAGCAGTGTTCTGATAGTACTAATTAACCCTGGTCATGCTGATTGGAGGCGCATTCTTTAGAGCATGATTTCTTAAGATTTCTCAAGATGTTTTAGGTAACGCACTTTTAAGACAGAGATTTTGACAAGGTGTTCCAAATGTTCCATACTTCATACAAATGATGTCATGATGACATCAATTGTATGAAGTATTACCATGGTACAATGGAGCATTCGGAATAACTCGGTCAATTCTCTCTTGTATTGTTTCTACAGAGTTAGCCGTGGGATTCCGCACCAAGTATGGGGTAATGGCACCTCCCATTGCGCATCTTACAAAATCTTGCTCTAAAGAACGCTTTATCCAAAAACATCTTAAGAAATCTCAAGATATCTCAAGAAATCGCGCTCTAAAGAATGTGCCTCTGACCTTGGATTAATCATTATGGGTGGCATTGGCATGTAGCAGAGAATGAGTTCAGCATGCACACATGTGCAGTCTGATCTCATTCTATGCTACTATCAGTGTGACTTTTAGGTAGACACAACCATTTGGAGAAAATGAAACAAAAAATCACTAAAATATGTCTTTTTTTCTGTAATTTCTGTCTATGAATATATTCTGTTGAGATGTTTGGTACTACTTCTACAACTCCATTCCAGCTTTTAAGCATATTCTGCAAACTAGTGTTATACGCCTGAAGGGCTGTGTTATATTATGGCCCTGGTCGTCTGTCTGTCTTTCCATCATTCTGTCAGCAAGTTTATGTGTGCAGGCTTGTAATAAAATAAATTTACGACTGGCCCAATTTTGCCCATTTAGTTGTGTCCACTATTAATTCATTTCAACATGACGAGGGTTGCACTAATTCTGTGTCACCATGAGAAGTGTGAGTTTGGATGATGAGTCTTGTTATTTCTGCACAAATACAGGGCTACAGATACCATGGGGTAATCTCGGCTTCCTATATTGCAATTTATTATTTGAGAAAGGATCCGAAAAGAGGTCCTTTAAGGCTTATGAGTCCAACCTTGTTCCAGATCAGCCTGCATATACATACAGTCTGATCAAGAATCATGTTGTTTTCCAATAGCTTCGTCATGCTCCGTAGCAACCATATCATATGAGAGTAACATGGATCTAGGTCAAACTGCACCTAGGCACAGCCTGATCTTGAAACATAGCTGTCTCAAATGCTATAAGGGGCGTTTTTCCAGATCCCAGTTCATTTATCAACCACCAAAACCTATATTGTTGGTACTCATTGGAATTGTCTCATCAAGACAATTCAAATGAGTACCCACAACATAGGTTTTGGAGTTGAAATAACAAACTAAGTATGCCTTTGTCCCCTCTTATCTGTTATTCTGTCTTTACATCATACTTGGGTAATAACTGATGGCATTCATAATATGTTGTTGCTCAAGCTGTCTTTTTGTTGTAGTAACTTATCTCAATGGTTTTGAGAAAACAATTTTGATGAATTCCAATAATGGAGTGGAGGGTTATTCAGGATCTATTCTTCTGTTAGAAGTTTTGTTCATACAACACTTTTGTCCCACTGCCAGATGGCACAATGGTAAACTTGTCCAAATCTCTAAAAGATGTTGTAGACAAAAATTTCAAGTGAATGAATTTTTACATATTTTGGAATTTTTGTTTAGAAAATATTGTGGGAAATGAAGAAATTGCTTGTGACAAGCAATTTCTTCATTTTCGACAATATTTTCCAAAGCCATTATTGTGGGGGAGTCAAAAAGAGTCACTGTGTGGTAATGGGTTGAATTTGGCATATCCGTCTCCCTAACCACAAAAATTTTGACTTTCATTAGCTCCACTGGCCTTTCAGGCCAGCGGGCTATTGTCATGGCGATGTGTCCGTCGTGCGTCCGTGCGTCCGTAAACTTTTTCTTTAAAAATCTTCTCCTCAGAAACTACTGGATGGATTTCAACCAAACTTCACAGGAATGATCCTTGAGTGACCCTCTCTCAGATTCCTTCAAAGAATTTTGATCGAATCAGAATAACCTGAGTTATCTGCCCTTGAATTTAAAAAATAGCTGGTTTTGACTTTATTTTTACTCTAAAATCTACAAATATCAACCAATCAAGACAAAACTTGGACAGAATATATATAAGCATAATATCCTGCCTTGGTGTAATTTTCAGTTTGATCGGAATTTTATATCATGAGTTATGTGCCCTTGAATTTGACAAAATTGCCATTTTCGACTCTATTTTGACTTTGATTTCACTCTAGCAACTACAAATATTGACTAATCAAGACAAAACTTGAACAGAATCTTGTTGACTATAAGATCTTGCCTTGGTATAATTTTCAGCTTAACCTGAATTTTACATCATGAGTTATGTGCCCTTGAAATTGACAAAATTGCTATTTTCACCTCTATTTTGACATGTTTTCACTCTAGCAACTACAAATATTGACAAATCTAGACAAAACTTTTACAAAATATTGGTGACTATAAGATCTTGCCATGGTGTAATTTTCAGCTTGGTCTTATTTTTACATCATGAGTTATGTGCCCTTGAAATTGACAAAATTACAATTTTCGGCTCTATTTTTACTTTGTTTTCACTCTAGCAACTACAAATACTGATTAATCAAGACAAAACTTGTACAGAATATTGGTGACCATAAGATCTTGCCTTGGTATAATTTTCAGCTTGATCTGAATTTTATATCATGAGTTATGTGCCCTTGAAATTGACAAAATTGCCATTTTTGGCTCTATTTTGACTTTGATTTCACTCTAGCATCTACAAATATGGACTAATCAAGATAAAACTAGAACAGAATGTTGGTGACGATAAGATATTGCCTTTGTGTAATTTTCAGCTTGATCCATAAGAAATTCAGGCCTGTGGAGCGACTCAAGACCTTCAGGTCTTTCTAGTTTTAAAAGCTGCTGCAGACGCCAAACTGAATGCTGATGAAAACAAGATTTGTGTACAGTATAGCACAGAAAATCTCGATGCAAAAGAATAAAATTTTGATTATCAGCATTTTCTTCTTTTGCCTCGATGTTTTCTAGTTATTGGTTGGTAAAAGAATTCCATCAAAGAGAAGAAAATGCAGGTTAATCTTGAATCCATACCAAATCACTTGGAACATAGTTGATTACTTTTGTAAAAGAGTTTCATCGATGACTAAGTTATGATTATATTGTTGTATGTTTTGGCATTTATAAGTATTTTCTATTTCAATCAATGTTGTGTATATGTTATGTGTAAATGCACCTTTATTGTTTGTTTATTTTCACCATTTTGAATTGTAGTGAGAATGGTTTTTTGGTTAATGTTGCTAAAGTATGCACAAAAATGCATCTTAGGAACACTACTCTAAATAGCAGAGGGTATTGACATAGAAACTTTTCCAAAATAAGCCTCAATTTTAAGTGCAAAGGTGTTGCAGACTTCAAAAGTGTTACCAAAAGGAGAAAATGTGCATGCTATAACTGATAACAGGAAAATATCCACAGAAATGAAGAAAATGTTGACTGAACATTTTCTCTTCTATTGAGGTTTTCAAAAAAACTGTTTAAATGCTTATGTTAAAACCAGGCATTGTTTTTAAAGGGTTCAAAATATAAAAGGGTAGATTTTATTGATTCTCCACAAGATAGTTGATTATTAGCCATACATGCCCTACTTAATCCTTTCCCAAATAAGACCTACTTTTAGAACCTCAAATGAAAAGCCTCTAGAAAATATTCAATGGAAGAAAATAAAGATATCCAGCATTTTTCACCTTTTACTTCAATATGTTCAGGCATATATTGAACATAAATCTTTATATGGTAACATTTCTCAATATGTAGAAGCGCCCAAATATGAACACAGTCAAACTAAGTCATTTGTAAAAAGGTTAAAGGCAAGAAAAGTGTGTTTTTTCCACATTTTGAAAAATAGGCTGTAGAGAAGGCAGATTTGTATGACAATTTCCAATTATATTAGTGTAAAATGCCATAAAGGCCATTTTCTTGATCCCAACCAATATGCACATTTGAGCCTAAATCTGGAAAAGGGTCCCTTATAGCTTTTTAGCCCAACATGGTTCCAGATCAACCTGCTTATACACACACTCTGATTATGAATTGTGTTGTCCTCCAAAACCTTCATGATATTTGGCAACAATTACTCTCTTAAGAACAGAGCACATTATCTCTTCATTCCATTTCGATTGAATGAGCTCTGTTCTCGCGGGGTCATTTCACGTCTAATCTCGGGGCCTTGGCGGGATTTCGGTATCCAATCGTTGCCAATAAACTGATAAACAATTGAAATTTCTGATACAGGTTTTCATTGGCTGACGCTTCAATTACCGGCTTCAGCCAAAAATAGAAGCGACGTAATGTATATGTAATCAAACAAGATAAAACTGGATGAGTTTGATTCGATAATTCAAATGTTACCGGCTTCAGCTAAAAATAGAAGTGATGTAATGTATACGTAATGATCATGCAAGATAAAACTGATTGATTTTGATTCGATAATTCAATTGATGTGCTATAATTAGATTATGACAACCAAATAGGCTGTTGGTGTACCAAAAACGGCAGAGGTCATATTTGATGGTTAATCAATAGACCTCAGCTTTGGAGAGTAGGCAACAATATGAGAGTAACATGGATTTCGGACAGGCTGCACTTTTTCTTAGACTGATCTTGAAACATGACTGTCTCAGATGCTTTAAGGGGCCATTTTCCAGATCTCAGTTCATTTGTATTTCATAGATTACTTATAAATTTGATAACTTACATGTGTTTACACTATGGAAGGATCATTTGATACTTATGTTTCGTTTGATATGCCTTGCCTAAAAGTTTCAACTATTTTATGTGCTAATAAAATTCTATAAGTGCTAAATTTGAATCTTTCAAATGTATTTATTAGGGACTTTGCTGTTGTACTATATGACACAAAATTGTAATTACTAATTATTAATTGTCCTTGAAAAGGAATAGGAAAGTTCTGTGGAAAAAAGAATAATGTATTGAGGGGAAGAAAGGATATGTATTTAGCCATTGTTCCCTTCTTTTCCTGTGATGTTTACTAACTAATACTAGATTGCAACATATCATCACTTTTCAATGAAAACTTCGTAACTGCAGCTTGTTTAAAGCTGCACTTATGAAGTTTTTGTTGAAAACCTGCGATATTCTAGTCATTCTGTAGTTGAGATTTGAGTTTTATATGGATAGTAAGAAGTTGCTACAACTTGTTTATCTATAGTACAAATTCTGTCTAATGTTCAAATTCTGTGTAATGGTAATACAAACATGCAAGAACTATTTCATTTTGTTAAAATATCTGGGGTCATGCTTCCTTGGAATTTAGTCAAATGTTTCATAGAGCAAACCATGTCAGAAAAGGGAAGGCAATTGAAAAATTCATATTTAAACATGTTTGAGTATTAATATATTCTTGGACTCTGTGAGGCTTTAATACTTTCCCAAATGAGCCGCCGCAATATGACCATAGCAGTTGAAAACGGCATAAAACCCCAAGTAACCATACCTTTCCCAAATGACCAAATTTTAGGATGGTCCAATTTGAAAGCTACTGTAGACAAGGAAATGGATGTTATTAATGGTATAATAGGTAAATATAGCCTATTAAATATTGATGCTCAGAATTTTCTTCTTTTGTCTAAATATTTTCCCAAGCCTATTCTGTTAGGGATCTCAAAACCATGCATTGTGTTGGAATGTGTGAAAAAATTTACATTTACTATAATCCTTCAACATCCCTTGATTTATACATTTTATAAATAACGAATATCGTCAAGAATATAATGAATATTTATTATTTAGCAAGGGATTGATTTTGACAATCAGGAAAGCTAACTGATGTTACTATTGATACATTTTGATTCCATCATTTATGATTTGATAGTGCTATGATAGAATGTGCTAGTGCAAAACTACCGTATTGCTAAAACATGATTGGGAATCACATGACTACAATTTCAGAAAAAATGTCAATAACTTTGTTAATTTGTGACCAATTTGAATTTGGCTTGATGCACCAGGTGGAAAAATGTCAAGAATTTGCTGGATGTGGTAGACATTTGTGACCTGTCACGCTAAAAAGAACCTTATCCGAACTCCAAAAATCTATTATCTAAATTTTGACAGACTTGTCCAGCACAGGTCAACCAGATCCCATATGCGAAAAATGATCATAAAGTAAGATAGGGAAAACATTCTGGATTTAGAAAATTACATACTAGTGAAAAGTGTCGGCCCTAGTTTGGCTGCGGGGACTGCGCAGACTGACTAGGGTCGATATTTTTCACACATCCGATAAGGTCCCGTTTAGCGCGATGGGTCACATTTTAAAAATCAGCTGAAATGTTATTGATGACCAAGTAAGTCGACAATAACTTTTTATTATGTGATTTGAGATCAAGAATTACCATGTTCAGCAAATCCCTGGCATTTTTCCATCTTAAGTGGGGATAATAGAAGATTGAGTTACCTACTAGTAATCAATCGATCAATTAACCCTTCTCATGCTGTTTCTGTCAAATTACTGTTGTGACTAAACTTTTGACAGGCAACATAGACTAAAATCAGCCTGCACAGATGTGCAGTCTGATCTTAGCCTACGGTGCCTGCTTTCTGCTCAGTTATTGAAGCAAAAACTCAAGATAAAGAGGTTCAAATGTCTCAAAAATACGCAATTGGTTTGCAACAAAATTTAAAGTCAGCAGGACAAGGGTTAATAATGTTTTTGACAGTGTTTTTGTCCTTTGCATAGTGTTGCACTAACACATTTTGTTGGTTTATTAGCCTGGCTCATAATATGACATATTTGTAAACAAATGGGTTAGTTTATAATTGTTTGTGTGTCTGTCTGTCTGAAGAATGATTCTGCAATATTGATCATTAAAGTATTTCTAGATGTATCTACTTGAAGTTTTGGTCATTTGCATCCTATCATTTATATATTCTGACCGAACATAATGTTGCAAAATCAGTAGGATCTGTCCGAATATTGACCCTTGTTGATCTGCAAGTTAGATTTGAAGGGACTTAATCCCATTACAAATAAATAAGTATTTCAAAGATTGTGGCAGATGGAGCACCTAACCAGGGATTTGTTATTTCTCTTGCCAATGCTACCTGGACACCCTTTTCAAGCTTCAATCAGCTCATCCCACCTAGACTTACCTTGATCCACCCAAAGGAGAGACATATGTCAGAAAAGATATTCATCATGGCAAGGGATCAAATCTGGTACCAATTGAATGAGTCCAACATGCTACAAAGTTACCATCCTAAGTTATCATCCATGCTGCCCCAAGGGATTATCTAGGCTTTGGCCATGGTTCAGTTGGTAGCGCATCAGACTCACTCATGAAGTCCCGGGTTTGAACCCTGGTTGCAGCAATATCCTTTCAGACGTAATTGTCTCCCACAAATGGTTTGATCTTTGTAAACTCACGCAGGCAAGCAGATGGAGGCTCGGTAACAATGTTGTGGTAGTACTGGTATGATAATGGAATCCATGGTTAGGCAAACCATAGCAACAGATAAGAGGGTGTGACGGTATTATAAAATCGTTGTTTAGAATCCAAAATCTTTTTTGTGGGTAATTATTAGAGTCATTTCAATGAGACGATTTCAATGAGTATCCATAACATAAGGTTTGATTAACAATGAATGAAATATCGGTATTGCATTTGGAAATGTTTTCATTCCCTCTTATCTGTTGCTCTGGATAGGTGCTCCAGCCGTTGCAATAATACCATAGCAGCTGAAAGAGGCATTAACCCATTACCAAATGGCAAAAAATTCAACTTTTCCAAATTCAAAGATGTTGCAGACGACAACTAAAATGAATGAAAAAAGTACATTTTTTAATCATTTTGTATGGAAAATATTGTGGGAAATGAAGAAATTGCTTGTGACAATTTTCCACGATGTTTTCCAAAGCAATTATCTTGCGGGGGAGTCAAAAGGCGTCACCGTGCAGTAATAGGTTAAAGCCCAATCAATTGACCTAGGAATTTTTTAAAGGTAACAAAGATGTTTTAACCCATTACCATATACTGACACCTTTCTTTTGACACTCAACAAGGTAAATGCTTTGGAAAACTTTGTGGAAAATGAAGAAATTGCTTGTGACAAGCAATTTTTAGCTCCACTGGCCTTTCAGGCCAGCGAGCTATTGTCATGGTGCTGTGTCCGTCGTGCGTGCGTGCGTGCGTCCGGTCGTCAACTTTTTAGCTCACCTGAGCACGAAGTGCTAAGGTGAGGTATTGTGATCTATCAATGTCCGGCATCCGTCTGTCCGTCTGTCCGTCTGTCCGTCACGGCGTCAACAATTTCTTTAAACGACATCTTCTCCTAAACTACTGGGTCAAAATCAACCAAACTTGGCAGAAATGTTCCTTGGGTGGTCCTTTATAAAAATTGCTAAAAGAATTGAAATCCATCAAAAACTGTGGTTGCCGTGGCATCGGAAAATGGGAAATTTCACAAAAGCTCAAAAACTTCTTTAAATGACATCTCCTCCTGAACTTCTGGGTCAAAATCAACCAAACTTGGCAGAAATGTTCCTTGGGTGGTCCCTTATAAGAATTGCTAAAAGAATTGAAATCCATGAAAAACTCTGGTTGTCATGGCATCGGAAAATGGGAAATTTCACAAAAGCTCAACAATTTCTTTAAACGACATCTCTTCCTTAACTTCAGGGTCAAAATCAACCAAACTTGGCAGAAATGTACCTTGGGTAGTCCCTTATTAAAATTGCTAAAAGAATTGAAATCCATGAAAAACTCTGGTTGCCGTGGCACCGGAAAATGGGGAATTTCACAAAAATTCAACTATTTCTTTAAACGACATCTCCTCCTTAACTTCTGGGTTAAAATCAACCAAACTTGGCAGAAATGTTCCTTGGTTGGTCCCTTATAAATATTGCTAAAAGAATTGAAATCCATGAAAAACTCTGGTTGCCGTGGCATCGGAAAATGGTAAATTTCACAAAAACTTAGCTTCTTTAAACAACATCTCCTCCTTAACCTCTAGGTTAAAATCAACCAAACTTGGCAGAAATGTTCCTTGGGTAGTCCCTTATAAGAATTGCTAAAAGAATTGAAATCAATGAAAAACTCTGGTTGCCGTGGCATCGGAAAATGGAAAATTTCACAAAAACTTAACAACTTCTTTAAACGACATCTCCTCCTTAACTTCTGGGTTAAAATCAACCAAATTTGGCAGAAATGTTCCTTGGGTGGCCCCTTATGAAATTTTTTAAAAGAATTGAAATCCATGAAAAACTCTGGTTGCTGTGGCATCAGAAAATGGGAAATGTCATAAAACTCATCAATTTTTGTAAACGACATCTCCTCCTAAATTACATGGCCAAATTCTTCTCTGGGACCACAATGTGTAACATATGCAAAGTTATTTGGCATTATTAAAACATTACTCAGGTGAGCGATTTAGGGCCTTCAGGGTCCTCTTGTTTCTTTAAAAATCTTCTTCTCAGAAAGTACTGGATGGATTTCAACCAAACTTCACAGGAATGATCCTTGGGTGACCCTCTCTCAGATTCCTTCTAATAATATGGATTGAACCAGAATAGCCTGAGTTATCTGCCCTTGAATGTCAAAAATAGCAGGTTTTGACTAGTTTTCTTCTAAAATCTACAAATGTTGTACAATCAAGACAAAACTTTGACAGAATGATGCTGACTACAAGATCTTGCATTGGTAAAATTTTCAGCTTTATCTAAATTTTACATCATGAGTTATGTGCCCTTGAAATTGACAGAATTGCCATTTTCGGCTGTATTTTGACTTTGTTTTCACTCTAGCAACTACAAATATTGACTAAACAAGACAAAACTTTGACAGAATGATGCTGACTATAAGATCTTGCCTTGGTAAAATTTTCAGCTTGATCTGAATTTTATAGCATGAGTTATGTGCCCTTGAAATTGCCAAAAATTGCCATTTTCGGCTCTATTTTGCTGGTTTTGACTTTATTTTTACTCTAAAATCTACAAATATTGACCAATCAAAACAAAACTTGGACAGAATATATATAAGCATTATATGCTACCTGGGTGTAATTTTCAGCTTGATCGGAATCTTACATCATGAGTTATGTGCCCTTGAATTTGACAAAATTGCCATTTTCGACTTAGTATTCACTTTAACAACCACAAATTTTAACCAGTTAAGATGATGCTTGGACAGAATCTTGTTGACAACAAGATCTTGCTCATGTGTAATTTTCAATATGATCACACAGTTACAATCTGAGTTATTTGCCTTTGAAATTGACAAAATTTCAGTTTTCGACACTTTTTCCACTCTGGAAGCCACGAATATTGACTAATATAGACAAAATTTGAACAGAATGATAGTGATCATAAGATCTTGCATGTGTTTAATTTTCGATTTGATTTTAAATATACATTCTGAATTATGTGTCCTTGAATTTGGCAAAATCACAGTTTTCAATTTTATTATCGCTCTAACATCCCTAAAATATTAGTCAATCTATTACTTTCTTTTTACATTGACCACATAATTGCTGCTTTTTGACTTTGTTTTTGCTGTAAGAACCATAAGTATTCAAAAATCTAGTCAAATCTTGGATTTAATATTAAAAGAAATTCAGGCCTGTGGAGCGACTCAAGACCTTCAGGTCTTTCTAGTTTCATTTCCCGCAAGGTTTTCTATCCAAAAAGTTATCAAATTTTATCACATTGAAAATGTTGTCTGCAACTTTTTTCAAATTGGACTACCCTAAAATTTTGTCGTCTGGTAATGGGATAATACACAGAAAAACATGGATCTTGACCAGACTGTGCATACGCTCAATCTGGTCAAAATCCATGTTGGTCTCAAACATCAAGAATCCTTTTCCTGATCCCCACTCATTCAGATTCTTCTCACCATGGTAAGGTCAAGGATTAACCCAAAACCAGATGGAAATTTTTTAGACCTGTCCGAATTCAAATTGTTGGAAATTAGAAATTGCTTGTGACAAGCAATTCCTTATTTTCCCACAATCTTCCTCAAATCATTTCTCTGTTAGCACATCAAAAGGCATCACCGTGGAAATGGGTAAGACGTAACGGGTAGGACATGGAAAAACAAGATGTGTTTGTGAAACATAAATGCCCCCGAAATGGTCATTTTTAGCTCCACTGGCCTTTCAGGCCAGCGGGCTATTGTCATAGCATTGTGTCCGTCGTGTGTGCGTGCGTGCGTGCGTCCGGTCGTCAACTTTTTCTTTAAAATCTTCTCAGAAACTACTGGATGGATTTCCATCAAACTTCACAGGAATGATCCTTGGGTGACCCTCTCTCAGATTCCTCGAAATAATTCAGATTGAACATGAAAGTCTGGAGTTATCTGCCCTTGAATATCAAAATGTCCGTTTTGGCTTTTTATCACTCTAGCAACAACAAATATTGACCAATCAATAGAAATATTTGGACAGAATGTTGGTGACTGGTAGATCTTGCATGAGTGTATATTTCAGTTTGATCGGAATTTCACTGCCTGAGTTGAAAGCTCATTTATATGGCATAAACTCAGCCAGGTAATGAGTAAAGTGTGAAATGGGTGGAAGGGTTACTGATTGCAGTATTATTATCTCTTAGACAGGGCTACAGATAAGTGGGGGTAAAGACATTATAATTTCATTATTTCAATTCCAATCTCTATGTTGTTGGTACTCAATTGAATCGTCTCGACGAGACAATACAAATGAGTACCAAAAATATAGAGTTTGATTGCAGTAAATTACAGTTTGAAAAGTCATCACTCCCTCTTATCTGGAGCTCTGCTTAGAGGTTATTAAGGGGTGTATTTGGAAGTGCAGAGAGGGTCTGTCACCAAAGGGTACTTTAAAACAACAGAGTTGTTAGTATTGTGTTGTTTAAAGCTTTGTTTGTGACTATCAAGAAAATGTGATACAAGTTAACCCATTACCAGAGGGCAAAATTTTAGGCTAGTCTAAATTCTAAGACCTTGCAGACAACAATTTTAGGTTAATTTTTGGTCTCCTGGGGAAGTTAACATTGTGGAAAATGAAGAAAGTGATAGTCACATGCAATTTCTTCATTTTCCACAATGTTTTCAAAGTATCTTTGTGTGGAAATGGGTTAAACTAGCTATAGATAGTTTCAGTTGTTCATTGAACAATTTTATGGACTATGTATCTGGTTACATTGCCAGTATCATCCTAAGCTGGAATTTCCACTCTTTCCTTTAATTTCTTCTTGTTTTAGAGTCACTGTGTGGTAATGAGTTAAGGGTGTACTTAGAAGTGCACACTATGTCCCCAAATGTGTTAACTAAATTTAAAAGAGTGGGTCATAGTGAAGTGTTAACCCATTGGCAGATGGCAAATTTTTAGGCTGGGTAAATTCAAAGACCTTAACAGTGAATGGAATTTCACCCTTTCCCAAATGGCAAAACATTTATTAGAAATATGGTATATTTAGGAAGATCTACAGTTCATAAGTAAATTTAGATCTCTTTTGCACAAGTAAGATTTTCATTACTAGTATCGCCGAGCCCGGATAGCTCAGTCGGTTACGTCGGAGCCTGTCAATCCATGGGTCTCGAGTTAGAAACCCCGGCTCGGCCAGTATCCATTCTGACATTTGACAAAAGTCATTTGTCTCTAACAAATGGGTGTGAATCATCTATGTGAGAGAGCAGCTGGAGGCTCGGTTTGGATATTGTGGTTATACTGGTGCGAGAAATACCAGGAACCCTTATTAGGTGCTCCAGCCGCCGCGATATGACCATAGAAGTTGAAAACGGCGTAGTAAAGCGCAATAAAATCAAATAATTACTAGTATCATCCTAAACTGGAATTATCTCCCATTTCATTTAACCCTTTCCGAAATGGCAATTATCTGGTTAGAAACGTAGGATATTAAGGAGTAATTGATAAACAAATTTAGATCTGTTTGGAAGAAGGAAAATAGGTTTGGAAAATATTCATTGCTAATGTGGACCTAAGCTGGAATTTCCTTCAACCCTTTCCCAAGTAGCAAACATTTAGTTTTACATTCTTCTTGCTCTAAGAACCACAGGTATTGAATATTCTAATCAAAATTTGGATTAAATATTAATTAAAGCTCAGGCCTGTGGAGCGACTCAAGACCTTCAGGTCTTTCTAGTTAGCTCACCTGAGCACGAAGTGCTCGAGGTGAGTTATTGTGGTCACTTTTTGTCCGGCGTCCGTCCGTCAACATTTGGGATGTTTACACTCTAGCATCCACAAAAAACACTCAATCTTGATCAAACTTGGCCAAAACAAGTACGATCATAAGTTTTCGGACAAGTTCGATTATGGGCCTGATCGGACCAGAAAGTGCGGAGTTATCTGCCCTTGAATGTCAAAAAATGCTGTTTTTAAGTTTGTTTACACTCTAGCATCTACAATTATTGATCAATCAAGACAAAACTTGGACATAATGTTAGAGACCATAAGATCTTGGATGTGGGTCAATTTTCAGTCTGATCTGACCAGAAAGATGAGTTATGTGCCCTTGAATTGGGCAAAATTGCCACTTTTTTGCTGTATTCAAAAAAAGAGTTAATCTAAGGGAAGGAACTCTGACACTACTTTTCTTCAGTATAAGTAGAGTTATCTAGTTTGATAGAGGATATAAATAGATTTACACTCTAGAATCCTATTACCAAACAACAAAATTTTAGCCTAGTCCAAAATCATAGGTGTTGCAGACGACAAGTTCCATTGAACAAAATTTAACATTTTTTGGTCTTTCTTGGTAGAAAACATTGTGGGTAATGAAGAAATTGCTTGTCACAATGTTTTCCAAAGCCTTTATTTTGTGGGGCATCCAAAAGCGCCAATGTGTGGGAAAGGGTCAATCAAGACAAAACTTGGACTCAATGTTGGGGACTATAAGATCGCAGATGAGTTTGATTTTCAGTCTGATCTGATCTGAAAGTCAAGCGTTACGTGCCCTTGAATTTGACAAAATTGCCTTTTTTTTGGCTGTTTTCAACCTTTTTTACACTCTAGAATCTACAATTATTATTCAATCAAGACAAAACTTGGACACAATGTTTTGGACCATAAGATCTGGGATTAGTTTGATTTTCAGTCTGATCTAATCAGAAAGTCAAGAGTTATGTGCCCTTGAATTTGACAAAATTGCTGTTTTTTACTGTTTTCGACTTTGTTTACACACTAGAATCTACAATTATTGACCAATCAAGACAAATCTTGGACACAATGTTGGAGACTATAAGATCTCAGGTAACTTCGATTTTCATTTTGATCTGATTAGAATGTCAAGAGTAATGTGCCCTTGAATTTGATAAAATTGCTGTTTTTGGCTGTTTTCGACCTTGTTTATACTCTAGAATCTACAATTATTTATCAATCAAGACAAAACTTGAACACAATGTTGGGGACTATAAGATCTTGGATGAGTTTGATTTTCAGTCTGATCTGATGAGAATGTTGAGAGTTATGTGCCCTTGAATTTGACAAAATTGCCCTTTTCGGCTGGTTTCGACCTTGTTTACATTCTAGAATCTACAATTATTGATCAATCTATACAAAACTTGGACATAATGTTGGGAACCATAAGATCTCATATGAGTTTGATTTTCAGTCTGATCTGATCAGAAAGTCGGGCGTTTTGTGCCCTTGAATTTGACAAAATTGTTGTTTTCGGCTATTATCAACCTTGTTTAAACTCTAGAATCTACAATTATTTATCAATCAAGACAAAACTTGAATACAATCAGGGCTACAGATAAGTGGAGGTGAAGACATACTAACATTGTTTTTTCGAATTCAAATCCTATGTTGTGGGTACTCATTTGAATCGTCTCGACGAAACGATACAAATGAGTACCTAGAACATAGGGTTTGATGATCACTGACAGCATTATTGCAATTTGAAAAGTCACCACCCCCCTCTTATCTGGAGCCCTGTACTATGTTTGGCACCATAATTTAGATCTCGGATGAGTTAGATTTTCACAACCTTATTGACCATAAGTTCTTTTTCAGTCAAAGTAATAAATATTAATTGAATTGAACAAAAGTGTTGCTCATATCATTTAGGTTCAGGTGAGGTATATAGGACCATCATGGTCCTCTTGTTCTAAAATGTTAAGTTCTCATGTAAAGGTGCAACTGCATGGAACAGATGGAAATCATTAAATTAAAGTTGCATACCAAATTTGAGCTTTGTGTGTTGAACGCTTTTGGAGAAAAGGCAAATATTAAGTTTCCAGAAGGACAGACACGAGTTACTAGTAAACAATATCATCAATATGCCCCCGATCTTTCAACACAGGGGCATAAGAATATATGAATTTTCATGTTAAGATGCATGTTTAGGATTAGCAATTGCATATTGCGATGCAATACAGGAGTCCCCCACCAGATAATAAAAAGTCCTTTCTTATAATATATCTCCTACTTACTAGATCCATAACTGTATACAAAGTTTGAAGTTGTTAGCACTTTAGGTTTTGCACAATATGTCCAGAACAAAAATATGAGGGTAAAAACAACCAAAGGCAAACTCCAACAAGAGCGGTCATAGACGGATTATGCTCCCCGAATAAGTGTTTGTCACAAAATAAAAACTAACATACATTGAGCCCCCTTTTCCCATGACAGCTTTTTTGTACACAAATTATTTATAGAATATGGTCTAGAATATCCTATTTATTACATCCGTACAAAAATTCATTAAACTCTGCCCATTAGATGAAGATAAATTAGAGAAAAACTAATTTTTACACTAAGGCCCCTTTTTCCATGACGCAGCCTCAAATTAAGAAACGGAGAAAAAAGGTCTCTAGGTATTATCTCAGGGAGTTCACATGTGAAGTTTCATTGAATTTGGTCCAAGGGTAGCCGAGATCTGGCTGTGGACGGACGGACGGACAGCATGGCGACTATATGCTCCCCCGAAATTTTTTCGGGGAGCATAAAAATGGATGTGGTAGAGTAACGATTCTTGTACATGACACTTCTACTCAATGAGATCTACAACAAGAGCTGTCCGAAGACAGCGCGCTCGACTTTCTAAGTTGCTTAGTATAAAGGGGCATAACTCCATATATAGTGGAGCCAGGGTCATGGGCCCTGGTAGTAAGGTAGAGGGTGTGATGGTGAATAAGTATTCCAAGTTTGGGTTGAATCCCTTTGATAGTATGGAAGTTATTGATGTTTGAAAAAACTTTAACCTTTGTTGCAACGCCGACACCAACACCGACGCCATGTTTTCATGTTCAGTGTTCAACAACTGTGTAAATTTTCATGATCCTAGGTCAACCGGTTCTCGAATTAGAATTTAGAGCATGGAATCGAAAAAGTCTACGGACGGACAGATGGATGGACAGACAGACATGGTGAAACCAATATACCCCCTCTACTTTGTAGGTGGGGGGGGGGGTATAACGATAAGTTGCAGAGCTACAGGTAAGGGGGTGGGGGGAGTAAAATGAAACTTTACACAGTTGTTGCCCATGACCCAAGGAGGTGCTCTATTGTTTTTGGGTCACCAAGGTCAAAGGTCAAGGTCACAATCGGACTTTGTTTAAAATCTGTTTCCGTGCTCTAACTTGAAAACCGGTTGACCTAGGATCATGAAACTTTACACAGTTGTTGCCCATGACCGGACCCAAGGAGATGCCCTATTGTTTTTGGGTCACCAAGGTCAAAGGTCATAATTGGACTTTGTTTAAAATCCGTTTCTGTGCTCTAACTCGAACGGGTTGACCTAGGATCATGAAACTTTACACAGTTGTTGCCCGTGACCCAAGGAGGTGCCCTAGGACAAATACCCCACCCCCCACTAGCGCCTTGTCACTGAAAAAGTGCTGTAGGTCAACGGTTCTTGACTTAGAGCATGGAAACGGATTTTAAACAAAGTCCGATTGTGACCTTGACCTTTCACCTTGGTGAACCAAAAACAATAGGGCACCTCCTAATCTGGAGCTCAGGAAGTTGTAACACCAAACCATATCATTTTATTAATTTAATCAAATATCAAACAAACAGCTAAATTTTACCATATTTCTAAACATTTTTAATTGGCTGATCAATATTAGAATTCTTTATTTCATATCCTCTAATTTCAGACTGTTATGTGTATCAAATATTGAAAGTAAATTTCACTTGAATATTTCACCCACAAAGGATATTTCTATCATTCAAAATTAAACCAATATCTTCCTTGCAATATATAGCAGCGTAATCAATGTCTCTAATGTGATTAGAAGTTTATAACTAATGTTTTTCATACAACTTTCGCAATTTTTATGCATATTTTCCATTATAGTCCAACAGTTGATGTTACATTCACAAATTTCTGTATATTTTTCCATCCTAAAGGCCAGGGATGGCTGTAAATCTAGTGTTTTGGTGGCCCCTCCAAGTAACCCTCCCTGGTAGCACAAACATGCGTGTTGAACAGCATGTTATTTTTGCCATCACGCCATGGAACGGGCTGAAAATAAAATAAGAAAATCAATTAACCCATTACCACAAATTGATACTTTTTGACATCCAATATACTAAAGGAAATGGAATAATTTTCAATTGTCATCAATTTGAAATTGTGGTCTAGAATTTAGCAAGGTCACGCAAATTTTTGCTGTTTGGAAATGGCTTAACCCATTACCCATTCCCGAACAACAAAATTTTTGGATGGTCTGAATGAAAGCTGCTGCAGACAACAAAATGCATTTTGATGAAGATAGGACTTGTGTATAATATAGAACAAAACATATTGAGGCAGAACGACAGAATAATGGTTAACAGTGTTTTCTTCTTTTGCCTCAATGTCTTTTCAAGCTCTTTTAAGGGGGAATGCTCCAGTTTTTCGGAACACTCGGTCATTACGGTACTAAATTAAATGTTTCGTACCAATATGTTTCTCTACCATATTTTCAATTATATAACACATTATTACAATTTACCATTTTGGACGGTAAAAGTGTATTTATTATGTGAAACTGATTTTCTCAAGATGGAAATGGATTATTTAGAGCAAGACAGTCGTAAGTGTGTATGCAGTTACCGCTGTTTTGCGTCAATTTATTCATGTGTAGCTGATTAAAATTGCTGTAATTCACTTATAAGTGCGCTGACCTATACATTTTCTTTTTGAATTATTACCAGGACATGTTGCTTAACACAATGAGGCAGTTTTGTCAAAGTCTATTATGTAGAACTCAAAATATTTCCAAAAATATGCAAATTTTGACATAAAACACTCCAGCTTCGTTGATCTAACTGAACACGTGAGTATGCTGTTTTATACATTTACACGTTTATAATAGCACAAATTTTGGGTTTTCTGTTCTTATTAAATGTAAGACGTTACTTTAAATCTGTTTTCGGGACTAAACGACGAATATACAGCATTTTATTAGCATTTTAGAGACCTTGGACAGGTGCAAGAAATTGTGCATTTTTTCGATGTAGGGGTATGTTATACAAATGCCTATAAAATTCAAACAAGATTGCTGACCATCCATTTTTATTTTATTTTTCCATTGGTAATATCATGTAATTTCAACATACGAAATATAAATAAATTCTATTATTGGGATAAAATTTAGGAAACTGGAGCATTCCCCCTTAATTGGGGAAGTCAAAACAAGGTCTTTGTTAGGAAAGGGTTAAACATTTCCAAAACAGCATTTTTACATTGGTCCAGAAGAAATGAATGAAATAGCTGATTATCAGAAAATTCTTCTAATCTTTTCTTTCAACATTACCCCAAACTATTCATGCAAGTACATGACAAACCAGGGCCCGTTTCATTAACAATCGTATGACCTTGTTTTTGTGTACACAGTACAGCAAGACATCTGATAGCATTAGAAATCAGACCGGGCCGATAAGATCACTGTATCATGGGTACATCAATGTCCACTTTCAGCAGGGTACAAAAACATTTTCTCCATTTCCCTCACTATTTTCTATATTATAAAGAAATCATGCAGTTGGTTGTGTTGACATTTCCTACAATTTTGGGACATCTAAACTTTATATTGATGTCAAAACTTCATATTGTTTGACCATCAACCTTTCATCGAATCCAGAACAAGAACATGGCAGGGTTAAAGACTAGCAGGGGCGAGGCCCAGTCATCCATGCCTGCCTCTAGATTTTGGGCTGCACCCCTCAAAAATTTTAGAGAAAATGCCCATACCCTTAACGTTAAGTACTGAATTTTGCTGTTCTGGCCCCCTAAGTTAAAATTGTTAGTCTTTTCCCTGCATGGTTTACGGTAGATGTATTTACTCTTTTCTGAATATTGGACTGTTCCAAAATGAAAGGAGCTGCATCTATGACATAATTAGCATTACAGAGTGTATTGAACTTGTATATTATTATAGCATGCAAATATTGAGGTAAAATGAGAAAATGCTGATTATCAGAATTTTCCTCTTTTGCCTCAATGTTTTCCCCAGTCTTTTCTAGTAGGATCATCAAAACCAGGGGCCCGTTTTACTAACGATCTTACGATCATGTTTTTGTGTAAACTGTGTAACAAGGCATCTGATTGCACGAAAAATCTGATTAGGCCAATCAGGTTTGTTGTTATAAGTAATTACGCAAAAAATGTTCGTAAGTTCGTTAGTAAAACGCGGCCCAGGTCTTGTTTGGGAATGGGTTAATTGTGATAGCTTCGGAAAATCATCAGTTTCTATGAAGTACACAATTTTTAGGTTTTTACAGTGCAGATCTGCTTATGAATCAGACCAGTCTCAAGTTTGGCTGCTTGGATAGATGTATTTAACCCTTTCCAAAACAAGACCTAGTTTTGACGTCCATGAATGAAAATGTTTGGGAAAATATTGAGGCAAAAGAAGAAAATGCTGAAAATCAGCATTTTCTCCTTTTGCCTCAATATTTTTGTGTTAAATTGGACACTAGTTCTAACTTAGAAGTAATGCATTTTGCTGTCCGCAGCAGCTTTCAAATTGACCCATCCTAAAATTTTGTCGTTTGGGAAAGGATTAAACATTACCAGACAGGCAAATTTCAGACTGGTTCAAATTCAAAGATGTTGCAGACAGCAATTTCAAGTGAATAAAACTTGAAATTGTTCCAGTCTTTTGGGGTTTGGTTTGGTTTATTGGGATTTTAAGCCGTTTTCAACTGCTATGGTCATATCGCGGCGACTGGAGCACCTAAACATGGATCCCTGTTGTTTCTAATACCAGTACTACCACAACATCATAACAGAGCCCCCAGCTGCTCGCCCACATACACATAGGTTCACAATATCAAACCATTGATGGGTGACGTCAGAAAGGGTATTCGCCCCCCCCCCCTCCCCCACTCCCCCCTGTCTTTTTGGGTAGAAAACCTTGTGGGAAATGAAGAAATTGCTTGTGACTTCGTTTCCAAAGCCTTTATCATGTAGGGCGTCAAAAAATGTTGCCGTTACGGAATGGATTAAATCACTTACCTTCCTGTATATACGTATATGTTCGTAGGGCTTAAATTTTGGTCGTTTATGAGGCTCAGCGTCAATGACAAGGATGTAGAAGCCAATCAAGAACATTGCCGGCATCACGCCAATCAAAGAAATTTTCTTCCACTTGGCGGTTTCCGCATCTGAAAATAGAAAATTTACTCTTCAGCCAATTTAAGGTAGAATACCCGTAATGTGACCATTTTGAGATTCACAAAACATCAGGTTTTTACATGCGGCTTCACTAAGTATCCGAATATATTCTTGCACTGTCGTAAACATTTGGCGTTGAAAAGTCCCACCACCGAATGTTTTCGAAATCGCGCGAATAATTCGGACATCGGGCGCATCTCATTAGGTGATAAGGGGTAAACTACTTTAACATTATTTAGCCTACTCCCTGATTCTGGGACAAAGTATTGTCAGTCATAATCAAAGATTGTTTTCAAAAGCAAGAAAGATTTCCAGTCTGTTTTCAAAGTGGTACGTTTTTGTATTTCTTTTGCAGTCTCAATAACAACATTTTACTAGTTTTGACTTGCTATAAAAAGTTGGTGTTGCTCATTCACATGATCAGAGCACACTATCTTTCAAAAACAAAGGAAAGTTCGACACAAAGTATGGCGCTTTCTTCACTGTCCAATTTTAACGGCTATGCTTAAAACGCCTTATAATACCAAACAATGAACCATTTATTGTCATGCCTGGTGAAAAATATGAGACTAAAGAGTATTTCTAAGAGGTTTCTAAGCAATGTTTTGCAACAACCCTCACCTTAACAGCCATTGTTTACAATGACCTACTTTCCTTTGTTTTTGAATGGTAGTGTGCTCTGACGTAAATAAGCGACATCAACATGTTAAAGAGCGATTTTCATCAGAGAAAACTCGGATAAGACATGCTAAACATGGAACTGATGGCTGCAAAATGGAGATTTATATTGGCGATTACTTGATGTTCACATAAATCCATCATCTATACATAGACTCTTATTTTATTTATCTCTAACTTTATTTATACACAATGTGATCATTTTGTAAAAAAAAAATGAAGAAAAAAAATCGATTTTTGTACGATAACCACAGGGTCAACAAAATGGAGCTGTCGGCGACGCAATGGAGACTGCTATTGACGCCAAAATTTTCAACAAGAATTGTTTTCAGATTCTTTCTTCCAACGGAAAATTCAAGTCTCAGAAGAATAAAATGGGTGGGTACTCAACTTCAAAATTAAATTGAACTTTATTTGAAAATGATTTCAACATAAAATATGCTGGATTGACAGAAAAATGGTTAACCTGTTGTCAGCCTCAGGTGACAAATCTGAGTTTTCTCTGATAAAATTCGCTCTTTCACTAGGCATAACAATAAATGGTTCATTGATCGGTATCATAAGCAGGGATAATTCTGGCTCAGAAATTGCTTGAGAGAAAATGCACAATCCCTTCAGCCAATCAAAAACATGGTCAGTCATAAAAAGCACACCTTCACTCATTTGGTGGAGGTGAAAGCTTCAGTCTTTTTCGTTAAAGAATTACCAACTCTTAACATTTTTATCTCGACAACTACGCCTGATTATCAAAAATTTGTTGGTTGTTAGAAAGTTTAAATCGCATTCTTTACAGAAAGTTTTCTTTATGAATTTTAACGATGGATTTTTGAAATATTCTGCCTCAAAAATCGTATCCTGAAAAAGACTGAGAAGGTATCTTCGATGAAAAAATGAAAGTGAGGCTATGACGTCATGCCAACTGATCTAATGAGAGAAAATGAATTTTCAGTGAGAGATTAGGCAAAAAAAAAATGTGTGGTTCCGGTTATATGTTGAAAAAAATTAGGGTAGGTTGTTCGGCTATTTTTTTTTTTTTTTTTTTTTTATTTTATTTGGGTTTTGTTTCCTTCTTTTCTTGTCATTGTTGTTGTTTTTTGTATTTTTTCCTTTGAGGGCAATAAAAAAATCAGGGTCAGCCCCAATTTTCTAGGGACGGTCGGGTAACCTGAACCACACCTATCAGGGGTCTTGCTACCAATTTTTGTTTGGGGCCAGGGGCCAGTGAAATTGGGAAAATAGCGATGTTTTATCCTAAATTGGGAAAAACTGAAACATGTTTGTATTCATACAGTCGCTCAGTTTCAGCTACAAATTAGACTGAAGTGATGTAAAATACATTTGTATATATACTCTTGTGTAAGAATCTACACCAAAACTCTTCAAAATGTTGTAAATGAAGATTTGGTCTTAACATGGGGAATTCAAGGTGCTCATTGGGAATTTTCACCTGAGAATTGGGAAAAAAGATACTTTTTGCCTTTGGGAATGGGGCCCAATAAAGGCCCCAGATTTTGGCAAACGAGACCCCGGCCTATTTTTTTATTTGGCCTTATACCAAATTTCTTACTATTTTACATTTTTTGTGAGATTTTTCTCCCTTTGAGCAAATTTGAATGAGATTTCTCAGCATGCCCATTCACATACCACAGTATGTAAATCATGTAAAAATTCATCAGTTCATGTATAGATTTATAGGCCAGATGTGCAAGTATGTAAAGAATAATTGATGAGTGTAGAAAGATAATGACCATTGGGTGAATGTCTGGAATAAAAGAGTATCTGATTTGCATGCCTCATTATCAGTTGTAAATCCAACAATTTATTTTTCAGTCATTTATTGCACCCATTGAAGAAACAGTATTGCTCATCAATCAACAGGTAATTCTTGGAGATCGTAAACATTGACAGCCATGAAACCACAATTAATTATTGCTGGATTCACACATGAAAGATTCTTCAGTAATTTAGCTCCTGTTATTTATGTAACATTCAATGTCTTAACTCGTATTTTAAAGTGACATTTCAGATTTTTTTTGTCACAAATTTTACTTTTATTTTTATCTGAGAGAGCATATTTCCTTGTGAAAATTCTGAAAATTTACGAGATTTACGAGAAATTTATATTTTTGTGTTAAAATTCAACAAATTGTTGTGGACAACAGTTCGGATTTATATGCAATTTATCTATTATGTCTCAACTTTAAATGCGTGTTTCTCGCTTATTGGCAACAACTTCAAAAAACTAATAGTATTTATACTCATTAGAATAACCAATCTTGGCATCAAGACATACTTTAAACTAGAAAGACCTGAAGGTCTTGAGTCGCTCCACAGGCCTGAATTTCTTGTGGTTTACTATAAAAAACAAGAGGACCATGATGGTCCTAAATCGCTCACCTGAATCAAGATGACAAGAGTGATAATGGCAATTTTGTCAAATTCAAAGGCATGAAACTTATAAGGACTTTCTGTTTGGAAACAATTAAGAAATAATTTTGTTCCAATCGATCCTGTAAGGTTGAGTATGAATTAGCACAATTGTTGAGTTAGTTAATTTTCAACAATTATTTCATGATTTCGCAATATACAACATAGGGCTAATTTTCAAAGCATACTGATCTGTTAGAGATTGATCATTTATGATAGGCTCAATTAACAAGATTTTGTCTGTGATTGATAGAATTTAGTGAAAGATTACCATCTGATAAGCTAAAGCTAATCCCTTATTTGTTTACATAAGATAAACATGGGGCCAGCCTGAGAGCAACAGATAAGGGAAATAGAAAATTTGCCCAATGTTTTATTTTTAAAGAATTTTCTTATGATTTCTCTAAGTCTGATAAGCCCTTCCTCCCTGCCATGCCCACATTTTTTTACCAATGGAAAAATTTGTGAACACACTTTGAAAAGAGTAACTCAAGGAACATTCCAGTAAAGTCTGGTTCAATTGGGCACAATGGTTGATTTTTAAAGAATTTTCTTATGATTTCTTTAAGTCCGATAAGCCCCTTCCTACCTGCCACACCCACACTTTTTGACGAATCAAAAATCCGCGAAAAAGTTTTGAGAAGGGTCACTCAAGGAACCTTCCAGCAAAGTCTGCATCAATTGGGCACAATGGTTGATTTTTAAAGAATTTTCTTATGATTTCTCTAATATAATAGTCTAATAAACCCCTTTCTCCCTGCCACAGTCACAGTTCTTTACAAATGAAAAAAACTGTGAACAAATTTTGAACAGAGAGACTCAAAGAACATTCCTGCAAAGTCTGCTTAAAATTGGCCCATTGGTTGATTTTTAAAGAATTTTCTTATGATTTCTCCAAGTCTGATAAGCCCCTTTCTCCCTGCCAAGGCCACAATTTTTTACAAATAAAAAGATTTGTGATCAAATTTTGAAAAGAATGACTCAAGGCACATTCCTGCAAGGTCTGGTTCAAATTGGCCCAATGGTTGATTTTTAAAGAATTTTCTTATGATTTCTCTAAGTCTAATAAGCCCCTTTATCCCTGCCACGGCCATGTTTTTTTTTTCAAATGTAAAATTTCTGAACAAATTTTGAAAAGAATGACTTAAGGCACATTCCTGCCAAGTATGGTTCAAATTGGCCCAATGGTTGATTTTTAAAGAATTTTCTTATGATTTCTCCAAGTCTGATAAGCCCCTTTTTCCCTGCCACGGCCACAATTTTTGACAAATGAAAAAAAATTGTGAACAAATTTTGACAAGAATGACTCAAGGCACATTCCTGCAAAGTATGGTTCAAATTGGCCCAATGGTTGATTTTTAAAGAATTTTCTAATGATTTCTCTAAGTCTAATAAGCCCCTTTCTCCCTGCCACAGCCACATTTTTTGACAAATATAAAAATTTGTGAACAAATTTTGAAAAGAGTGACTCAAGGAATATTCCTGCCGAGTTTGGTTCAATTGGGCCCAATGGTTGATTTTTAAAGAATTTTCTTATGATTTCTAGTCTGATAAGCCCCTTTCTGCCTGCCACGCCCACATTTTTTGACAAATCAAAAATTCACGAACAAGTTTTGAAAAGTATCACACAAGGAACATTCCTGCCAAGTTTGGTCAAAATTGGTCCAATGGTTCAGGAGGAGAAGATGTTGAAAGAAATTGTGAACGGACGGACGGACAGATGGACGGACGGACGGACGGACGGACAGACGGACGGACGACGGACAAAAAGCGACCACAATAGCTCACCTTGAGCACTTCGTGCTCAGGTGAGCTAAAAATGACAAATTTATCTAAATGCTTAAACTGATATATTTTTAAATTCTTGTGATTCTTAGAGCAGAAACAAAGTAAAGAGAAGCAATTATGTGGTCAAAGCGAAAAGAAGGTAAATGATTTACTAATATTTTGGAGATTTTTAGAGTGATGATGAAGTTGAAAACTGTCATTATGCCAAATTCAAGGGCACATAATTCAATATGTGAGTTAAAAATTGTGGTAGACTAAGGGAAGTAACTTTTGATATGAGCAATTTAAAGTTCAGTAAGAGTTGTTTTTTCTTTATGATAATTAGTTCAAGAAGTTGTGATTGTGCATGTAACTTAGTGGTCATGAAAATAAAGACATTCTGATCTAAAAATATGATTTTGACTTGATAATTTATGTCTTGAACACCACAATAATCAAGCTGAATATTAAACTCGAGCAAGATCTTATGGTCTGTCCAAATTTTGTCAGTATTAATCTATATATGTGGCCACAAAAGTGAAAAGTGTTGAAAACTGAAATTTTGTCAATTTCTAGGACACATAACTCAGTTTGTAGCAATGCAATCATCCTGAAAATTACACAAAAGCAAGATCTTGTTGTCAACAAGATTCTCTCCAAATATCATCTTGATTGGTTTACAATTATGGTTGTTAGAGTGAAAACAAAGTCGAAAATGGAAATTTTGTCAAATTCAAGGGCACATAACTCATGATGTAAAATTCCAATCAAGCTGAAAATTGGACCCAGGCAGGATATCATGCTTATATATATTCTGTCCAAGTTTTGTCTTGATTGGTTAATACGAGGTACAGTCATGGTTAATACGAGGTACAGTCAGAAAGTTCCCGGACTGCCTTCGTACGTAAACTATATGCATTCGGATATTTCTAAAACTTATATACCTAAAAAGAGGAAACCATGTCCGATAAGTACATATATCATTTATATTGATACAATACATATAACATATTATTTTACAGTCGCATAAACATACATAAACAATGTACGGATCACTTTGACGTCGCACGGCGACGTCTACATAACGTCGTATTTTACAGAGCAAAAATCAACGATTTCGGGTTAGTTCACAACTTTTCAAATTATTTATCAGAATGATCTAGATACCGTACTTCCCATCGCGATACACATAATTATGGAGCAAACGAATTAATTCGGTGTCATAACATTTCACAGCTGACCTGGTCGCAGGCCAAAGCTCTTCGTTTGACTCAAAACTGCAACATCGGGGAAATTTCAATAAACAAGAGAAATGCTGAAATGACATTTTACTGAGTCCGTGCTGCATTGCGTGTGGGTCAGACAGTCTTTCATAGCTTAGAACATTATGTGGTTCTTATTTTAATATCGGCACGATTATTGCATTAGGTTGGTAAGGTACATTATCCTTGTAAAATCAGCATTCACACGCTTCTTAGGAAACGTTCAAAGACGCGGGTCTTTTGCTCATCGTCAGTCTAAAGCCGCGCCTCCCGTCATGTGTACAGTTTAGACGTATTTTATTGTATCGAAATTATTCTATGAATTGCGCCACGACAAATATTCCAACAATATTAGCTACATCGCCGAATGATTTCCATCGGTCCGTGAGAATGTCGGTCTTCATGTCTAAATAAGCACGTTTTTAGGTCGCTCATTGCTAAGATCATCGCTTATTTTCGCTCGTTAATTCCAAAATTTCTTGTGTCAATTAAACAAAGTTGTCCTAGAATATGCACTGAAGCCGTTGCTTGAATTAAAGAACTTCTAAATTTCCATAGGCGTCATTTCGGCCTTCACATAGACGTTAATAGCGCAGATTTGTTCCGTACGCTGTAATGACGTCGCCTTGATTTCAGTTGCCTTTCATCCATTGCTATGAGAAATATGTATGAAACGCAGAATTTTTATGCCATGACGTTAAAATTTTGAAATTGTTCAGAAAATATGTTGATGTGATGCCATATCGAGGCTGCATGTAAAAGCGCCTGTAATTTTTAAAATATGGTCCTTTGAATAATAGTAACAATATTGGGAAAAAGCGTTATTTCAAAGTGATCCGTACTCTTGAACACTATGCTCTAACGTCTTAGAAAATTTTGATTTTTAACAATTTAAAACCACAAAAACTTATCAAAGTGGTAGTTTACATTTCGAAATTACTTATTGAATAAAGACTTGAATCAAATACGTTGGAAAAAATACAATTCAAAGGCAGTCCGGGAACTTTTTGACTATACCTCGTATTTGTAGATTTTAGATTAAAAATAAGGTCAAAACCAGCTTTTTTTATGTTCAAGGGCAGATAACTCAAGTTATTCTAATTAAATCCTAACTCTTTGTAGGAATCTGAGAGAGGGTCACCCAAGGATCATTCCTGTGAAGTTTGGTTGAAATCCATCCAGTAGTTTCTGAGGAGAAGATTTTTAAAGAAAAAGTTTACGGACGGACGGACGCACGGACGGACGCACGACGGACACACCGCCATGACAATAGCCCGCTGGCCTGAAAGGCCAGTGGAGCTAAAAATTGAAATTGGAATGAAATGCCCCTTTAAGGCCCTTAGGGAAAAAACCTCTTGAAGGAATTGAAAACTAATTGCTTTGAAAATTAAAGAAATCAATTTACAACTTACAAAAAATGGCGGGGTTTGACTCAACTGTTGTTAATGAGAAAATATGTAGCAAGAGCATTTACCTACAGTACTTTTTGAATAGATATCATTGCATCATTTATTCCTATTTTGACGCTTTTCTTACTGCAAAACTGTTGTTAATCTTTGGGCTCTTGAATTAGTTTCGCACTAACTAGTAGCAGATATAATCCTTAAGATTGGTGAGACTTATATGGAGCACCCTTAACTCTAAAAGTAAAGCGTTCACTGTACCTCCAGATTTTTCTTTGTACCCCCAATTTGAAACTTAGAGGGTACATGTACCCAGAGCTCTCACTAAGATTTTGAAAGTAGGATTCCAGGAATCCAACTTCAGAAAAAGTTGGATTCCACTCAGAAAAATTTGGATTCAATCATCATTAAGGAGGATTTTGTACCGCTTAAAAGTAAAACGATTTCGCAATGACCAACTTTTAAACCTAAATTAGGCAGTAGTTTCAAGGTTCATAGTTTTTCTTCTTGAAAATGGATATACCTAGACTTATCCAGGGATTAAAAAACAAGAGGACCATGATGGTCCTTAATCGCTCACCTGAACCTAGATAGAAAGAAAGTCACAATGTTGTCAAGTTCAAGAGCACATAATTTAAGATGTGAGATTATGATCCAGCAGAAAACTGCTTTCATAATCTTGAATGATCAATATTTGTGGCTGTTACAGTGAAAACAAAGTGGAAGAAAACAATACAGTCAAGGGCACATAACTCTTTTCTAATAAAAGTATTCTCATCAACATTATGTCCAATTTTTTTTTTTGATTGGTCAATATATTGTTAGAGTGAAAATAAAGTCAAAAAATGCAATTTTGTGAAATTCAAGGGTCAATAACTCTGGTTTTTCTAGTCAAATCAAGCTAAAAGTTTCACTCATCCAGAATCTTAAGGCCACCAACATTGTGGCCAAGTTTTGTCTTGATTAGTCAATAAATGTAGATGCTAAAGTGTAAACAAAGTCGAAAACAGCAATTTTGTCAAATTCAAGGGCACATAACTCCAGACTTCCTACTTCAATCACACTGAAAATCGAAGTCATCCAAGATCTTATGGTTACCAACATTGTGGCAAAGTTTTGTCTTGATCTGTCAATATTTGTAGATGCTAGAGTGGTAACAAAGTCAAAACTAGCCATTTTTGACGTTCAAGGGCACATAACTCCAGATTTCCATGTCTAATCTGACAAAAAATTGAACTCATCTGAGAACTTATAGTAACCAATATTGTTGCAAAGTTTTGTTTTGATCGGTCAATATTTGTAGATGCTAGAGTGGTAACAAAGTCAAAACTAGCAATTTTTGACGTTTAAGGGCACATAACTCCAGACTTCCTAGACCGATCTCACTCAAAATCAAACTCATCTAAGAACTTTTAGTTACCAACATTGTTGCAGAGTTTTGTTTTGATCGGTCAATATTTGTAGATGATAGAGTGGCAACAAAGTCAAAACTAGCCATTTTTGATGTTCAAGGGCACATAACTCCAGACTTCCTAGTCCGATCTGACTCAAAATCTAACACATCCGAGAACTTATGGTCATACATTTATTGACCAAGTTTGATTACGATTGGTCAATATTTGTAGATGCTAGATTGGTAACAAAGTCAAAACTAGCCATTTTTGACGATCAAGGGCATATAACTCTGGACTTCCTGGTCCAATCTGACTCAAAATTGAACACATCTGAGAACTTATGGGCATACATATTTTGACAAAGTTTGGTTAAGATTGGTTAATATTTGTAGATGTTAGAGTGGTAACAAAGTCAAAACTAGCTATTTTTGATATTCAAGGGCGCATAACTCCGGACTTCCTGATCTGATCTGACCCAAAATCAAACTCATCCAAGAACTTATCGCCATACATGTTATGACCAAGTATGGTTAAGATTGGTCAATATTTGTAGATACTAGAGTGGTAACAAAGTCAAAACTAGCTATTTTTGATATTCAAGGGCGCATAACTCCGGACTTCCTGATCTGATCCAAAATCAAACTCATCCAAGAACTTATCGTCATACATGTTATGACCAAGTATGGTTAAGATTGGTCAATATTTGTAGATACTAGAGTGGTAACAAAGTCAAAAATAGTCATTTTTGACGTTCAAGGGTGCATAACTCTGGACTTCCTGGTCCGATCTGACTCAAAATCAAACTCATCCGAGAACTTATGGTCATACATGACTCAGGGCTCTCGGAAACGACAGTACTGTCGTCTGAGACGACAAAAAATCCTATCTAAGGATTCCACCGAACGACAACTTTTTTAAGGCACGCGTCCGTGACCCCTTACCTATCAGCAGTATGCAACAAGTACACAGTCATTGTCTCTGATAATAAACTGTCAATTAACTACTTTCTAGACAATTAACTGCATGAAAAATCGATAATGACCATATCTAAGTGATAGCTAAGTCGGGTAGACAGCAGAGGTAGGCGTGGCGTTAATTATCGCTAACAGCCAATCAGAATCAGTTATCGGTAGACGTTGTAGGTGGAGTCTGAGTCTCAACGAATGTTAATTAGTCCTTGCCTGACGATGTTATTAGACGATTGCGAAAGCAATAACTTTTGATTGAAACAGTTGATTGACAAATCAAATCATCTTCGGTAATTGAATTAAATTGTTTACCTAAATAGCGATTAATTTTCTAGATTGATATTCTGAGCAACTGACCTGCTCAACCATTTGTTTTCTTCTTTTTTAATTGAGTGTCATACTTTTATAAACCAGTTGATTTATCGTAAATTCGAACGAGGTTATGACCAGTCTTACTTGGTAAAGAAAATCCATTGATCAACTTTTTAAGTATCCATTTAAACTTTCCATAACATCACGTAGGCATTATGTCTTTGTGTTAAATTTGTCAGCATATGACTGTGTATTGATTTTTCTTGGGACACTGCAATCGGGGTAGACTTACCTTTTTCGGTACAGTGACCCTTTATCTAGTAAGCACCTATCCTTTTAGAACAATTTAGTAGGGAAGCTCTTTCTGTATTTTGATTAACTGCAAAAACTTGATCCCTTATTTTTTTACTGTTCCAATTGAGAGATATCATTCACAAAAAAGATGCAATTTTCAAAAAAAAAAATTTTCACCATAGATCTAGTTTTGTTATCCTTTTGTTTTAATTGCTATTTTCAAAGATTGATTTTTTTTGGATATCACATTGAAAGCAGCATTTAGAAAAGAATATTCAATTCATTCACCAAAACCTGCATTTTCCCTTATCAACCCATCACCAAGCTACAAAATTTTATATATTCCAAATTGAAAGTGGATGCAGAAAACTAAATAGATGTTGATAAAGATGGACTTGTACAATATAGCATGGAAAATATTGAGGCAAAAAGACGAAATGCTGCTTATCTTCTTTTGTCACGATGCTTTTGCAAAAACTTTATCTTCTTTGGCTTCAAAAGCTTAAATTTGTGGGAATGGGTTTTGAGAAAAAAATCACACTTGGCTTTGTAATCTAAAATCCTTGTAAATACTGTCTGTAAAAGTTGGTCATTTCGTGAAAACATTTGACTTCAGAGCGGTAAAGAATCCACTTAATGATGGAATCCAACTTTTTCTGTGTGGAATCCAACTTTTTCTGAAGTTGGATTCCTGGAATCCTACTTTCAAAATCCTACTGAGAGCTCTGATCATGTTATGACCAAGTATGGTTAAGATTGGTCAATATTTGTAGATACTAGAGTGGTAACAAAGTCAAAAATAGTCATTTTTGACGTTCAAGGGTGCATAACTCTGGACTTCCTGGTCCGATCTGACTCAAAATCAAACTCATCCGAGAACTTATGGTCATACATGTTATGACCAAGTTTGGTTAAGATTGGTCAATATTTGTGGGTGCTAGAGTGGTAACAACAAATTGTGGACAGACGGACGGACGGACAGACGGATGGACAGACGGACAGACGCCGACGGACAAAAAGCGACCACAATAGCTCACCTTGAGCACTTCGTGCTCAGTTGAGCTAAAAACATGAGGGGTTTTAACCCCTAATTGAATCTTGTACCCCCAATTTATGCAAACAAGTTGAAGCAACCTTCTACGTTTCTTATACAGGGGGTAAAAGCATGGTGTAAAATAGTGGTTTTTACCCCCAAATTTGAAAGTCAGTGGAAACCCTGTTGTCTGATGAGAATTTCAATAAAAAGGGCAAACAGAAATTAGTGTTTGCTTCTATAATACTTTGTTCATTTGTATTTGGGGTAACAAAAAGGGGATTTTTTTCAAAGAAATTAGGTTGTATTAGAAATGAAAAAAAACAACACACACACAAAAAACAAAAAAAAAAAAAAAAAAAAAAAAAAACAACCACCAAAAAAACTAAATCTAGTATTATCAACGCATTTAAAAATGAGAAGAAAACTGGTAACTTAGGTGTAGTAAAACTGCTCAAATACAAATTGAGCTCCAAGTTATAAAGAAATGAGTGATTTATCAATGGTGCCTGAACAGAAAGGTAAGGGTCATGACGTCATGTAGTCAGTATCAAGGTCAACTGCTAACACAAAGTAGTCTGTATTTATAGACCTACAATTAAAAACTTTTACACAAGTTTTGTAAGATGTAATTTCTATTGATGGATATTTTATTTGTTTAATTCTAAAGGTAAGAATGTGTTTCAATCATAACCCTGACCTGTAGATGGCTGGTTTGTTAGGACCTTTCTCTCCGTGGTTTCACCTTTTCCCAAACAAATTTCAAAGATCGTATATTTAAGGATTTGTACAAAGTAAAGCATGGGAAGTAAAAAGGTATAATACCTCTAAGGAGAAAATGCTGGTTTCACTAGTCATCAGCCGTAAACAGAGAATTCTGAATTGAATAATTTAGATTCAACTCCCATTTTAACACAAAATATCGTAGTAAAAGAAGGTCTATGAAATATCCTAATTGTTCTATCAAATAAAACAGTATATTTACATTGTCATCATGTCATGTGTAAAGAGTTATGCAGCTTTGCACACGGCACTATTATGCCACTATTATGATTCTAAGCTGTGTGTAATGACTGATTTCTTAGTTACTCGTTCTTGTCATTTCATCTGTTGCATCACTCTTGTTGGACTACGATAACAATTTAGGTAAACAATAATTCAATTGAATTCAATTACGTATAGATTATTAGTCAATCAACTGCTTCAATCAATACTTAGAACTTTACTAATTTACATTCATCAGGTAAAGGCTAATTAGTCAGACTCCGCCTACAACTTCTATTGATAATTGATTCCGATTGGCTGTAAGCGGTAATTGACGCCGCGCCTACCACTTTCATCTACCCGACTTAGATGTGGCCGATTATCGATTTTTCATGACACAGTTGATTGGGTTGATTATCTAGAGCCAAGAACTAATTGACAGTTAATTATCGTAGACAACTGTGTACTTGTTAGATCTATAGACAGCCGATAGGTTGAGGACTGGGACGCATGCCTTGAGAAAACTTGTCGTCCGCCAGAATCCTTTGATAGGATTTTTTGTCGTCCCCTGAGAAAAGTTGTCGTCTCAGACGACAGTACTGTCGTTTCCGAGAGCCCTGTGTACCCCAAAAATGAAAAACCAGTGGGCATGCTGTTTCTTGCAGAGAAATGAGAGAATTTGTCAAAATCTCGCCACAACATGATCCCTGCATAAGACGTTTTAAGGATATTGTTTAAGATCCGACGGTGAACAAGGCGCCACAACTCATGTCAAACTTTCCGTTGTTTTTTAATGGTAGTGCGCTCTGATGTAAATGAGTGACATCAACATATCAAAGAGCGAATTGTTGTTAGAGAAATAAATTGACAGATGAATATTATGTCTGAAAACAAAGATAGCAGACGATGTGAAATCGACGAACCGGCGATAAAACACACAATGCTGCAGACAGCCAAATGCACCAATCATCTTTCTCAGAGACGATTAAAGTACAAAGAACAAAAGTTCCATAAGAATTGGTTGGTAAAGTGTCCGTGGTTGAGCGAGACTGATGTAAACATGAATGCAAGACTTGTTAAGAATCATAACTAAAATACTTGTTATTTTAGCTTGTCCCCCAAAAATTTCCCAATGTCCCATTGAAATTTAGGTAGGGGGACACTGGTGTTCCCCCCAAAATTCTGACCTAGCAGGGGGTTTTCTCTTGTTACCTTGTTACCTGTCCTCTTCGGAGCGATGAAAGCCTTTGCGGCTTGTAAGCTCCTCCTAGACGGCATCATCATTTCTTTTCCGGTAAAACACTTAATATATATCTTCAACATTAAAACGTTTGTCAATCCAGTAGTTGTCCAGTTTGGTTTTGAATACTTTAACACTGTCGCTGTCAACAATTTCCTCAGGTAGATTGTTCCAATCGTTTATGGCTCTCACCGGGAAAGTGTTTAGCTTAGTTGTTTTAGTTACAGTTGGTTTGATTAGTCTAAAAATGTGTCCTCTTGTTGTGTTGTCGTTGAATTGGAAGAATACATTTGGGTCGATATCCTCAAAATGATGTATTATCTTGAAAATTTGCATTAAATCGTAACGCTTGCGTCGATACACGAGTGTCGGAAGGTTTAACGACTTCAACCGATCTGTGTAAGACAGGCCCTTGAGTTCTGGGATGATTCTTGTTGCTCTACGTTGGATGTTCTCGATCAACTGTATGTTTTTCTTTGTTGTTGGGTACCAAACGGTTATGCCATAGTCAACGATGGATCTAATTAAACTTTTGTAAAGAGTCAAGAACATTCGAGAGTTCATGCAAGAGAACGTTCGTTTTAACAGACCAGTAAGGCGCTTTGACCGGTTTACAACTTCAAGAACGTGCTTGTTAAACTTCAAGGAGCTTTCAAATGTAATACCCAGGTCCTTTTCCTCGTCAACAACAGGAAGCAGAATTGGCTGGTCAGCCGAGTCCTTCATGAAGTATTGATAGTCACTTTGAATGTATCCAACATGCATTGCCTTGCACTTTTGAATAGAAAACTGCAGCAGCCAGTCCGAACTCCATTTACAGACATTATTTAGATCCTCCTGGAGGGCTCGACTATCTTGGGCACATTCAATTTCTCTGTAAATTTTAGTATCATCCGCAAAGATTTTACAAACCGAGTCTATAGCATCTAGAAGGTCATTAATATATATAATAAACAACACAGGACCAAGCACCAACCCTTGAGGAATGCCTGATGTGATTTCAGTCCAATCCGAGTAAGAATCATTAATACATACTCGTTGCATTCGTCCATGGAGAAAGTTGGAAATCCAGTTTAGAAGAGGGCCGTCAATACCGTAACTCTGTAATTTCCTTTTTTTAAATCATACAGTTTTCTCCCAAATTGAAGTTTACCTTGGAAATTTTGTTCCCCTTAAACAGTTTCGCGAGTATGTTTTTCCCCTACAAAAAGGCCAGGCCCCTTCCCCCAGACTGAAAAAAAACACCTGCCTAGGCACAACCCTGCTATGAGTAGACTGATACAATGGGGTTGTAAACAGGCTAATACTTCAAATGCCCTGCTTGTTTGCTGGGGATTAGTCCGAGTAATCTGACAGAAGTTTTTGTTAGCACTTAATTGGGTTTGGGAGTAAAACGGAGTGGCCAAGTAGGCCCCTAAAGTCCGCCCAAGGTCAGAGGAGTGCTACCTTCGTCCCCGTGATAGTCATGTTCGAATCGTGCTTCCATGGCGTGTTTTTCTTCTTCGGTGAGTGGGGGAATTTTGACCGATGCTGCGGCAAGGGGTCGAACAGATGTTCCTTGCTTAGTCAAAGCAGTTACGCTCCTGGCACCCCGAAGGAGAAACAGTCTGCCAGCCATTTTGTCGAATTTGAGACTAATATCAACTTCCGGTTTGCAAGTTTATGATTTCCGGTATACCAAGAAGAAAAAAGATGCAAAATATTCTGACGTGTTTACATAGCCTGGAACCCCATTGTATCGATCTACTTATCTAAAACTAATGACCGTTGTGGAAATAAATAATTTTCCTTACTCATGCAATGTGTTCTTGTAGAATAACATTTTTACATCTACCATTAAAAAAATCCTTGTCAAAATCCCAGTTCTACAATACAAAAATCAGCAGCCATGTCAAATCTGGTCAATAATGGCATCACCCCATTATATCAGTGCATCGTGATTGAATGTTGAAAAAGTTAAAACAATGACTGACAAACAGCATCAAAAAGTATTTAAATTGAATCCACAATACAGACGAGACATTTCCAGAATCACCATGTTTTATAAAATCTATAATAATTTTGTTGCAGTGCCCATACCAGCTTATCTCGAAAGACCAGTGAGGACCACCCGACATATGCACACAGCATCTTTCAGACAGATCCACACAAATGCAGCCTACTTTAAATATTCTTTTTTTCCCTACACAGTGATACTATGGAACAGCCTACCAGAAACAATTGTACAGCAACCTGATATTGCAGCGTTCAAAAAGAGTCTTGATTCTTTTCAGATAGTGAGCCGTCCCTGAATGTCCAAAATATGTTTTATCAGCTCTTTTAATCTAACACTCACAATACTTTTAAAATCTGGCACTCTAACCAATGACTAACAGTTTTTATTCCAGCACAGACGCACACCTGCCAGTAATACCCGAAAGGGGAGTTAGGCAGTATATATAGATAGATAGATATTTCTTTTTGACAATTAGGTGTACACATTTTTGGAAAATAACGAAGTTTCAATACTTTTTATCACTTTCAACATTGGCTACCTGTTTAAATTAACCAAAAACTTCCATTCGTCAGTTCAGTTTTAAAATGTTTGAATAATTAATACCTGATGAACAGATATTTTATAAAATGGGTACTGGAAAGATTCAGTGACCTAGTTGTTAAAGGGGCTCATTCTATGTTTTTATGCTTCCGAACTGTTCGGGAACTCATATTTATGCATGGAAAAACAATTATCATTTCATAAAAACCTCAATCTCGGCGAAAAAAATCTTTCCTTTGCTATAGATCAATCCTTTACAAGCGTGTTTAAACATTCTATTTTTACTTCAAAACAAGAGTCAGACAAGGTCAAGGTCAACGAGACACACCTCCACGTTATTAACACACCGTACAACCGGCTGTGTCGATGACTGTGACCTTATTTGCGAGGAATACGTGAAAAGGTTTATTTTGTACAAGCACTGAACATTTATACGCGCATTTATCAACTATAGAATACCAAAGATCCTTTCGTTTATCTATAAAAGTAAATTCATTTGACCTACCATGCACATGACATCAGATGCCGAATCTGTCTTCGCTGACTTTCTACGCAGCCGGTTGTACGGTGTGTTAAATCTCGCTGAGCAGAGATGACGTATCTCTGACGTATTTAGAGTTTTGAAGGTTGGGCATATGTAGCAGTTACAAAACAAAAACAAGGACGACCAGTATGTTATTATAATTGACTTGGATTTTAATACTTAATAAAGCTCGACGAGTGGTAACAATGGGCATAAATGATCTACTCCTTCAGGTTGGTAATTTCATACGTTATTTCTGGTTTGTAATTATTGTGCCATTTGCATTTTCGACAGCCTAGCTCGCCCCCTTTGATGTAAATAATCAGACGGTTGCTCTACGATCACTGTATTACGAGATTTGCAAATAGACCGATACAGTGGATAGACCGATACAATGGAGTGGCAGTATATAGTGAATGATAATTATAGCGATGTCTTCGATTTTTTTTATATCAATTAATACTTTATATTAAATTATTTGTCAAATCACCTTATTATAAGTAATATGGCCCTCGCCGTGCGATTTTGTACCTTCGAGCATTTTTGTGACACTGGTAAATTTTCTGGATTTCAAGTCGGACGCTCTACAACTGAGCTAATCAGACGTATGGATACGAAGATGTCCAAATTGTCAAAATATAGTTTGCATGTTCATAATTTAAAACCGCTTTATTTCGGGTTAGCGTGACGATTGTTTAAAATTGTTACTGCTAGTGTTAAAGATATAACGAAAACGATCTATTTCATAAATGTGACATTACATCTCTGCTTTCAAAATTAAAGGACTTTCACGGGTGGTAAACAGAGAAACTAGCTCCAAAAAGAGTCAACGGTATTTTGTTTCCTCGTGGTATCCGGCCTTTACCGAGGTAGTTGCATAGAGCGAAAATCTGTAAACAAAGGTAGGTCACGGACACATTTTTCTACAATTATTTCTTTTACAACGAGCTATTGAAAAATCCGGCGATGCTGTAATATGAAGAAATGGCCAAAGTTTGTTATGCACGACAATATACGGTGTTAGTAAGCAGAGTTTGAACACAATCGTTGAAAAACATTTCAAAACCGAAAGTTCAGAAGTTTTTACTTTCGATTTTGAAATGTTTTTCAACGATTGTATTCAAACCCTGCTACTAATACCGTATTTTCTCGTGCACAACAAACTTCAACCATTTCTTCATATTACAGCATCGCCAGATTTCTCAAAAACTTGCTTTAAAAGAAATAATTTTAGAAAATGTGTGAAATATTCGCTCTATGCAACTACCTCTTTTAGGAGCTAGTTTCTCTGTTTACCACCCGTGACTTTGCTCTTTATCTTTGTAGCGAAATCTCCCCACTGGAGGCCGTCATTTTTACTGAATGCCTGACGTACTAAAATACATAGTGCGACAGGGAACCAGACTAACGACGTTCATACACGGGTAGTCTGGTTCCCGCACCTGAAATCTACTACGGATTTAGGTAAGGTTATAGCTAAATAAAATAACCGAATCTAGGACTGGGAACAGCTACTGCATTCTGTCCTATGATTAGTCAATAGATACGACCAATGAAACGGTCCGAGGAATTCAACCAATCAGAGCCCATGTTCTAAAAGTGTAAACAATACGTTTTGGCCCACTTTTACTAAGGGACGCTACTCTAAGTCACTTACAGGTGCTCGTTTACAGAGTTGCTTCCCCTGTCCAGGCCGTCTCACTGACCATGAGATTAGCTATAACCGTACCTAAATCCGTAGTAGATTTCAGGTACGGGAACCAGACTATACACGGGTGACGGTGAACTCGGCCTGAAAAATACTCGGCCTTATAAAAACTCGGCCTGTATACGAACTTTGCATGTCGAACTCGGCCTCAATATAGGCTCAATTGCACTGTTATATACATTGAAATTATATTATAATAATTGATATAATATATCATGATAGGTTTTAAAGGGGGAATAACACTTAACATCTTGCAAATTTTCCGAGACCTTCGTACAAAAAAATAAATACACATTATTAAAATATGGTCTTTAAATTGCATATATGCCAAATCTTAGCTTTCTACCTTGTGTATTGGCTTAGATGTCAACGGATTTAAAACCCCATGATTTTTTGTCCCGGGGATAATGTTTACAATAATGGAACATATGGGGTTTTAAATCCGTTGACATCCTAGCCAATACACAAGATAGAAAGCTAAGATTTGGCATAGATGCAATTTAAAGGCCATATTTTCATAATACATATTTATTTTGTGCGAAGTTCTCGGAAAATTTGCATGCTGTTAAGTGTTATTCCCCCTTTAATTCATTTTTATATCGTCAGAATTATGTATTATTTAGAATAACTATTATTTGAATTTGTAATTGAATTAACATTTTGAACTGGTGCCATGTTTGCTCAACTATGCTGTTAATTGTAATTAGATTGTAAATGTTTGCATGATTGTCATTATTGTAATTAAATTGTCTTTTGAGTATTCTGATAAGAAAACTCATAATTTTCTTGTTTTGCCTAAATTATTTCCGCAAGTCTATTTTATTAATGTCCTAAGATAGATCTACCAGGTATTGTTAGCAAAACGATTAACAAGTTATTGTACTTTACAAAATTAAGGGTGTGAATCACACCCTACTGTAATTGTTACTTTGATTATGACGCGTGGCTACTGTGAATGATTAGATGACATCAAGACATTATCCAAGGAAAACGTACACCGATACGATCCTGCAACTATGCAGGTATGGTACCAGCCTTCCCTTTAACGCTTACATAGATTGTATTTCAAATATTTAAAGGTTTAAATATGCATTATATATATATATTAAAAAGTGATCGATTCTATCCAATTTGTTGCTTCTGTTTTATTTTTTAATTTATATAATTTCATAATTATAATAGTTACATAATTACGAAATATCTTGAAAACTGTCCAGTATTAATGCTTTTATAAAAACCGACCCTATGATAAAACTAAACAATAGCTTCGCAGGAGGGCGCATATACGCCCGAGAGCGGCGTGTCAGTAAAATTGACCATTTATTCAATTTAATGGCAGATAATTCAAACATGAAATGTTTTCAAAATTCTGTGTGGACAGCCAGACACCATAAATATTCATTGTGGCTAGTTTGATTAAGGTGGCCGAATTCGATTCGACTGCGCATCCAAAACGCGCATGTTGTCGTAAACAAGATAGCGACCTAAAGTTTCAGAAAAAATGTAGAAAGTTAGATCCGTTACATTATTTCAGTCAAACAATACAAATTTTTGCATCAGTTATTCATCGAACAAGAATAAAACGTGAAAATATATCAGGCCGTATTTGAAATGTTTTGATGACGTCATTTCAACACGTGCGTTTTGACGTTCAAAGTAACGACGTCAGCTTTTTTTCAGTGGAAAAGTAGGCTACACGTTTGAGACGGTCTCCCGTTTATGTACAGTGGTGACATTTGTTTTTTATTTCTTCATTATACAGATCATTTGCAGGTTCATCAATTACCAAATCATTAACAAATTTTCTTATGCAGAAAATTCTAAAAAAAAAAAATAAATATTTGCGCCAAAGATCAGCTGAAATAGGCCTACTGCTATTTCGGCACTTTTGAGACAACCCCCAATTCATATACTGTGGTGACTTTTGTTTTTTATTTCTTTATTTCACAGATCATGACCAGTTTCATCAATTACCAAAATATTATCAAATTCTCTAGGGCAGAAATTTCTAAAATTTTAACATTTGCGTCAAAAATCGGCTGAAATACTGCTAATTCGACACTTTAGAGACAACCCCCAATTCATATACTGTGGTGACTTTTATTTTTTATTTCTTTATTTTGCAGGTCGTTTGCAGGTTAATCAATTACCAGAATATAATCAAATTCTCTAGTGCAGAAATTTCTAAAATTTTAACATTTGCGTCAAAAATCAGCCGAAACACCGCTATCTCGGCACTTTTGAGACAACCCCCAATTCATATACTGTGGTGACTTTTGTTTTTTTATTTCTTTATTTTACAGATCATTTGCAGGTTCTTCAATTTACAAAATATTATCAAATTCTCTAGGGCAGAAATTTCTAAAATTTTAACATTTGCGTCAAAAATCAGCTGAAATACTGCTGTTTCGGCACTTTTGAGACAACCCCCAATTCATATACTGTGGTCACTTTTGTTTTTTATTTCTTTATTTCACAGAACATGACCAGGTTCATCAATTTACAAAATTTTATCAAATTCTCTAGGGCAGAAATTCTCTATTTTTTAACATTTGTGTAAAAATATTCAAATTTCCCATTGGCCTCCATGTTAAAAATAGCCATTTCAGTGCTGGTTTTGAGACGGCCCTCATTCTTTCCCTAGATGGTGACTTATCTTTTTTATTATCTTAATTTGTCAGTAAGGATTCACTTTGTAACATGCGACAGTATGAGTCAATTCTCTAGGGCAGTTTTCTTGTTATGGAATCGCGTTCGGCCACCTTAAATTCTGGTTGAAATTGTAGGAGTTGAATGGGCATTTTTAGAAAATGGGCGTTCTTCCTTAAATCAAAGGGCAGATAATTCAAGAACGAAAACAGTTATCTGAATTCCATATGCGGTGTGCACAACTAGACACCATGGAGATTCATTGTGGCAAGTTTGATAAGAATCTGATCAGAACTGTACGAGCAGTTGCGCACACAAGAAATTGGGCATTTTCCAATTCAATGGCAGACGAAACGAGTTATCTGAATTCTGTAAGTGGTGTGCACAACTAGACCCATGAATATTCATGGGCCTGCGAGCCTTCGGGTGTATAAAGATGAAATGCGGTTGCTGATAACAAACTACAGTATAAAATAAAGGACAGACGAACAGTCTATTATTTTATCGCTGAGGTAAAGGGTAAACAATGGCCATGCGTCTTTCACAGTAGCCATGCGTCATAGTAGCAATTAACCCTTTCCCAAAAGGCCAAATTTGGAACTGCTTCCTTTTTGAAAGGAGTTGCAGACCACAAAATAAGTGTTATTTTGTGTATGAAAGTTGTATATTACACCAAAGAAAATATTGAAGCAAAAGGAGAAAAAGCTGATCATCAGCATTTTCTTCTTTTACCTCAATGTTTTCCCAAACTATTTCTATCAGGGATATCAAAACCAGTTCTTGTCTGGGAAAGGGTTAAAGTAGCGTGTGATCAACACCCTTAATTTCGTAAAGTACAATAACACGGGTGGTAAACAGAGAAACTAGCTCCAAAAAGAGTCAACGGTATTTTGTTTCCTCGTGACATCCGGCCACTACCGAGGTAGTTGCATAGAGCGAAATTCTGTAAACAAAGGTAGGTCACAAACACATTTTTCTACAATTATTTCTTTTACAACGAGTTTTTGAAAAAATCTGGCGATGCTGTAATATGAAGAAATGGTCGAAGCTTGTTTTGCACGAGAATATTCGGTGTTATTAAGTAGAGTTTGAATACAATCGTTGAAAAACATTTCAAAATCGAAAGTAAAACATTTTTTACTTTCGATTTTGAAATGTTTTTCAACGATTGTATTAAAACCCTGCTACTAATACCGTATACTCCCATGCACAACAAACTTCGACCATTTCTTCATATTACAGCATCGCCGGATTTCTCAAAAACTCGCTTTAAAAGAAATAATCTTAGAAAATGTGTTTGTGACCTACAAATTTTCGCTCTATGCAACTACCTCTTTTTGGAGCTAGTTTCTCTGTTTACCACCCGTGAATAACTTGTTGATCATTTTGCTAACAATACCTGGTATTTGAAGACCCTAATAAGATAGGCTTGCGGGAATGATTTAAGCAAAACAAGAAAATTATAATTACCATCATTTTCTCATTTTGCCTTTAAACATTCAATGCTAAATTGTAAAATTTTACTTTCTTCGACAATATCTATTTTAAAGACTACAGAAGCTAAAGAATTGAACCAACCAAACATTTTGCCGTTTTATATTCATCGAGATCGAGACAGAAAATCATAAATTGTTAACAAATAACACTTTTGATGTTTTCTCTGCGTCAATATACAATTTTCTGCATTTGAATTCAATCTTTTATGTCGTCTACAACTTCTCAAAATTCTAAAATCTCCATGTTTAATAATAATGGACAAATGTAATCTTTCAAAAACATCAAGAAAACCATCCAAAACAAAATAAGAAATGCCTATTGGTCATACCTGGACACAGTAATATTCTCAGACAGCGCATCCTCAGGTCAAAAGAAAAATTTTTACTCCTTCATCAAACACAACAAAACAGAAAATAGTGGAATTGCCCCTCTACAAAGTGAAGGAGTCACACACACTGACCCCAAAGCCAAGGCAAATATTCTGAACAGGCAGTTTGAATCTGTCTTCTCCAGGCCCCAACCACTCAGATTAGCCCAACTTGCAAAGAGTGCTTTATCAAATCTCCCTTACCCTCGCATGTCTCCCATCAAAATATCCTTAGCTGGTGTCGACAAATTATTGACTGGTCTAAACCCAAGTAAGGCTTCCGGACCCGATGAGCTATCTCCGAGACTCCTTAAAGAGCCCCATGCAGAAATTGCCCCAGTGTTAACTTACATCTTTCAAATTTCTCTTGACTCTGGTATTGTACCTGATGACTGGCGCCATGCCATCATCTCACCAGTCTACATACTCTCCAGAGCCGAGGCCAATCGATTAAATCATCAAACTACGATCTCTGCAGTTTTTGATATATCAACCGACTATTTGGTCGTCATTATAGTCTAATTATAGCATACAATTTGAATGATCAAATCAAAATCGTTCAGTCTTTACTCACACGCGCGGTCATTCATGTAAACAGTGATAACATCTAACAGATTAACCTATGAATTGTGCTCTGCATAATTACGTCGTTTCTATTTTTGGCTGATGATTGTAATTTGAGAAGTCAGCCTATCAAAATCTGTATCAAAAAATTCAAATGTTTTTATCGCAAAGTGGAATACACGAAGTGACTCTCGTTGAGTTTTGAATGCGACTGATTTATTTACGTTATTTACAAAAACAATTGACAATATGACGTAACGTCTCGTTCGTCGCCCCGTCAACGTTATGTACGTCGTCCCGCCAGCGCGCGTCCGCCGTCCCGCCAACGTCGCCAACGTCGTCTTTACGACATCCTCCCGGCCGCACAAAGGTGGTCGTCTCTCGTGATCGTTTGAGTTCGTCACCGCTCGTAACAGTGGTTTTGACTTCTTTCCTCTTACCTCTCGAATGGATCATATTGATGTAACCGTTATCGTGTACACAACATTCTCCCGGCCGCAAACATTGAATCGTGTGAGTGTCTCTTTTGTATGAACCTGTATTTAACGAATGCTCATTTACCACATGGGGAACTTCAACAGGTTTGGTCTCTCTAACTTCACATCTGGATTCGGTTGTAACAACTGTCACTACTCTGCTAGTTTGCCTGTCTGTAACTGACGATGTGACAGGCCCCGAAAGTAGATAGCCGATTTTAGATTGGACGGCTGTAGGTCCATCACCCCGTATAACTCCATCACCAACGATCCTCCAATAATTATCTGCCCCGATCAGTAGCTCAACGTTGAAAATGTTATTATCAGATACGGGATGTGCCAAGTTCAAACCTCGTAAGTGCGGTAGATTCGCAGCAGCTCGGATATGGTTACGTATAGGTGTGGCGATTGTCGGAACAATTAAAACGTCGATAGCAATTTTCCCTGATTGGTCGTTATGGAGGTGAATCGTAGCTCTGTCGAAATGATGAAGTGTGTCTGACTCTGCACCAAATGCCGCAAGATGAACTGTTTCCGATCCAAGTCTCTTTAGATGAAGCTTGTCTGCTAGATCACGTGTAATGAACGAACGCTGTGCTCCTTCGTCGAATAATATGTTGGCTTCAGCACTTTCACTTCCTGAGGTCACCATACCAACAGCAGTTTTCAGCAATACATTGTTTCTTTTCTTCGTCATTGAGTGTAGGATAGCTGATTGGTCACTTTCACCGGCATCAAATGTCGTTGTTTGGCTATCACCGGACGGGATGAAAATCGGAGCTTCTGCGGACAGGGAATTTACGCTAGTAGGGGGTCTGGGGTTATACATGTAGCCCTGGTCACAAATACTCGTGTGATGTTTACGCTGACATTTCTTGCATCTTCTGGTAGACTGACAAGCACTAACTAAATGCTTACCTAAACAGTTGAAACACAGCTTCTTTGTTTGGATAATTTTCTTTCTTTCGGCTGTATCTGTAACTCGGTCACAATTAATGGCTGTGTGTTGACTAATCCGAATCATATCTGATCAAAAATCGCTTTTTGACATTCGGATAACGCTCATTTTGATCAGAACTAGGTCCTATTTGAAAAGGCAAGAAAACAGCGCCTAAAGTTAGGCGGCATTTCATCGTCTGTTTATGTGTATTATATCCAACACTCGGTAAAATTCTATAGGGTATAGATCAATCAATCATTTTTTGTCATACTTGACCAAAAATTTCATTTCAAATCGGCCTGCTGGAAGAGTATAACCTTTCGAAACTCAACAACCCCCTATTTCCACTCCATTTCGTCGCCATTGTTATTGCAGATCACGTGACCAGGTCTCGTTCAAAAATAGAGCGGAATTTACCGCCACGTGACTATCACGTGATCGCCTTTGATTACGAATTTTTCTCAAGTCACGTGACAGCCTTTGTTCAGAAATTATGGAGTGTTCTTGTTGTGGAAATCAATTTATGTCGATCTGTTCAGCTTGCAACTTGAATGGTATTGCTTTTCCTGAGAAATTCCGTTTATTTCGTTCTCCATGCTCATAAGTTATGGAATTGACCCAACATAGTAGCAAACATTATTGGTGCGAATACTAGCTTTAAAACGTTTGCCGGACGTTTCTGATATATTTCATTTATTTATTTATTCATGTTATCAGTTTTTTTTAAACTCGTTATTGTTATATTATTTCAGAAGGGCCGTCAATTTGAAAAATAAAATAATCTTATTTCTTTTTTCTTTCAAATTCTACCGTTACGTCATAATCTGGGAAAACCCGCATTCCATGTGCGAGATTTCGCGTTGATCACGTGGTTTTAAATGGAAGGTCATGGTAAACAAAGGCTGCTCAGGTGAGGGTTGTTGCAAAACATTGCCTATAAACCTTTTTGAAATACTTTTTGGTCTTGAATTTTTTATCATACACGCCAATAAATAGTACATTGATCGGTATCATAAGGCTTTTTGGGGATAGCGTTTAAGATAATTAAACAATCGGACGATGAAATGCTGACATAACTTTTCTCCGGTTTTTGAATAGGACTCGGCTCTGATGTAAATGAGTGTCAACAGAATATCAAAAAGCGAATTTTCATCAGAGAAGACTCGGATTATGTGTTGACCACCGCAGAAATGGCACTTTAACTCCTCGGGTTTGTTCGATACCCTAAGCGTCGTCCGCTGTGAATAACGCTTTTCTTTCGTAGACCCAGAACTAGTAAGGAAGGATGCAGTAGCTAAATGTTCACCTGTGCTTTGAACGGGATCGCCTGATTCTAGAATGTTCAATTCTGCCTTCAATGCTCGTCTCATGTCGGAAAGTTGCCAGTCACTGCCACCATGGTCTCGGGTCATGTTTCTCTTGATATCTGGGGGTAACTTCTGTAAAATGACTGGGATGAGTAGGTTCCCGAACGACTCTTGTCCTTGGCCGAGGGACTGTAAACCACGGATATACGTCTCTAATTTCTCCTGGAAAATCCGTAGGCTGGACATATTGGATGTGGGTTTGGGCAAATCTGAGCCATTGTGTTTGTATTTCCTCTGGAAGAGGGGTGTCCCAGTCGAACTCTTGCCTCCAAATTTCCTGTAATAGTATCTTCGCACGAATCGTAATGGGGCAAAGGAATCCAAGAGGGTCGTATATTTTCGCCGTTTCCTGTAGAATGGCTCTTTTCGTCATGGAATTTTCGACAGAAATTGATTTCTGAGCTAGGCCAATCTGGTCTGAAATCGAGTCCCATCTCATTCCGAGTATCTTCGTTAGTTCGTCCGAGTCATCTAACATTTGAACTTTCGCTGTGTCACGTAAACGCTTGCTGTTTGAACTCCACGACCTTAAGTTGAATCCTGCTGATCCCATCAGTTTGCGTGAATCACGGAAATAGTTCATCACAGTTTCTTCATCGTTGAAACTTGAAATCACGTTATCTACGTACAAATCTTTCTTCAATATTTCACTCACCCAAATGTGTTCATTTTCGCCCAGATGTTTGTTTATCGTCGCGTTAAGGATGAATGGCGAGCATGTGGCACCGAAAAGTACGGACTTGAATCGGTACATTGTTAGGTCACTGTTAGGGTCGTTGATATCCGTAAGCCACAGGAATCGGGTCGCGTCACGATCTCGTTCGTCGAGCTGAACTTGCAGGAAAGCGGAATTATTGACCAAGTTACTCTTGTTGAGGTTTGAGCAAATCTAACAGGGCTTGCATATAAGCATTAACGATCTTGTGTGTCTGGCCGTAACGCTCCCTCAATAATTCAACGGCTTCGGCGTAGTTTGCGTTGGTGATGGGCAGACCTTCAATAACTCCAACAGCCTCGTCACTCAGAAGGGATTTCAAATAACAAAATTTCTGTACGTCAGAAAGAGATCCATTGCTGTGGATGCTTGATTCATAACAATCCCAAAATGTCTGCCATTCAAGAATTGAGCCACAAAATGTAGGTAGCGTTAATTTTGGTAGTTTGTGAAATGCTGGCGTGGAAAATGAAGCGTTACTCACGATTGCCGTGCTGTTATTCCTGTTTTCCGGCATTTCTTCCTGTTGTTGAACTGGATCCTTCTTGTTCACAATATTCTGATGACTCGAATCCAAATCCCCGATTTGAAGCCTAACGTCTAACAGATGCTCCTCTGCCTCGATCATTACATCTTCCATCTCCTCCTCGTCGACTACAGAAATAACTTCTTCGTTGATTTCCTCCATTAACGCAATCTTCTTCTCCAAAGTTCCTCGAACGGTATTGAAATGTGAAACATCCCCAAGTGATTCCTCCAATTTGACAAGCTGTCGTTGAATCAACGTCTTGAGTGATTGTCTCCTCCTCTTGAGTCGCGCATCCATATCTATTCTCCAAGTTTCGGTCACGGCACCAAAAATATCGCAAAGTGGAATACACGAAGTGACTCTCGTTGAGTTTTGAATGCGACTGATTTATTTACGTTATTTACAAAAACAATTGACAATATAACGTAACGTCTCGTTCGTCGCCCCGTCAACGTTATGTACGTCGTCCCGCCAGCGCGCGTCCGCCGTCCCGCCAACGTCGCCAACGTCGTCTTTACGACAGTTTTGATGTATGCAGTCAATGATTGGATAACGAAATCCCGTCAAGGCCCCGAGATTAGACGTTAAATACCCCCGTGGGAACAAAGTATCATTTCATCATAGTTTACGAAGACGAAATGTACTTTGTTGTAAGAAAGTACAGTCTAAAAGAAAGGTGATAAATCAAAAGCCAGTAACTACCGCCCAATATCCCTGACCTGTATCGCCTCCAAACTTATGGAACATATTCTGGTCTCCAACATCATGTCTTATTTCGATACCCACAACATTCTTAGCCCAAAACAACATGGCTTTAGGTCAAAACTTAGTTGTGAGACCCAACTGCTCGGCTTCTCCCAAGAAATTGCAGACTCCCTTGACCAAGGTCAACAAACTGATGTCATAGTCATGGACTTCAGTAAAGCTTTTGATAAGGTTGATCACCATAAACGAGTACACAAACTCCACCACCTTGGTCTCGACTCCAAAGTTACTGGCTGGGTCAAATCTTTCCTTTGTAATAGATCCCAACAAGTACTAGTTGAAGGAAATTGTTCCACCAGGTTACCTGTCTTGTCAGTGGTACCCCAGGGCTCAGTCCTGGACCCCTGCCTTTTTCTCGCATATATTAATGACCTGCATGAGAGTGTCAAAAGTAGGGTTCGGTTATTTACAGATGATACTATAGTCTATCTCACAATCTCCTCCTTATCCTGTGCAGAAAAACTACAACAAGATCTGAAATCTCTGGAACTCTGGGAAAAGGATTGGGCTATGGAGTTCAATCCTGATAAATGTGAGGTCCTTCGAATCCACAGGAAACGAAAGCCATTCCTGTTCCCCTACAGATTACATAATACAGAATTAAAATCCGCTAACCAAGCCAAATATCTTGGAGTAAACATTAGTAAGGACCTCAACTGGGCCCCGCACATAAACACAATCACATCAAAGGCAAACCAAACTCTCAGGTTCATAAAAAGAAATGTCAAAACAAATAACGCCCGGGTCAAGGAAGCAGCTTACAAAACGTATGTTCGTCCCCATGTTGAATACTGTTCCACAGTCTGGTGTCCCTGGCAGAAATACCTAAACCATAAGATAGAGATGGTGCAAAGGTCGGCCGCACGCTATGTTCTAAATGATTACAACTACACAAGCAGCGTAACAAACATGGTCAAGACCCTCAATTGGAAAACATTAGAACAACGAAGGAACATAGCGTCACTGATCATGTTTTATAAGATTAGATCTACTTCAGTTGCAGTAGAACACCACCATCTCTCCCCCACAAGAAACTTACAGTACAATATACCCCATTCTAGCTCAAATTACCATGCCTCTTCATTTTTCCCCAGAACTATAAGGTTATGGAACAGCCTCCCATTATGTGTCCAGTCGAGCCCTACTTTGCCCATTTTTGTTGGCAATTTGGACACATTATCTTTTAATTAATCCACAAGCCCTGTTTTTATCGTTGTAAGTAGAGTTCTTATTTTTAAGGCTTGTCTTATCCCCTATTCTTAAACAGCTTAATATCCTTTAGTTTCATCTTAGATCTTCCCCCATGTTTTTACTGGCAAGTTTTATAATGCTCTTTTTTATACACCCACCCTCTCTAAGTAGATCTTAAGACTATGCACTCTTTATCTTTTATCTTCTTTTACTGCACATTTAACATCACAACTAACAATTTTACTTTTTAGACCTAACAGCTGCTCCAGACAGCGCTAGCCAACAGTAATCAGAATATGGCTGAAAAAGTTGAAGTTGAAAGTTGAAGTACATGTAACAATCTGCTTCGAACTTATTTTTTGGATGACATTGTTTGTTAAGCCTGTTTTTAAAGGAGTTTACAGATGGAGCAGTTACTACATCATTTGGAAGCTTATTCGAGTTATTTATTACTCTAGCTGAACATTATTAAAAGAGTATTTTTTGATATCAGTCCTAAATCTTTTCTTGTGTAATTTGAGGCTGTTACCCCTGGTGTTTGTCAAATTGCTAAAAGTAAATAGTTGTTAAGACGTCTTATCAATACCAGTTATTAGTTTGTAGGTTTCTATTAAATCAGCTGTATATCCCTCCTGTATTCTAGTGTTGGCAACCCTAGTTTTTTAATATCAGTATAGCTCTTGAAAATGTTTTATAGACTTTACTAGTCTGGTGGCTCTCATCTGAACATTTTCTACAGAGATTTTATCTTTTTTAAGCGTTGGTGACCATATTACTGAAGCATAATTATTCTACATGAGGTCGGACCATTGACTTGTACAAATTCAAAAACATTTCTGGATTCATGAAGGTAAAGGATTTGCTAATAATGCCTAGATTTCTATTTGCTAAATTTATTTTGCTACTAATATGTTGTTGGAAATTGAAATTTTTATCAAAAATAACACCTAGGTCTTTCTCATAATACAATAACGCAGTATTAGGGGCAGGTAAGCCAGACTATGCTCAGCGCTGTAAAGCCTGAGAGAACAATTTTGCATCTTTTTGTGGCTTTGTGTATTTAAGGTCAGGGAGCAGGTGCGACCACTACAAGGATTTTTTTTAAAGAAAACAAAAAAATCTAAAGTGTATAGAGGTTGCTTGTTCAAATTAAGATAAAAGTAATGAGATTTGTTAACCTGTTAAACTATTGTAATATAGATTATCATATTTTCGTGAGCCGTGTTCGAACTAAAGTAGATGATGGTCCGAGTCTAGTAAAGATGCCCGTTTTCGGATTGACATTGTATTCGGATATCCTGCATATTTTGTGAAATCTGAATCTTTTTGGTTGAATATTTTTCTATTTCTATAATGCTATGAACACCTGTGCTATTTTGAACTTACAAGAAACACATGTTATTTTTAAATTGTCTTTATCAGGCTGAAGTTACTTTCTTTTTTTAGCGGTCGTATCATTTTATCATACAAGGCACTTGGCTCTTCTACTTTATAATCTATATAGTAATTTTTGACAAGGTGGTCCCAAAATTGTTGCAACCAGACTCGTAACCCCATCAGAAAATCTTAAATTAAGAAGACTTAAAACATGATTCTGATTGTCGATGTCTCGTAGAAGATTAGTCCAAACTGGTTCCGATTGTTCTGTGTTCTGTGATTGTAAAATAATTCAAAGTCCCTATTCAAGGTAAAATGTGGCATAAACAATGGAAAATAACTACATAATGTTTCAAACTACCTAATGTTACTTTTATGTTTTATTTCAATTGGCTGCAAGTGAGTTGGCTATCTTACTTTTGTTTACGGTTGTTGGAAATTTGGTTTGATTTAAATAAAACAAGGTAAAATTTTATTTCAAAATTATACTGAATTGAAAAACAATTGATTTATCTTTCTAACAATACCATTTTTAGATTGAAATTTAGATATATCAATGATAGTAGTTTGAGGGCTAAAACTCCGCTGTTTTCCGCTGGCGGAAGTGCTATACACAAAATGGCGGATATGATAAGACCTGACATTTCCACAAAGAATGAAATATGTCAGGGCTTATAAATAGGACTAGTAGAAGATTAATCCAAGTTTTCTCTGATGTAATTCACTCCTTGATATATTGATGTCGCTCATTTACATCATAGCGCATTACCATTCAAAAACAGCGGAAAGTTCGACACAAGCAATAAAATCAGTATAGCTAACAGAAATTTTAGGTATTATCAGTAAATCATTTACTTTCATGAATCCAGAAATGTTCCTAAACCTATATAAATCTATGGTGAGACCACATGTCGAATATGCTTCAGTAATATGGTCACCAGCACTTAAAAAAGACAAAATTTCTGTTGAAAATGTCCAGAGGAGGGCCACCAGACTAGTCAAGTCTATTAAACACTTAAGTTATAGTGACAGATTAAAAAGCCTAGGCCTCCCTACACTGGAATATAGGAGGGACAGAGCAGATCTAATTGAAACCTTCAAATTGATTAATGGTATTGATATTACATCAAGGCAATTGTTTACCTTTAATAATACAAATACCAGAGGCAATAGCCTCAAGCTGTACAAAAAAAGGTTTAAGTCGGAAATAAAAAAACATTCCTTTAGCAATAGAGTAGTAAATATATGGAACAATTTATCCAATGACATAGTAACAGCTCCATCAGTAAATTCATTCAAAAATAGGTTAAACAAGATGTGGCACCCAAAAAACAAGTTTGAAGCTGAGTGTTATAAATAGTTCCATAACTGACAGGAACTCAAACAAATAGTAATTAATTGAATGGTTAATTGGTTAATTAATGAATTAAACAATTAATTAATTAGTTAATTCACTAAATTAGGCAAGGTAAACACGCCATAAGAATGTGGGTTGAAGTGATGACGACATGTAAATAGTATAGTCTTTTAATACTAAATACATACGTAAATAGTTATAAAGCAGAGTTTTTAACCATAATTAGTAATTGTACATAAATAAAGGTGAAAGTCACTCTTTGTAACACTAGGCAAATAAGTGACAGACAAAACGAAACATTTAGTGCGTACAAAGAATACTCTAGTGTAACTATATGTCAGTTCCGTCAAACTGATAATGAGATATCAGTGTGTCACACTGATGTAAATAGACAAAGGACATACTGAATGAGGAACTGGAACACAAAGTCCGGGAAAACGTTAACGAAAAGGGCCAAAGAAGTTCAAACGAGCTTATGCATTGCAATTGAGGCCTCGAAGACTCTATGGTGCCTTGTTCACTGTTCTTTCTTAAACGCTATCCTTAAAACGCCTTATAATGCTGATCAATGAACAATTTATTGTCATGCCTGGTGAAAAATTTAAGACCAAAATTTATTTCTAAAAGATTCATAGACAATGTTCTGCAACAACCCTCACCTGAACAGCCATTGATTTCAATGGCCTACTTTCTGTTGTTTTAAGTGGTAGTGCGCTCTGATGTAAAAGATCGACATCAACGTATCAAAGAGCAAATTTCATCAGAGGAAACTCGGATTAGTAGAAGATGTGAAGCAGCCAAAATACTGGAAACCTTTTGCATAATTACAGACATACCATAATTTTTCCAATAGAATCCGGGACATTGGATGAACAATTTCCAGGATTTGCGATGTTTTTCTGAGACTCTTTCTACCGCCACCACCCCCGCCCCTCCAGTCGTCACCCCCACCCCCACCGTCGTCCCTAGCTCACCCTGAGATCTTTCTGCCATCGTGGCTCACTATTTAGTTTTATTTTAGTAGCCTAGATTCCCGACTGAGAAAAGTGTTTCTATATACAGTTGCTACATGCGAGGCGTTTGATGTTTGAAAGACACTGCGACCATTTTCGGTGACCTTTATGTCGGTGACCTCGGTGAACTTGAAAGAAAAGTCGCGTGCCCAAGCTTAGTAACACGTCAATGCATCCCAATGATACTGCACTTGACTTGTTATTTTCCGAGATTGTTACCAGTTTTGGCGTGCCAATTCATCTTCATAGGGACACGCGTAACTAAACACATATTTTAATGCAATTCTTAAAGATATGATTACAATTGATTAACATCATTATATAACAAACTGTCACTGTCTTCTCAGCCATGCCAACTAAACCGTTATACAAGGTGTCATAATTTTTCGACCACACTGTTATCTGGGTAATCAATAGTCCGATTATCGATTTTTGTCTATCAATTAAGGGTTGGCGTGTATGTTATTAACAGCTGCTGTCAACTTTACATTGATTGGCATAACTTTTGAAAGTTAATCATTTACTTGAAATTTCTTTACACATAATAGTACATGATCGGAAATTGAAGATTTCCGGGACATTTGCTTTATGTACGGGACGCCGGGACGGAATATCGATTTCTGGGACAGTCCCGGACGTTCCGAAAGTATGGCATATGATAATTATTTGAAACTCCTGTAAAAGTATGATAAACAGCTTATTTTGAAAGAGACAATTTCACTGCAATATCCCATACAGTCAAGCACCTATCTGTACTGACAAGCTGCCCTTCACAAGCAGGTGTACCCTGTCTGACTGAATAGCAAAGAATTTTGTGCTAAAAATAGACTGTTTACCGTTATGTTTTGATTAACCAACAGTGTTATTATAAAATCTCATAATTACGGCTTGATTCAAGCCGTAGTTACGAGATTTTGTAACAACACCTACGAAATACTATTGTTTGTCCAAAATTACGTCTCTGTTATCCAGTTAAAATCGTTCCCTATGGTCAGGTTTACCTGGCCATTCATTATTATGCACTGATTTTCTGTCTGTCTTTCAACGTCAATGCTACTTCAATGCAAATATTTTTCCACATAGCTTCAAATTTATAGACACGCCCAGTTCTCTCAATGTATCCATAGGCAATAGCTATAACCAAACACAAAACGTCATGACATTGCCATCACATTATCATCGTTAGTTTGCTTCGGTCATTTACTCACGACATCATCTTGAAAATGCTGTGTTCATGTCAACTTTTGAAACAGAAACAGCAAATTTTCAGAAAATGACTACTCAGTGTTAACCAAACATAAGCATAATTTCCGTGTTTCTGGCGCTCTAGATTATAATTGCTCTGTTACATTTTACATTAACTCGATTTTTTCATAACTGACCAAATGCAACCTCGCATATATCGGTTGCTATGGAGACAGACAAAAGTGCCTTAGAGTAGTTCAACACCTGGTCATAAATTACTATAAATAGATCATTCACACAAAAATGGGTTAAATGCCTTTTGCCTTCTTGAGAGTAAATTTTGTTGAAAGGAACTTTTTTCCATATTTTTAGAATGTCTATAGTACTTAGTGTTAGGGAGGATGCAGTTTAGAAAAACACACCAAGATATGAGAGTACACTGTCACTAAAGCACGATTTTGTACCAAGGAGGAAGTATCAAGCTGATGAGTCCATTGTTAGCTCTTCTGACCAGAAGGTGTAACTAATATTGCTGGTTAACATTTTCTGGGAGAGAAAGTTAGTCATGGATTTTACTCAACATGAATCACAACAGGGATGTTTATTGATGGACCTGACAAAAGAAAAATAATCTTTGTTTTGCTGAACTTCATAGCATAGTTTTGATATTTTAAACCATTCCCACATACTAGAAATGTTGCCTTGGCGCCCCACAAAATAAAGGCTTTGGAAAACATTGTTGAAAATGAAGAAACTGCTTGTGACAAGCAATTTCTTCAATTCCCACAATGTTTTTTACCCAAAATTACCAAAAAAGTCTAAAATTCTGTTCAGTTGAAATTTTTGTCTCCAACATCTTTGGACTAGTCTAAACTTTTGCCGTCTGGTAATGGATTAAAACAAGCTGCAGTTACAAGGTTTTTCCTAACCCTTTCTCAACGGCAAAATCATAGGATTATCCTCTTCAAACACTGCCACAAATGACAAAATGGAAGTTATTAAAGAATTTCATTTTGTGTTAAATATTGCATGTAAAATACTTAGACAAAAGGAGAAACTGCTGGTTATCAGCAGTTTATTCTTTTGTTTTAATGTTTTCCCAAGCCTTTTCTATTAGGGACGTCAAAACCAGGTGTTGTTTGGGAAAGGGTTAAAAAAAAAACAAGGATAACATCATTTTCACATAGATCGACTCATCCATGTAACATCTCATTTACATTTTGATAAGTTCATGGTTACTTTACAGCTAGAACTGTGTATCTACCATTTGTTCAGAGAAACTGATAAGACTGGGGGATAGAAGACATTCTATATTGGTTAATTTAAAATCAATCCCTATGTTATGTTTACTCATTTCAATTGTCTGGGATGAGGTGATTTCTAGTGAGTAACCACAACATGGGGTTAGATGAACATAGAGTGAAAATATATATTTTGAAAAGCCAGCACCCCCTCTTATCCTTTTCCCAAACAAGACCTGGGTTTGACATCCTAAATACAAACGGCTTGGGAAAACATTGAAACAAAAGAAGAAACTGCTGATAACCAGCAGTTTCTCCTTTTGTCTCAATATTTTCTATGCCATATTTACACAAATTATATCTTTAATAACATCCATTTTGTCATTTGTGGAAGTTTTTTGAGTGGACCACCCTAATATTTTGCTGTTTTGGAAAGGCTTATCTGTAGTTCTGAGCTTCTATTCCTGTAGCCAAGCTTATTTAAACTTTGTCTAGAACAGAATTGTTATTTAGGTTTTCAAGGGTTTCTGAATACCATTTGCTGTTCTAGACTTAGGAAAATCTGCTGGTGTCAGGGAATATCTTATAAAAGATTTATAAGACCCAGAGCATTGAGTAAGAGGAGGTACAGACATTCCTAATTTTTTTTTTTTTTTTTTTTTTTTTTTTTTTTTTAAATTTAAATTATAGGTTAGGGGTATTCATTGAAACTGATTCAACTGAGCACCCTCAACATTATGGTTTGAAGAATAATAGGTGAAATAAATGATTTTGCATTTTGAAAACCATCTCTTATCAGAGACGCGTTCTTTAGAGCAAGATTTCTCGAGATATCTTAGGATTTCTTAAAGATATTTTAGGGAATATTTAAGCGTTCTTTAGAACAAGATTTTGTAGATGCTCAATGAGAGGCACCATTACCCTATACTTCTTGAGGAACCACTCGGTCAACTGAGTAGGAACAAAATAAGAAGGAATTGACCGAGTTGTTCCGAATGCTTCATGATTCATAACCCACAGTGTTCCGAAAGCTTTATACTTAATACAAATAAAGTCATGATGACGTCATTTGTATGAAGTATGGAGCAATCGGAACACCTCTGTAGAAATTTAGGTCTTATTCTAAAAACGCTTTATTGAAAACATCTTAACCCTTCCCCAAACAAGACCTGGTTTTGACGTCCCTAACAGAAAAGGCTGAGGAAAGCATTGAAACAAAAGAAGAAACTGCTGATAACCAGCAGTTTCTCCTTTTGTCTTAATATTTTCTATGCCATATTTTACATAAATCCTATCTTTCATAACATCCATTTTGTCATTTATGGTAGTTTTTGGAGTGGATCACCCTAAAATTTGTCGTTTGGGAAAGGGTTAAGGAATCTTTAAAACACTTGCTCTAAAGAATGTGCCTCTGTAGCTCGGTGATCTTGTATGTGTATTAAAAATTCTATGTTTAATCAGCCTAAGCTATGATTGATAATACATCAATGTTTCTACTTCTTTTCCATACAGAAAACCATGCCTAGTCTCGGAAAAGATGAAGATATTTCTGTCTTGAAATTGAACTTTCTTTGAACATTGTTTAGTTGGAAATGATAGAGTTGTGTTCAGTTAGTTTGTACTGTTGACGGAGATTTGCAGATATCGCCATGGATTGTGACAATTTCTTCTCGAGCAATACTCTGGGATTTGACAGTAATTTGGACAGCTTGATTGCTGCAGATTATGATGGTGGATTAACTCTTCCCTTTTCTTCACAATCACAACTGTCTGCCCATGATAGTGTTGGGGCTGACTTGTCGGTTAGTGGAGGGTTAGGGATGGTAGACTCAACCTGCAGTGACATGAAAGTGGACCCGGAGATTGTTGCTGAGATGGGATTTGATGACCTTGATGAGATACCAGCAGGTATACTCAACATGAACAAAACATCAGGGGAGAGTACTCCTGTATCAACACAGGCTGAGTGTAGTCCATACACTCACAGTGTGGAGGTTGTTACAGCGGACAAAAACAAATATCATGAAGAACAAGATGATGACTTGGATGATTTAATGGGAGATGAGGCTGAAAATACCATTGAGGAAGGGGAAAATTTAGATGATGAAATTTTTGCTCAAAGAGAAACAAACTACAGTCCTGACAATATCTCAGAACCAGATATTATGACAGAAGTGGGTAGCGAGCTAGGGGGACAGGAAAATCTTAATCATATTGGAAATGAAACAGGGAATCAACCTGAGGAAATTGTGGACTTCAATCCCCAGATTCTTACAGAAAATGTTATATGCACCAAAACCAATGAAGAAAAGGCTTCCACAAACCTACAATCTGACTCAAATAAGGATATTGAAACTGTAGTTTATGAAAGAAACAATGAAAATAAAACATATGATAAAACTAAACCCTTAAGCAAAGATCGTAAAGAAATGAACAAGAAGGTCAACAGAATTCAAGACTTGAATATAGCAAATCTGAAGGAAAAAAGGTTAAAGAAGCTAGCACAAAAGTCCAACAAGATTAATCATGAATCTTCTGAAGCAACAAGTCTGAAGAGCAAAAAATCTTCAAGTTCAGACAATCAGTTGGTAAAATCAAAGAAACGAAAGTTAAATGATATAACAGTTGAATCAAAAGACATCATTAAAAGTAATGAGAAAACAGAAAACCATAGCAAGAAAATGAAGTTAAAACAGGATAAATTGGACAAATCAGCAAAAAGGACTAATGGAGATGAACAAATTAAGACAGAAGCTGCAGCTGAGAATACTCTAATTGTTACTAAAGTTGTTGAAGAGAAACCCCCATTACCTGACATTGTTTTTGAAGAGAAACCCCCATTACCTGAGGATAGTATCGTTGAAGAGAAGCCCCCATTACCTGAGGATAGTGTCGTTGAAGAGAAGCCCCCATTACCTGACAGTGTCGTTGAAGAGAAGCCCCCATTACCTGACAGTGTCGTTGAAGAGAAGCCCCCATTACCTGATGCTGTTGAAGTTGAATCTGAGGACTCTATTGGCGGTGATTCTAACCCAGAGTTTACAGTAATGGAGGAGTGTGGGAGTGATGACCAGACAGATACAGAAACTGGGGGAGGGAAACCTGAGACAATGTCAGATGGGCCTGATCCTGTAGGAGAATTGGGTATTGAGGAGGAGGATGACAATGACACAACACTTGTAGAAAATGGGCCTCCAGATCTGGAGGACTTTGAAGTTATTGATGCAGATGATGGTGATGATGATGATAATAAGGATGCAGATGATGTACATGAAAATGCAGAAGAAATAACCACCAATGACGAAACTGTGGAAACTGTCGAAAATGCGGATGATACGAGCGAACTTGGTGAAACAACAAGTGAAATTGATGGTAAACCAGATGAAACTGGTGATAGTACCAGTAACAACATCGGAGCAGATGATCAAACTGGTGATGATGATGACTATGATGATGATGATGACGATGATGATGTTTTAGATGAGAATGAGGTTGATGCCTGGCTGGAAGAGGGGGTAGAGAAACCGGACAAAGATCAGAATAAAGAACCAGGTCTAGTAGCTTCTACTGATGAACTGGGACATGGAAAATATATGATGAAAATCAAAAATGTTCTCATAGGTAAGGGATTTAACCCTTTCCCAATCGTCAAAATTTTAGGGTGATCATCTTCAAAATCTGCCACAAATGACAAAATGGATGTTATTAAAGATGGGATTTGTGTACTGTAAACCAGGATAAGTTCGCGCCTAGAAATGTTCGCGTTTTCATGTACTCATACTTGTTCGCGGCATTTTAAGTTTGCAGATTAATGCTGTCTGTGAATCGCGCGAAACCAAACACGCTATGGAGGAATTGAAAAATTGATATGTTGAATAATATGGGGAATAGAATAATTGGATAATTACATTAGTAGCCATTGACAGTTTGATTGAAGTAAGTTTCAATAGACCCACTGTTTTATTTTCACACTTTATAGTATACTAAATAACAATTTGTAACACAATACATAGAATTTGAGCTTTACATTAATTTCACACCTATTTACCTATAGCGTTGAGAAGCGAAAGTGACAGTTTTATTATTATCATTGAAGGACGATTCAAACCTCGTAGCTATGGCTAATTCAATGTTGTGTTTTTCAATATGGCACAATATCTATGTATTTTTGGACAAAAACGAAAGTAGTCTAAAATAAAGAAACTTTTCACTTACACCCTGTTATGAAAAAGTTATTTCCCTGGTTTACATAGTAACAAACAGGTCTAACAAACACAATGTAAATAAAACCTCTCCCCATAGGTTTTCCCGAAACAAAAACTATCAAAGTTCGCGTTTTTATTGAAAGTAGCCTATTCGCGGCGTTTTAAGTTCGCGGATCACACCCACCCGCGAAAGACGCTAACTTAAAAAGCGCGAAACCATTTCCTGGTTTACAGTCATGATATGTGGCACAGAAAATATTGAGACAAAAGGAGAAACTGCTGGTTATCAGCGTTTTCTTCTTTTGTCTCCATGTTTTCCTAAACCTTTCCTATTATGTATGTCAAAACTCGATCTTGTTTGGGAAAGGGTCAAGAATGAAATTTTAGTCTGATCCAATTTGAAGGGAGCTGCTTACAACAAAATTAATATTTACCTGAGTGAAAAGTTTTATTGTAGCGCAGAAAATATGATTATCCCTTTCCCAAACAAGACCTGGTTTTGACGTCCCTAATAGAATTGACTTGGGAAAACATTGAGGCAAAAGAAGAAACTGCTGAAAACCAGCAGTTTCTCCTTTTGTCTCAATATTTTCTATGCCATTTTTTACACAAATCCTATCTGTAATTACTTCCATTTTGTCATATGTGGCAGATTTTGAAGTGGATCACTGTAAAATTTTGCCGTTTGGGAAAGGGATATAAATCATGCATTTGTATGAAAATTTTGAGGAAAAATGTATCAGGAATACAGTCACGTATAGGGGCTGCGGCCATAGTACAATTGGTAGCACATCAGAATCTTAGTCACTCATGAGGTCCCAAGTTTGAATCCCTGCCATGGCAAATACACTTTCTGACCAAATTGTCACTGATATATGGTTTGATAATTACTCTGTGAACAAGTAGCTGTAGGCTTGGTAAGGATGTTGTGGTATGAGAAATGACAGGAACCCATGGTAAGATGCTCCAGCCACTGCAATATGACTTAAGCAGTTGAAGGAGGCTTTAAATCCAATCAATCATGTCACATGTATCTTTAGTTCTAGAGTTTTGTCTGTCTTGTTTGTCTTCAAACAAAAAATTATGTTTGCAATAACTTGAACTATAAGTGTCAATGTCATATTTGGCTATCATATTTCACATGTGTATTCCTTGTGACAAGACTGTACCTTTGATATAGTTTGGGATGAATGTTCTGGCAGAGCACCTCTAGCTAAAAGCTAGGGATGCTCTTCCAGGTCATTTATCATGGGCTATACCAATAAATTGTATTAGGATAGTACAGGTCAATCTCAAATGTAGGTCAAGATCAAATATCAAGGTCATGTTTTATGAAAAGTTGATGTCGGACATAGTTTACTAATGAAATTACAAGTGACACAACTTAAAAGCAACCTTATTGAATATGTACATTGGTTAATCATGTTTTATTGTAGAAAAAGGAAAAAATCCATTTGAGTCGTTACCGGAGGGATGGATAAGTGTATTACATGAGTGTGGGATGCCATTCTATCTGCACAAAGCGAGTAGAGTGGTGACCCTGTCCAAGCCATATTTTATTGGAAAGGGGAGCGCAAGGGTATGTACCATATTTATTCTAAGAAATGCCCATATTCTAAATAAAAAGTTAGTTTCCTTAGTTGAACATTATTGACCTAGGACCATGACTGAGGTAGGTTTAGGGCCAGGTCACAATTGAACTTTGATTTGATGTCCCTGCAGCGTTTTTTCGCGTAGTTTTGGGAACGGGTCCGAAACCAGGCAAATTGGGAAAAATGCTTTTTTTTGTCAAAAATTGGGAAAACATTTTCATCACAGACTCCAACAAAAATTGAGTCCTGTGTATTGTTAACTATACATGTATGAAATCAACTGAAAGGACTTTCAGATTGTCTCTGGATACTTTTTCCTCAACATACGAAAGGGAATGATTGAAAATTCATTCAAAAAGAAGGAATAACTTTTTAATTGGGAATTTTCTTTTCAGATTTTGGGAAAAAAATACCCTATTTGGCATTGGGAACGGGCCCTTTTTACGGACCCGTCCAAAGAAGGAGAAAAAACCCTGCCCTGTAACGAAAGATCTGGGGCATATTGTTTTACCTGTGTCTGTCTGTCAGAAAATTTGGCTGAACATTGGCCATTTTGGGGGCATTAGTGTTTCACAAACATAATTATCTTGTTTGATGGCACTTATTTATTGAGAAGGAACTTATGGGAATATTTGTTCCCTGCCAATCGCGACCCTCGAGACTGTTTGCAACCTTTTGCCATTTTGGAACGTGGCTGCAACATTTTCTCGAGCGTAATATAGTGACCGCCATATTGAACGTTAAAGTAGACGCGCGTAAATGACATCGTCAAAACAAATCAATCCTTTAGTTAACGTTATAATTCAAATGAAATATACTGTCAATAATCGGTTAATCACATCAATTATTTTATCTAGTAAAACTAGTGTCACATTTATGAGGATACAATCAACCTTTTAATGCTGTTTGTTTCAAATATTTTTCTGGTGTAGATTTAAATAGTTGTTTGGTCTGCTTCCATTGTTATAGACCAGACTACCGTTGTTATGCTTGCGGAGTGATTATACTGATATGGGCAGAATCGGCTCATGCCAGAAACTGTGATACGTTCGAGCCGATCTTGAGTAACGATAAGATCCGAGAATATTCGAATGTGTTCCCTGCATGGCATTTCTAGTCTAATTTGATAATTAAGTTTAGAGTACTTATGGGGATAAAAACCGCTGTGCAAGTGTTCCAATGTACCCTTTGACAGTTCTAGTTCTGTATTGCAGAGACATGACACCCCACTGAGTGCCATACCATGCCTTCACTATAGACGAGAACTAGAAAAGGAAGAAGACCAAGCGAAGGCTGCTGAAGAAGCTGCTGCAAAAGATGCGGCCCAACCTGAGGCTACAGACACTGATGGTAGCTACCTTTTGAATTATCCCTTTCCCAAACAAGACCTGGCTCCTGTTTCTCGAAAAAACTTAGGTACGTTCTCAGACTCAAATCTTAGCAATGTACTCAAATCACACGAAATCCATGTGAACTTCAATCGAATATCCTTCAATGTTGGGGAGTATTCCATTGAAGTTGAGCATGTACTCATGAGTATGTACTTAAGTTTTTTCGAGAAACCAGGGCCTGCCTGGTTTTGACGTCCCAAATAGGAAAGGCTTGGGAAAACATTGAGGCAAAAGAAGAAACTGCTGATAACCAGCAGTTTCTCCTTTTGTCCCAATAATTTTCTTTGCTATGTTGTTTCCAAATTCTATATTTAACAACATCCATTTTGTCGTTTGCAGCAGCTTTCAAATTGGACTAACCTAAACTTTTGTTGTTTGTGAGAGGGTTATAGTCATCATATTCAGAACTACAGGTAAGAGTGGATAAGACTTTATAAACAGAAAAAAAATGATTTATTGTCTTATAAAGTCAATTGTCTCATATACATTCACTAAAACTCTAGAAACAAGTTGTAGCATAGAAATCATTATAGGAAAAGATGAAATTGTATACCAATTGTATACCAACAGATAAGGGGAGATTCAGACATTCTAAAAGGGGAATTTAAAAAATAATGCATCCTTTTTATACGCCCGAAGGGTCGTATTATGTTATGGCCCCGCTCGTCCGTCCGTCCGTCTGTCCGTCCGTCCGTCTGTCTGTCCGTCTGTCCGTCCGTTAGCAATTTCTTGTGTGCGCAACTCCTCCTACAGTTTTGATCGGAATTTGATCAAACTTGCCACAATTGATCTCCATGGTGTCTAGTTGTGCACCGCGCTTACGGAATTCGGATAACTATTTTCATTCTTGAATTATCTGCCCTTGAATTAAAAAAATGCCCATTTTCTTGTGTGCGCAACTCCTCCTACAGTTTTGATCAGAATTTGATCAAACTTGCCACAATGAATCTCCATGGTGTCTTGTTGTGCACACCACTTACAGAATTTAGATAACTGTTTTCGTTCTTGAATTATCTGCCCTTGAATTTAAGGAAAAATTCCCATTTTCTCAAAAATGCCCATTTTCTCCTGTGTGTTACTTCTACAGTTTCAACCAGAATTTAATCCAACTAGCCACAATGAATCTCTATGGTGTCTTGTTGTGCAAACAAAATTTTGATTACTTTTCATGTTTAAATTATCTGCCCTTGAATTGAAAAAATGGCGAATTTTTACTGACAAGCCCCTCTCGGGCGTATATGCGCCGCTCTGCGAAGCTCTTGTTTTAAAAATGATATACAGTGCAGGTTAAAAGGTTTTTAGCTTGCCCGGGACGATAGTCTCGGAAGAGCTATTGTCATACCCTCGGGCGTCAGCGTCCGCAAAAACTTTAACCTGGCCCATTTCTCATGCCCTGTTAGAAATAAAGCCTTCATATTTCACCTGTGGGTACCTCTAACCAAGACCTTTAATTTGAGACCATGACCGTTGACCTTGTGACCTTGACCTTGGATTTTGACCCTTTTTATACCCCCGCAAAACGAATGTTTTAGGGGGTATACTGGAATCAACCTGTCTGTCTGTCTGTCTGTCTGTCTGTCTGTCTGTATGTCTGTCTGTCTGTCCGTGGACAAAATACTTCTACAGAGCATATCTTCTAAACCATATGTGCTAGCAACTTAAAACTTGCTACACTTATAGAACTCATTGTGGGGAAGTGTCATGTACAATAACTGTTACTCTGCCACGCCCACTTTTAGAGTTATTGCCCTTTGTTGTTTGTACCCTTGCTTTTTTGTCCGGACCATATCTTCTAAACCATAAGTGCTAGTAATTTAAAACTTGGTACACTTATAGATCTCATTATGGGGAAGTGTCATGTACAATAACTGTTATTCTGCCACGCCCACTTTTTGAGTTATTGCCCTTTGTTGTTTGTACCCATACATTTTGTTTGGACCATATCTTCTAAACCACAAGTGCTAGCATCTTCAAACTCAGTACACTTATACATCTAATTGTGGGGAAGTGTCCTGTGCAACAACTGTTACTCAGCCACGCCCACTTTTTGAGTTATTGCCCTTTGTTGTTTGTACCCTTAAATTTTGTTTGGACCATATCTTCTAAACCACAAGTGCTAGCATCTTCAAACTCAGTACACTTGTACATCTAATTGTGGGGAAGTGTCCTGTGCGATAACTGTTACTCAGCCACACCCACTTTTTGAGTTATTGCCCTTTGTTGCTTGTACCCTTAAATTTTGTTTGGACCATATCTTCTAAACCACAAGTGCTAGCATCTTCAAACTCAGTACACTTATACATCTAATTGTGGGGAAGTGTCCTGTGTGATAACTGTTACTCAGCCACACCCACTTTTTGAGTTATTGCCCTTTGTTGTTTGTACCCTTAAATTTTGTTTGGACCATATCTTCTAAACCACAAGTGCTAGCAACTTCAAACTTGGTACACTTATACATCTCATTCTGGGGATGTGTTATGTATGATAAATATTACTCTTTCACGCCCATTTTTTGAGTTATTGCCTTTTGTTGTTTGTACCCTTACATTTTGTTTGGACATATCTTCTAAACCACAAGTGCTAGCAACTTCAAACTTTATACATATATACATCTTAATTTAGGGAAGTGTCATGTACAATAACTGTTACTCAGCCATGCCCATTCTTTGAGTTATTGCCCTTTGTTGTTCTTACCCTTAAATTTTGTTTGGACCATATCTTCTAAACCACAAGTGCTCGCAACTTCAAACCTTATACATTTATACATCTTAATTTAGGGAAGTGTCATGTACAATAATTGTTACTCAGTCACGCCCAATTTTTCAGTTACTGTAAAATCAGAAATGTTCGCTAGGGATTAATCTTCGCTATGTTCGCGAATCCAATAAATTCGTAAACATTTAGCCACATGAACATATTGCCTGTGAGCAAATGCAATGATTAATTCGTAAACATTTAGCCACGTGAACATATTGCCTGGAAGCAAATGCAATGATCCTACAAGACCGCACCGACCATCCGTCCGCCATTACTTTGATTTTCGGAATTGTTTTGGTTTTATCGTACAATGTAAATCGAGTAAATAATGCAATCAAACTAGACAAACGACTTCAATGTTCGCATTCTTTAAAATTTCCGATAAACTTTCGCTGCGATGGGCCTTGAATACATCAAATATCACCAGGGCTGTTTGGTTACACCTGTAACAAAAGGTGTGAAATGTGGTAAATAGAGCAACATACGATTTTGACAGGCATTGTTTGTCAGCAATTAACAGTTATGTTATGCAGTTTTCCATACTTTAAACAAAATCTATTGAATCTATTGAATCTATTGAACAAATACGGACTGATGAATGTATTCGATCTGAATTATATTGATATGATTATATTAATCTACAGAAGATGAACAGTGTTTGGTATGTAAATGTATTCACGTACATGATTAAAGGATTAAATGATTATGGATTACGTGAGACCTTTTTAAACAAGTAGGGGCATCTGCTATTTTTTACGTATCTTGTTATTAATATGAAGACCGGCTGTAAAAATAATACACAAAACCGATAGTTGATGATAGTTGATGATTTTATTTTCGTGAAAATTAAACCACATGGTTCACAGGTTTTGTTTTTCGCAAACTTTTACCCTCGCGAACCACTTCAAATTTAAAAATTCGTAAACTTTTGGCCCAGCGAAAATATCTGATTTTACAGTATTGCCCTTTGTTGTTGTTACCCTTGCATTTTTGTCCAGACCATATCTTCTAAAGCATAAGTGCTAGCATCTTCAAACTTTGTACATAATAATAGATCTCATTGTAGGGAAGTGTCATGTACAAGAACCAGTACTCTGCCATGCCCACTTTTAGAGTTATTGCCCTTTGTTGTTGTATCCTTGCACTTTTGTCCGGACCATATCTTTTAAATCATAACTGCTAGCAATTTCAAACTTGGTACACTTATACATCTTATTGCACAGAAGTGTCAAACTTGTCACACTTACAGATCTCATTGTGGGGAAGTGTCATGTAAAACAACTGTTACTCTTTCATGCCAACTTTAAGAATTATTGCCCTTTGTTGTTTGTACCCTTGCATTTTTGCCTAGACCATATCTTCTTAACCATAAGTGCTAGCAAATTTAAGCTTGGTACACTTATTGCCCTTTTTTGTAATGAAAGCTTGTGCGGGGGTATCAAGTCACATCCTGTGACAGTTCTAGTTTTGACCGTTTTAAAAAACTTTAACCTGGCCTATATTTCATGCCCTATCACACCTACAGCCTTCATATTTCACATGTGGATACCTCTTACCAAGACCTTTCATTTGAGACTTTGACCTTGTGACCTTGACCTTGGAGTTTGACCTACTTTTAAAAAACTTTAACCTGGCCTAAAAAAAGTTTAACCTGGCCTATATCTTATGCCCTATTGCACATACAGCCTCGATATTTCACATATGGACACCTCCTACCAACACCATTCACATTTGACCATGACCTTGGACCTCGTGACCTTGACCTTGGAGTTTGACCTACTTTTAAAAAACTTTAACCTGGCCTGTATCTCATGTCCTTTTACACCTACAGCCTTGATATTTCACACATGGACACCTCCTACTAACACAATTAACATTTGACCATGACCTTGGACCTTGTGACCTTGACCTTGGCGTTTGACCTACTTTTAAAAAAACTTTAACCTGGCCTGTATCTCATGTCTTTTTACACCTACAGCCTTGATATTTCACATTTGGACACCTCCGACCAACACCGTTCTCATTTGACCATGACCTTGGACCTTGTGACCTTGACCTTGGAGTTTGACCTACTTTTAAAAAAACTTTAACCTGGCCTATATCTCATGTCTTTTTACACCTACAGCCTTGATATTTCACACAATGACACCTCCTACCAACATGGTTTTCATTTGATCATGACCTTGGACCTCGTGACCTTGGCCTTGGAATTTGACCTACTTTTAAAAAAACTTTTACCTGGCCTATATCTCATGTCCTTTTACACCTACAGCCTTGATATTTCACACATGGACACCTCCTACCAACACAGTTCATATTTGACCATGACCTAGTACCTTGACCTTGGAGTTTGACCTACTTTTGAAAAACTTTAACCTGGCATATAACTTATGTCCTTTTACACCTACAGCCTTGATATTTCACACGTGAACACCTTCCAACACAGTTTACATTTGACCATGACCTTGGACCATGTGACCTTGACCTTGGAGATTGACCTATTTGTAAAAAATATCATTTTGGGCCATGATCTTTTTACCTTGATCTAGGAAATGACTTTTCTTTGTGACAAGCTCTCATTAGGGCGAGCTTTATTGTCCGCGGACAATTCTTGTTTAATGATTATCTTACTTCAGAATATGTGTTCTGTTATTGCTAAAATGTGTACAAAATCTTATGAGAATATCTACTTTTGTTTAAATTTCATAGCATTTTAGTGTCAAAAATTGTCCCAAGTGTAACGCTTTTAGCGTGACATTTGTATCAAATTTCAATTTTTAAGTGACAATCTTTAAAACTACGGGATTTGAAAGACCCCACAACATACAATTATACAAAGTGTTGCAACAATACAACAGTTTTCCTATAGTCATATGATAGACAACATATAAATTGTCCATGAACCATGCCCAGAAAACGACATACCCTCAAAAAACATAAAGGCATAAAAATACAATACTTTGGACAATTAAAGGTTATTATTTTGTTACTAGACATCTTTCTGTCTCAAAATAGGTATGCAAATGTCATTGGTGCAATATTAGTATGATTGTATGTAATTACTATCATACAATCAATTCCTCCTGATGCCATGTCTATGCACACCCAAAAATGTCCCAAGTATAACATTTTGTGTTAGAAAGCCTGTATTTTTGTCATGTGATATTGAAACTTGTTCTGATTTCTTTTTTACAGGAGCGCATTGGCCCCATGAAAGATCAGTAGTAGTTGGATCTGAAAAGAATTGTTATGAAATTAATAAACCAAAATTTAATGTTCCAAGTGTAACGCTATTTTTGCAATTTAGAGTGATCAAGTAGAAATGCTTAAATATTTAAGTTGCACAGAAAGTTTGATCAAAATATTACAAAACATGTAGGATTCTGACTGAATTTTGCTCAGAAAACTATTATTGTTCAGAAATGACCGAATTATGTGTCAATTTAATTTATTGTCGGGCTCAGGGCTCCGGAAATTTCGAAATCTGAATCGGTCCATGTTTAACCCCACCCCCCGGCCCTTGCGCACCCCGCATCCCCCCCCCCCCCCGCCCATGCACTAGAACCAAAATCGGACACCCCCAACACACACATCAATTTTAATATCTTTCCCGTTTATACAACGATTCAGGCTATTATCTTTTCCATGTTTCAATTCCCGATGATCAAACTAAATTGTGAAGTGTAACATACACGAAAACTAGTGACAATTTTCTACTTTCACTTTGTTAAAACGCCCTAACTGAATTAGGCACTTTTGGCCGTTTTGTCTTTGTTATTTAAGGAATGACAAATTATTTATTCATTCTTACTTGAAATAATGAAATCGCTGTAAGGTGACATCTGAAGTTTTTTTCCTATTTTATTTTTTAAACACGCGGAGTGTTTGATATGTTCCCCAGCTTTACAACATCACGTGATCCGATATAGGTCAAACAAATCCAATTACCTCCCTCATGTAAATCGTATAAATTTACGTCATAGATCGCATTTACATCATGCAATTTTGTAGTTCAAGTGTAAGTGGATTATAATGTTCAAATGAAGAAAAAAATATTAATTGAAGAAGAAACGAAGGAATAAACCAAGTATGTAATTTACGTCTGCTACGATCGCCAGAAGTCTCGCTAATGACACGCTAAGTAGATAGATCTACGAAAGAGCTTTCTTTTTCTTTTTTGTATAAATATTGTGAATGTACCATCCACTCTGGATAAATAGAATCTAGTGGATTATCTGCGTATGTTCTGTGGATGATTCTTAAACTTCCACAACAATTTGCGGAAAGGTTTAAGTTTGCAGACTTCAACTGAAGCCTCGAAACGTCATCCCTCGTAATCACGCACCTGCTTGGTGTCTCGCGCGCAGTTTGTAAACAAACCATCGTAATTGTTGCCTTATTTGGAAAAAGGGGTAAGCTCACGTGATCAATTCGAAGTTGGGAGACTAGAAAAATTCACAGAACTGTGTGTGGCTTGACTGGTACCCGTTGTGTGACTATGTATAAAGCATAGTGGCATCTGAGACGGGAGCCAGTCTGTGTTTGGCAAGGGCTTAATCCGAGATCATTCATCCGTGAAACTTCAGGTTACTGTGAGCATGCCTGCGGGTTAATTATCGGTTTCTGTCACCTCCTTATCTCTGGGTAAAGTGTAAAACCCTTGATTTTGTTACTTTTCACGTTGATTTTTATGAATTGTGGAAAAATTTTGGACCGTTTTTTTCAGTAAATTTGATGATTTCAATCGGTCTCAGAAGTCAAAATCCAGTCCAGACCGACACTTTGTCGGATTTCCGGAGCTCTGGTCGGGCTCATACCAAATTATCTAGCAGAGATACATATCATTGACTTCTTTGGATCTATATGAATTATTTGAATATTCTAAATCAACATATGCAGTTTAATTCAATTAATATTCTTTGAATCCATCTTAAATGTATTTTAAATGTTTGTCCCAAGTGTAACGGTGTAGAACTGTGAAAAATTCAGCAAAATCTTATCCTGTTTAAGTTTGGAAAGTTTTCTTTCATTTGTGTTTCTTTGAAACCAAATAAAGTAATCACATATTGACTTAATAAGACTCTTTGGATTAAAAATAATGTATTTGATAAGCCATGGGAAATATTTGAAGCAATGTATTTCACATATAAAATGTAGTGATTATGGTAATGAAACAGTGTGTCTTTATAAGGAAAACAAGAATAGCATCAATTCACAATGTTTAAATGTCAGTTTTCACTTATACACCCATTTCGTAAGTTCGTAACAGCAAAGTCTCTTTCAAAAGAAATTGATATTAATAATTTTTGTTTTAATAAAAGTGTATTTTTTTCATTATCTTTGAAACTAAATCCAAAGCACTTAAAAGTGATATATATTACACCTTTAACATGTCAAATTTTGATACCCTTGTATTATGGTAATATCAAATACAAAATGTTGAAAAAACATAAATGATTTCAACAAACAAGAGACTTCTTGGGGTTTTCAAATACATTCCAGTGATTTATGAAGCTTATTTTGGAAAATGGCACCCTTCACTATGCATACAACTACTTTTATAATCGGATCCAGGTGTGTTCTTACCTATATTATCAAAAGCTAACATGAATTGTAACTAGAAAGTAGATTTTCTGAGAGCTATTCATGTTGTTACTGCTGTCCCAAGTGTAACGCTTTTACTGAAATTTGATTTTTGATGTGTCCTCATCACTTACCAAGGTATTGTACCCAAGAAGTGTTTTGTATGCTAGCTGTAAGTACCCTCCTAATGTAACTGATTAAGTATTGGCTTTGTATATCATGTATGGAACATTCTATGTAAACTTTCTGAGGTAATTGATAAAATTTTTGACTAAAACATCACTAAAAGTCGCCATAAAGTTGGTATATTCACATTAGGTAGCCATATTATACGTCAAATTTTACCTTAATGTTCTTGTAACAATATTTAGTGACAAAAGGGATGAAATTTATACATTTAATTGAATTAAAGGAGCCATAAAAGGCATATGTATTTGTTTAAAAAATATTCAATGTTTCAAATGAAACCATTGAAATTAAAAATAAATGTTTAGTATTTATATTTCCGTGTCTGATTTATAAAAATTTGACATATTGGGATGTGCTTTTGATGAATCATATTTCAATATCAACAACTTCATTTTGGACCCCCTATGTCACGTTTTGGATGCATTATTTTTGAAATTACCCAAATTAGTTATTTCCACTCAATGACCTACTGAATGAATACCCAATGAATACCCCCAAAATGGCCAAAATGGCATTTGTGTTTCACTTACTCTATGTTTTATATGTCAATGTACTGACTTAATCTGCAGAACAAAAACGACCTCTACATTCAGGGTTAAAATTCTGCGGCTTTTATTTCTGCAATGCTGTCCAAGACTGCAGAAATAGCAGAAATAATTTCCCCTCAGAAATAGAGTGCTAGATCTAAATGGTATAATTCTGAAACAATTTGTCCAAATATCATTTTTAATAATCATTTATAGTTTTCGTGTTAACATGTTATTTTCTATTACAGCAATTGATATCATTCCAACACCAACCCTAGCTACAGCTCAAAGCTCAGAAAAGTTTATAGGTAAGGTTAAGGCTTTTTAAAATAATGGATATTTTACCCATTCCCAAACAACAAAATTTTGGACTGGTCCAAATTCAAAGATTTTGCAGACAACAATTTCAAGTCGATGTAATTTCAAAAATCAAATTTTGGGTTAGAAAACATTGTGGAAAATAAAGAAATTACTTGTCACAAACAATTTCTTCATTTTCCACAGTGTTTTCCAAAGCCATTATTGTGTGGGGAGTCAAAAAGAGTCGGTGTGTGGTAATGGGTTAAGCCCCCATATCAAAAGATTGGAGCATATTGTTCAACGTTGTCTGTCTGTTTGTCTGAAACTTTGAAAATTAAACATTTGCATCTTCTCCAAAAGAGCCAATTGGGGGGCAATTGTGTTTCACTAACACATCTTGTTTAAAGCTCACCTGAGCACAAAGTGCTCATTGTGAGCTATTGTGGTCGCTCACCGTCCATCCGTCTGCCTGTCCATCCGTCAAAAATTTCTTAAAACATCTCCCCCTAAACCTTTAGGCAAATTTTAACTAAACTTGGCAGAAATGTTCCTTGCATGACCCTTTTGAAAACTTGTTGGCAAATTTTTGATTTCATGGCAGGGTTGGGCTTATCAGACTTAAGGAAATCATAAGAAATTCTTTAAAAATCAACCAATAAGCCAATTTGAACCAAATTTGGCAGGAATGTTCCTTGAGTTACCCTTTTTAGCTCACCTGAGCACGAAGTGCTCAAGGGAGCTATTGTGATCTATCAATGTCCGGCGTCCGTCTGTCCGTTACGGCGTCAACAATTTCTTTAAACGACATCTCCTCTTAAACTATTAAGTCAAAATCAACCAAACTTGGCAGAGATGTTCCTTGGGTAGTCCCTTATAAAAATTGCTAAAAGAATTGAAATCCATGAAAAACTCTGGTAGCCGTGGCATCTGAAAATGGGAAATTTCACAAAAGCTCAACAATTTCTTTAAACAACATCTCCTCCTAAACTTCTGGGTCAAAATCGACCAAACTTGGCAGAAATGTTCCTTGGGTTGTCCCTTATAAAAATTGCTAAAATAATTGAAACCCATAAAAAACTGTTGTTGCCGTGGCATCTGAAAATGGGAAATTTCACAAAAGCTCAACAATTTCTTTAAACGACTTCTCCTCCTATACTACAAAGTCAAAATCAATCAAACTTGACAGAAATGTTCCTTAGGTGGTCCCTTATAAAAATTGCTTAAAGAATTGAAATCCATGAAAAACTCATTGATTCCATGAAAAACTCCGTGGCATCTGAAAATGGGAAATTTCACAAAAGCTCAACAATTTTTTAAAACGACATCTCCTAAACTACAAATTCAAAATCAATCAAACTTGACAGAAATGTCCCTTGGGTGGTCCCTTATGAAAATTGCTAAAAAAATTTAAATCCATGAAAAACTCCGGTTGCCGTGGTATCTGAAAATGGGAATTTCCACAAAAGCTCAACAACTTCTTTAAACGACATCTCCTCCTAAATTACAGGGTCAAAATCAATCAAACTTAGCAAAAAAGTTCCTTTGGTGGTCCCTTATAAAAATTGCTAAAAGAATTGTAATCCATGAAAAACTCTGGTTGCTGTGGCATCGGGAAATGGGAAATTTCTTTAGATTTCAAAAATTTCATTTAACAACATCTCCTAAACTTCTGGGTCAAAATCAACCGACTTGGCAGAAATGTTCCTTGGAAGGTTCCTTATAAAAATTGCTAAAAGAATTTGAAACCAATGAAAAACTCTACTTGCCTTGGCATCGGAAAATTGCTAATTTATTTAAATTTCAACAATATCTTTAATAAAAGGACATCTCCTCCTAAACTACAAGGCCGCGGCCTTAGCGCAGTTGGTAGCGCATCTGACCCTCATTCGAGAGGTTCTGGGTTCGATACCCGGCCGCGGCTAATACCCTTTCTGACAAAATAGTCACCCACCAATGGGTTTGAAATCGTTAACCTAAGTTGGCGAGCAGCTGGAGGCTCGGTAAGGGTGTTGTGGTAGTACTGGTTTGAGAAACAACAGGAATCCATGGGTAGGTGCTCCAGCCGCCGCGATATGACCCTGGTAGTTGAAAACGGCGTAAAACCCCAATAAACTCCAACTCCTAAACTACAAAGTCAAAATCAATCAAACTTAACAAATGTTCCTTGGGTGGTCCCTTATAAAAATTGCTAAAAGAATTGAAATCTATGAAAAACTCTGGTTGCAGTGGCACCGGAAAATGGGAAATTTCTTTAAATCTCAAAAATGTCTTTAACCCTTTCCCAAACAGGACCTGGTTTTGACGTCCCTATTAGAAAGGGCTTGAGAAAACATTGAAACAAAAGAAGAAACTGCTGATAACCAGCAGTTTCACCTTTTGTCTCAATATTTTCTATGCCATATTTTACAAAATTCTATCTTAAATAACTCCCATTTTGTCATTTATGGCAGTTTTTGAAGTGAATAACCCTAAATTTTTGCCGTTTGGAAAAGGGTTAAACGACATCTCCTAAACTTCTGGGTTAAAATCAACCAAGCTTGGCAGTAATGTTCATTGAGTGGTCCCTTATAAAAAGTACTAAAAAATTTAAATCCATGGAAAACTTTGGTTGCTGTGGCATCAATTCCTGTAAACAACTTCTCTTCCTAAACTACATGGCCAAATTCTTCTCTGGGACCACAATGCGTAACATATGCAAAGTTATTTGGCATTATTAAAACATTACTCAGGTGAGCGATTTAGGGCCCTCAGGGTTCTCTTGTTAACATTTGTAAATAAATTTTAACATTCGTAAAAAAAAAATGTTGGCGTGGCAGGGCGGGGCTTCTCCGACTTAAAGATAATTCTTCAAAAATCTTTTTCTCCATAACCATTGGGCCAATTTGAACCAAACTTGGCAGAAATGGTGCTTGTTTGACTGTTTTCTAAACTTGTTCGCAAATTTTTGATTTGTCGAAAAATGGGGGCCTCCTCCAAGTGCACTTTGCATGTGTTTGCAATGCATGGCTAGGCTTAAATTTCAGATGCAGGAACACAAAGGGCCGGTAGTGAGAGTAGATTTTTATGCTCCCCGAAAAAAAATTCGGGGGAGCTTATAGCCACCATGCTGTCCGTCCAGCCAGATCTCAGCAACCCTTGGACCAAATCCAATGAAACTTCACATGTGAACTCCCTTGGAAATCCCTAGGAAACTTTTTCTCTGTTTCTCAATTTGAGGCTGCCTCATGGAAAGGAGCCTTAACCCTATCCCAAACAAGACCTGGTTTAAACGTCCCAAATAGAAAAGGCTTGGGGAAAAAATGAAGCAAAAGAAGAAACTGCTGATAACTAGGAGTTTCTCCTTTTGCTTCAATATTTTCTTGGCTATATCACACACAATTTCAATCTTTATTAACATCCATTTTGTCTTATGCAGCGGCTTTTGAATTGGACCTGCCTAAAATTTTTTCGTTTTGGGAAGGGCTAATGTAAAATTAGTTTTTCTCTAATTTCTCTTCATCTAATGGGCAGAATTTATTGATATTTTGTACTTATTTGATAAATGAGATGTTCCAGACCATATTCTATAAATAATGTGTGTGCAAAAAATCTGTCATAGGAAAAGGGGGCTTAATGTGTGATAGTATTTATTTTGTGATAAACACTTATTCGGGGAGCATATTCTGTCTATGACGGCTCTTGTTTTTACATAGGTTGTATTACTCAGTGATAACGTATTTATTGCAGGGGAACAAGAAATCCAGGACTACTGCAAGAAATTATTCCACTTTAAATATCTTCCTATTAAAAGGTTCAGGTATGTTGTTTTTTGGATTACTACCCCAGCATTTAGAAGATCAGGATGTATTTTATTCACCTGCCCAACAACTATTTGTTAAATTGGTCTAATATCAAAGGTGATGCAGATGACAATTTCAAGTGCATGATATTTTGCATATTTTTATCTTTCTGTAATCTGTATAGAAAACATTGTGAGAAATGGAAAAATGGCTTGTAACAAGCAATTTCTTCACTTAGTGTGATGTTTTCTTTTTTTTGCATGATGTTTTCCTAAGCCTTTGTCTTGCGTGGCATCAAAAAGCGGTATTTGTTTATGAAATACATACTGTGAGAAAAGTATTTTTATTATACGCCCAAAGGGATGTATTATGTTATGGCCCCGGTCGTCTGTCTGTCCATCCGTTAGCAATTTCTTGTGTGCGCAACTCCTCCTACAGTTTTGATGGGAATTTGATCAAACTTGCCACAATGAATCTCCATGGTGTCTAGTTGTGCACATCGCTTACAGAATTCAGACAACTCTTTTCGTTCTTGCACATCGCTTACGGAATTCAGATAACTCTTTTCGTTCTTGAATTATCTGCCCTTGAATTTCAAAAAAATGCCCATTTTAACTGACAAGCCCCTCTAGTGCGTATATGCGCTGCTATACGAAGCTCTTGTTAACATATCAGTTAAAATTAAGCAAAAAAAGAATGGTATGCTAATGTGTAGTATTATCAAATATATGAATTCTATTAATCTGTATGATATTTTAAATCTGTCTGTGTTTGCTTTAAAAGCTAATTTCTGGATTATTATGGGATTTTTTGGCGTGAAATTATGAGAGAATGTGTAAATGAAAGTTACTGATGTTTTCTGTCTTCTTAAAACTGCAATTAAATTCTGCAATGTTTGTTTCTTCAGAACATGGGAGGAAAAGAGAAGCCATATGAAAAAACAGATGGAAGAAAAACAGAAAAACAATCCCAGACTGGTAAATTATATTGTCTAGTCATCAGAGTGTATAATCACATTATACGACAATTTCAGAAAATCTTTAATAACTTTGTTAACATGGGACCGATTTAAATTCGGTTTGAAGCAGAGAAGGTGGACAGACGTCATACATTAGATGGACATGGTCAGGGATATCATTATTAACTGATTGCCGATCAAAACCATCGTTTAATATCACCACAAAATTGTTTGCTTTTTCTGGAGTTACAAAGTTTACATAAGGTATGGATCCAAAAAGCCGCCAGTCTGATCTGTTGTTTTCCTATATGAATCTGTTGCTTCGAAACAGAATGACATCCCTGCATGGTTGATTTTCGAAAAATCAACTGATAAAAAAGTTATTGAAGATCATCAAAAATTTTGGTTGATTTTCAATAACTTTTTTATCAGTCTATATTTAAAAAATCAACCACGCCCGGCTTATTTCTGGCATTTTTTCACCTTCTCTGCTTCAAACCAAATTCAAATTGGTCAAGTATTAACAAAAATATCGACAATTATCTGAAATTCTAAGGCAAGTGATTAACCACCGTGAGTCATGATATTGTGGTTCATGTTTACAAATTTTATGCCCAGAGCGACAGATAAGTGGTGGTGAAGACATTCTAACTTTGTTATTTCAATTCCAAACCCGAGACGCTTCAAATGAGTACCCACAACATAGGGTTTGATGAACAATTAATTTAGCATTGCATTTTGAAAAGCCTTCACCCCCTCTTATCTGAGCACTGTTATGCCCCTGTATCAGGGGCGTATTGTTTTACTTGTGTCTGTCTGTCTGTCTGTTTATCCTTTTGCCCATCCGTCTGTCTGAAAACTTAACATTGCCATTTCTGGGGTATTAGTGTTTCACAAACACATGTTGTTACTTATGTAAACAAGGAGATCAATCTTGTTAATTTTTGATACAATTTTGCAAGCATTGGCTAGAATCTTGCAGGTATTAGACCCTTTTCGGATTTGAACCATCACAGGCAAAATTACAATAGTCAGTACTGTCTGTAGTGTTTGATAATGTGTTGCTTTATTTGAAATTAATTGTAATAAGGTAATTCATTGTCAAAATCCAAATCACATTACAAGCCATTGGATTGGACGAGACATTTGTCTCGGCCAATCAAATGGATTGTTGTCTAATTGTGGTCGCTTTTTGTCCGTTTTCCGTCCGTCTGTCCGTCCGTCCGTCTGTCCGTCCGTTCACATTTTCTTTAAACATCTTCTCCTCCTATACCATTGGGCCAATTTTTACCAAACTTGGCAGGAATATTCCTTGAGTGACACTTCTCAAAACTTGTTCGCAGATTTTTGATTCGTCAAAAAATGTGGCCGTGGCAGGGCGGGGCTTATCAGACTTAGAGAAATCATAAGAAAATTCTTCAAAAATCAACCATGGGGCCAATTTGAACCAAACTTGGCAGGAATGTGCCTTGAGTCATTCTTTTCAAAATTTGTTCACTAAATTTTACATTTGTAAAAAAAATGTGGCCATGGCAGGGAGAAAGAAGCTTATCAGACTTAGAGAAATCATAAGAAAATTCTTTAAAAATCAACCATTCAGCCCAATTGAAGCAGACTTTGCAGAAATGTTCCTTGAATCACTCTTTTCAAAATTTGTTCACAAATTTTTACATTTGTAAAAAAATGTGGCCGTGGCAGGGTGAAAGGGGCTTATCGGACTTAGAGAAATCATGAGAAAATTCTTTTAAAATCAACCATTGGGCCTATTTGAAGCAAACATGATAGGAATGTGCCTTGAGTCACTCTTTTCAAAATTTGTTCACAAATTCTTACATTTGTCAAAAAATGTTGGCGTGGCAGGGAGAAAGGGGCTTATCGGACTTAGAGAAATCATAAGAAAATTCTTTAAAAATAAATCATATGGCCCAATTGAAGCAGACTTTGCAGGAATGTTCCTTGAATCACTCTTTTCAAAATTTGCTCACAAGTTTTTACATTTGTCAAAAAATATGGATGTGGCAGGGAGAAAGGGGCTTATCAGACTTTGCTCACAAAATTTACTTTGGGAATCATGCATACATGCTGCAGATAAGAGGAGATAATAGCTTTTCAAAAATCAACATTTAGTTCAATATTCATCAAACCTTATGTTGTTGGTGATCATTTAAGTCATCTGCTTGTAAAGATTAATGCATTCTACATAATGTTTAGATATAAATGATAAATTTAGACTGTCATTTCTATTTCTCTTATCTATTTCTCTTATCTGTTGCTCTCGATGCCCCTATGTTTATCTCATGTAAACAAATAAGAAGGGATTAACTTAGCTTATCAGATGTTGATTTTTCGCTATATTTTTTTCAAATAACAGACCAAATCTTGTAAATTGTGCTTATAATTTATTATAATGATATATCATAGATGATCGAATAGTATGCTTTGAAAATTAGCCCTATGTGTATATTGTGAAATGAAAAAATAACCTCAACCACTGTGCTAATTCATACCCAACTTTATAGGATTGATTCGAACAAAATTATTACTTAATTGTTTCCAAACAGAAAGCCTTTAGTTTGATGCCTTTGAATTTGACCTAATTGCAATTTTCACTCTTGTCATCTTGATTCAGGTGAGCGATTTAGGACCATCATGGTCCTCTTGTTTAAGGTAAATTTAGATTTACACGGGTTGGTGAATACCACTCCTAGTTTTGATAAAAAAGGAAATAATGGCCCTTACATCTAAGGTGGTCAACCGCTAATGAGATTCACGCGACATTGGGATTATTAGGGCGACATCTAGAACATTTTAGAGATGTTTTACGACTGCGCCAAAAAGGTTCAGATACCTAACGACTACTCTAAAAAAATCTGATGTTTTATGAATCTCACAATGGCCTTATTACTGGTTTTCTACCATATTTGATTTCAGGCTGACAACACCAAGCTGATAATTTGTCCTATACCAGGGTCAGAAGGAAAGAAAATGACAAAGAAAAGGAGAGGTAAACATGACATATTCATAGTAGAAATAAATAATTTGGGAAAATGTTCAGAGAAAAGAAGAAATTGCAGATGATCAACAATTTCTTCCTGTCCGCCAATATCTTGTATGCAATAACAGCACATTATTTTGTCATCTGCAACTCGTTTTAATTTGGACTTGTAAAAAAAACACCATTTTGGAAAGGGCTAAGCCTTCACCAAACAGTTTATTTATTAACCAGACTAGTACTTCGAACTATTACTTTCAAACGTTTTTAAGGATTGAGTGATTCTTACAGAAATGTATGATTGAAACTGTTGATGCACATTATTCTCTTTTGAAGTAAGTGTCTTTGAAATTGTATTATTATATCTGTTACCCCATTACCAAATATTGACACTTTTTGACACCTCATATGCTAAAGGCTTTTGAAAACATTTTGGAAAATGAAGAAATTGCTTGGGTTATGCAATTTTATCGTTTCCCACAATGTTTTCTACAGAGCAAGACCATAAAATGTAAAATTTCATTCACTTGAAATTGTTGTCTGCAATATCTTTGAATTTGGATTAGTCTGCAATTTTACCATCTGGTATTGGGTTTTTTGACTCCCTACTCGATAATGACTTTGGAAAACTTTGCGGAAAATGAAGAAATTGCTTGTGACAAGCAATTTCTTCATTTCCCTCAACATTTTCTACCCTTAAAGACACAAAATTTTAAAGATTTGTCACATTGAAAATATCGTCTGCGACTTCTTTCAATTTGGAAAAGCTCAAATTTTGTCGTTTGGTAATGGGTTAAAGGGTTAGGTAATTTATGGATCAGAACACAAGAGGTTGAATTGTGGAAGTTCAAACATTAGATTTTGGTACTTGAGTTGTTAATTGCATTTTCTTTGGCTTAAAGCCCATTACCAGACAGCAAGAATTTATACAAACTTGTTTGAATTTAAAGATGTTGTAGATGACAATTTCAAGGATACAAGAATGTTTTTGATAAAAGAGTAAAACCTGAATAATGATAAAAAAAATTAATCATTTATTTTTCCTTTTCTTGCAGAGTTTGTGATGAATCCAGTGAATAAGAGTCCCATCTGTGTCTTACATGAATACACACAGCATGTTCTCAGGGTCCAGCCTAAATATATATTCACAGAAATAAGTAAGTCAGATCTACTGATAACAGGGGCTAATGGTTTCATAAAATGTAGAGAAATCTTTGAATGATCATCAAACCTTAGGTTGAATGACCTTACCCTCTCTTGTTTGTTGCTCTGTTGCCAATAGGGTTACATTGGATAATTTTGAGTCATATGTGTCCTATTAGTGGAGCGGATTGGATGGTTTGTTTGTACTATGTGAAATAAATGGATGTTATTAAAGATAGAATTTGTGTAGAATATGGCACAGAAAATATTGAGACAAAAGGAGAAACTGCTGGTTATCAGCAGTTTCTTCTTTTGTTTCAATGTTTTCCCAAGCCTTTTCTATTACAGATGTTAAAACCAGGTCTTTTTTTGGAAAGGGTTAAAACCCATTACTGCACAGAGACGCCTTTTGACTCCCTCTAAAGAAATGGCCTGGGAAAGCATTGTGGAAAATGAAGAAATTGCATATGATGAGCAATTTCTTCATTTTTATGCTCCCCGAAGGGAGAGCATATAGTCGCCGCTTTGTCTGTCCGTCCGTCATTCCGTCCGTCCGTCCGTCCGAAGTGATTTCTCCATAACCCTTGGGCCAAATCAATTGAAACTTACCATGTGAACTCCCTATGACATAATGCCGATGTACTTTTCCCGGGTTTTGGATTTGAGGCCTCGTCATGGGAAAAGGGGACTTAAGGTAAAATATAGTTTTTCTCTAATTTCTCCTAGTCTGATGGTCAGAATTTGATGAAATTTCATATTTGAGTAGTAAATCAGATGCCCTTGACAATAAACTATGTGAAATTTGGTTATAAAAATTATGTCATGCAAAAAGGGGGCTTAACATTTGCTAGCTTTATGTTAGCTCTGCATGGCATACATTTATTGTGACAATGCCTTATTCGGGGAGCATTGTCCGTCTCTGACGGCTCTTGTCCACAATGTTTTTTTAAAATTTCATTAACTTGAAATTGTCGTCTGCAACGTCTTTCAAATTAGATTATTTCAAAATTTTGTCGTTTGGTAATGGGTTAACCCATTACAACACAGTTACGCCTTTTTATGCCCCACAATAGAGAATATTGTTGTAAATGAAAAAATTGCTTATTCATATTGTTGTAAATGAAGAAATTGCTTGTGACAAGCAATTTCTTCATTTCCCACAATTCTTTCTTTACAGAATGAGCAAAAATATATAATCAAGTGCTTGTAAGTGACATCTCAACGTCTTTGAATTTGGGCTAGTTTAAAATTTTGCTGTTTGGAAAAGGGTAAAACACATTGTATGGTGGGATAACTCTTCAAAGTGAAAGGTGCTGGTATTTGTCTTTCAAACAACTAGTGTGTTCGTCAGAGTTTTCCAAGCTCAATAAGCTAAAGTGGCCTCACTTTGTCTTCGACTAAATCTGTATCAAGCGCTTACCCTTTAAACAGTTCCTTCAATATAAGGTTGTCTAATCTTCATCAAATTGAAGTATTTTAAGGTATTTCATGTCAAAACTGATGAAACATTCAAAGAAAAGAAAAAAAATGCTTAATTTTAGCAATCTCTTCTTTTCCCATATTGTTTTCATACATAATCAGTTGGATAAACACTATACATTTGAGTATTGTGTATAAAGGTGGTTTAACCCTTTCCCAAACGCCAAAATTTTTAGGGTGATCCACTTCAAAAACTGCCACAAATGACAAAATGGATGTTATGAAAGATAGATTTTATGTAAAATATGGCACAGAAAATATTGAGACAAAGGAGAAACTGCTGGTTATCAGCAGTTTCTTCTTTTGCTTCGATATGTTTTCCCAAGCTATTTCTAACAGGGACGTCAAAACCAGGTCTTGTTTGGGAAAGGGTTAACAGAATTGTCCACTACATCATAAAATTATTCTGCAGAGAACCCTGTAACATAGACCTTTTTGCTTATTAACTGTAACAAACAGCGGTCCTGAACATCCTAGATCAGTTGCTTTAACCCTTTCCTAAACGGCAAAGTTTTCAGGTGGTACAATTTGCTGCAGGAAACAAAATGGAGGCAATTAAAAAATAGGATTTTTAGCTCGACTTTTCGAAGAAAATGAGAGCTTATACTGTCACCCAGGCATCGGCGTCGGTGTTGGCGTTGCAACCAAGGTTAAAGTTTTTTCAAACATCAATAACTTAAGTACTATCAAAGGGATTCAACCCAAACTTGGAATACTTATTTACCATCACACCCTCTACCTTACTACCAGGGCCCATAACCCTGGCTCCACTATATTTGGAGTTATGCCCCCTTTATACTAAGCAACTTAGAAAGTCGACCGCGCTGTCTTCGGACAGCTCTTGTTGTATAATATAGTACAGAAAATATTGAGGCAAAAGGAGAAACTGCTGCTTGTCAGCAGTTTCTTCTTTTGCCTCAATGTTTTCTAAAGCCATTATCTTGTCTCGGTCTCGTTTGGAAAGGGTTGAAGCAGTTGGTAGGGCATTAGACTTGTGCACATGAGGTCCTGGGTTTGATCCAAGCATGAAATTTTATGTTAATGTGGTCCATCCATACTGAGATTCATGCAACATCTGAATTACTGTAAAAGTCTATTTATTCACGAGGACAATATTTTCGCTAATTTTCGCGAATGGCTTATCCCGCGAATTCATCATTCTAGTGAATATAACAGTCTGCAGAGTGCCAGAGATTACTGATGGTAAGCCGAATATTGGAACCTTCCGAACTCATACATGTTTTTGTTGTTGCCAGTACATCAAAATCGATTATTATCATAATTGCTCATATTTAATGCATGCCTATTAAAGCTATGTATCGGAGTTCTTTTGGCTTTGTCACGATAAGAAAAATGTTTTTAAAAAAGAGTTGCTTTTTGCATATAAGAAATCAATGTAAGTCTTATAAAAACATGAAGGAGTTAGGACGTTTTATACTTTGAAAACCGATTATTATATAGGAACAATAGATTTCAATACCTGTATTATCCTTTTATCAGGTGTTAAGTGAACAAAGGTGCAAAAAAGGTATAAACAAATAGAAGTGTGAAAGATATTTCACACAAACATCGCTCATGTATTTGTCCAATTTAAACGGACCTGTACGGAAATTAATGAAACGAAGATTTCCAGAAAATGACTTAAACACACAATCTTTATATCAGCCACTCGCAAATTTATAAACTCGCGAAAATATCTGAGGCAGCAGAATCGCGAAATGTTGAGCTTGCGAAAATAAAGACTTTTACAGTATTTGGGTAGTGTTGAAAACCTTACCGCTGAATGTTCATGATGTCTCTCAAATAGGTTTCAGAGAATTAACTAATGTTAAAGATGTCGCATGAAAAATTCCAACATGGTGTGAATCTCATTAGGGGTGGACTAACTTGATATTGTTGTTTTATTCATCAGGTAATCAAGAGACTCCATATAAAGCCACGATGTACATCAATGATATAGTCTATGGTACCGGGGTGGGGAGCTGTAAAAAGAAAGCAAAGGCTGAAGCAGGTAATCTACTTTATTATCCCTTTCCTAAATGGCAAAATGTTAGGGTGATCCAATTTCAAAGCTGCTACACATGACTGAATGAATGTAGAAAAAGGTGAAAATTAGGAATAATATAGCACAGAAAACATTGAGACAAAAGGAGAAACTGCTGGTTATCAGCAGTTTCTTCTTTTGTTTCAATGTTTTTCAAAGCTTTTTCTATTAAGGATGTCAGGTCTTGTTTGGGAAAAAGTTAAACTCCCCAAAAAATTTTCAGGCGAGCATATAGTTGCCATTCTGTGTGTCGGTCCGTCCTGTCTGTCTGTCTGTCTGTAGCCAGTTCTCTACAACCCTTTGGCCAAATTTGATAAACATTCTTATACATGTATTAACTAACACTGATTAAGGGAGCATAAGTTGTCTCCGACGACTCTTGTTATTGGAGATACTGTTTTTTTAGCTCCGCTGGCCTTCAGACCAGCGTGCTATTGTCATGGCGTTGTGTCCGTCGTGCGTCCGTGCGTCCGTGCGTCCGGTCGTCAACTTTTTCTTTAAAAATCTTCTCAGAAACTACTGGATGGATTTCAATCAAACTTCACAGGAATGATCCTTAGGTGGTCCTCTATCAGATTCCTTCAATTAATTCAGATTGATAGAGATAGATAGATTTTATTTAGGTAAAAGACTCGTGACAATACATGGTAAAACATAAAATAAAGGATCACAGTGTAGCAAGCAAATAAAATATCGTAAAACACATGATCACAGTTATTTACTAGGTACCATGTCTGCCACATCCCTACCTAGGATAACGCAAAAAAGAGAAAAGCGACCTCTTATTTCCATTGCGGTCCTAGATTGAAGCAGAATGTCTGAAGTTATCTGCCCTTGAATTAAAAAATTGCTGCTTTGACTTTTGTTTTCACTCTAGCACTTACAAATATTGACCAATCGAGACAAAACTTGGTCAAAATGTTGGTGACGATAAGATCTTACCTGAGTACAATTTTCAGCTTGATCTGAATTAGATCATGAGTTTTGTGCCCTTGAAATTGACGAAATTATCATTTTCAGGTTAGTTTTGACTTTGTTTTCATTCTAGCAACTACAAATATTGACCAATCAAGACAAAACTTGGACAGAATATTGGTTACTATAAGATCTTTGTGGGTTTAATTTTCAGCTTGATTTGAATTTTGTATCATGAGTTATGTGCCCTTGAAATTGACAAAAATATCATTTTCGGCTTTAATTTAACTACAAATATTGACCTATCAAGACAGGACATGGACACAATATTGGTGACCATAAAATCTTGCCAGATTGTAATTTTCAGCTTGATCTGAATTTTACATCATGAGTTATGTCCCCTTGAAATAGACGAAATCACCATTTTTGACCTTATTATTACTCAAACAACCATAGATATTTACCAATCAACATGAAACTTTCACATAATCTTACTGGCCATAAGATCTTACATGGGTGTAATTTTCAGAATCATTTGAATCTTAAATCCTGATTTATGTGCCCTAGAATTTGACAAAATTGCTGTTTTCGACTTTGTTTTACTCTCTATATGTCCACAAATATTGAACAAGCACGTCAAATCTTAAACAAGATGTAGGCGAAGTTAAGATCTTGTTTTAGCATGATTCTTAGCTTGATAGGAATATAACATCCTCAGTTATATGCCTTTCAATTTGAAAAAAAATGCTAATTATACCCACGCAAACGAAGTTTGGAGGGGGGTATACTGGAATCAGCCTGTCGGTCCAGTGGTTGGATGGTTGGTTGGTTGGATGGTTGGTTGGTCTGTCTCCAAAACTTTGTCCGGACAACTCCTCCTACACTTGCGGACCGATTTAGTTCATACTTGGTACAAGTGTTTATTGTGACCTGTAAATGTGCAAGACACAAAGTTCATGAAAATCGGACCGATACTTTTTGAGTTATGGCCCCTGATTCGACCAAAAAATGCTTGTCCGGATAACTCCTCCTACACTTGTGGACCGATTTAGTTCATACTTGGCACAAGTGTTCATTGTGACCTGTAGATGTGCGAGACGCAAATTTCACAGAAATCGGAATGATACTTTTTGAGTTATGGCCCCTGATTTGACCCAAAAAGCTTGTCCGGCCAACTCCTCCTACAGTTACTGTACGATTTGCTTCATACTTGGCATAGGTGTGCATTAGGACCTGTAGATGTGCAAGACGAAAATTTCATGAAAATCGCACTGATAATTTCTGAGTTTTGGCCCCTGATTTGACCAAAACATGCTTGTCAGGATAACTTCTCCTACACTTGTAGACCGATTTAGTCCATATTTGGCACAAGTGTTCATTGTGACCTGTAGATGTGCAAGATGCTAAATTTCACGGAAATTGGTCCAATAATTTTTGAGTTATGGACCCTGATTTCACCCAATAATGCTTGTCCGGACAACTCCTCCTACAGTTACTGTCGGATTTACTTCATACTTGGCACATTTCTGCATTAGGACCTGTAGATGTGCAAGACACACATTTCACGAAAATGGGACCATTACTTTTTGAGTTTTGGCCCCTGTTTTGACCCAGAAATGCTTATCCGGATAACTCCTCCTACACTTACTGTCCAATTTGCTTCATACTTGGCATAGGTGTGCATTAGGGCCTGTAGATGTGCATGACGCAAATTTCATGAAAATTTGACCATTACTTTCTTAGTTATGGCCCTTGATTTTACCAGAAAATGCTTGTCCGGACAACTCCTCCTTTAGTTACTGTCCGATTTGCTTCATACTTGGCACAGGTGTGCATTAGGACCTGTAGATGTGCAAGATGCACATTTCACGAAAATCAGACAGACACTTTCTGAGTTATGGCCCCTGATTTGACAAAAATGTCATAACAACAGCAACATTTATAGTTGGAACATGTCATAGGAGGGCAGATAAACATAAAAATGTTCAATTATAAAATTCTAGAAAGGGAAAAATTATATACTGGTATTTTGACAATTCTCATAGCATGGCTTGTTCATTATGTAAACATAAACTGACACGATTTAAAAACGCAAAAGACATTTTCCTTAACCATTCCTTTCCTTCAGCCTCAATCGGCACCATATTTCGGGACATTCATAAGTTAATGTATACCCTTCACATCCCACCAATTTTTTCGTGTCCTCCTACCCTGACATCTGAACCATTGATCCCAAAATGCTTATGTGTCTCATGCACTCAGACAACGTCTAAAATCACCAAGAATTAAAATCACCAAGATTCTTTTGTGAGCAAACTGCCACATTGATTTACTCATCGAAAATGCAAACAAACTACGGATAATTTTCGTATGTGAAATGCTGAGGCTGTTTTTGGCACAAAGGTACCAAGTTTTGGGGCTCTTTGTCGATGAAGATTTGCAAATGGAGGTAGCTCGACGCTTGGATGTAGCCGACTCGACTGTTCCAAGGTTGGTGAGACATGTAAACAACATGGGAACGCATGCAGACCGCCCACTTCCTGGTCAGCTGCGTGTAACAACTGTATGTCAAGTCAATTGTATACGTTAACGTCACTTGTGCAACAGACTTGTGACGGCTCAGTCTACAGCAAATGCTATAGTTGTTAATCGCGGGTGGCCTATACATCGTGACACGGTGATAAATCGTCTGCGAGAACAGGGGGTTTGATGTCGTCCTCTTTCTCGATGCCAGGCTTTCACCCAATGTCAATGCCTTTACAGGCAGCGCATAAATGGACGTCCACTCAGACATTATTCATGACATTTCATTTTATATTTAGTTTACAATTGTAACAGTACAATTACACAAGGCTATACATTGGCTATGTCGTTGATATCATCTGTTAAAGTTTAAAGTTTGTTTTGCGGTTTTAAATCGTGTCAGTTTATGATAGTTTTGTTCACAGCTAGGCCTGTCCAATCCTATCTCGCTTGTTTTGTTTTCAGCTAAAAAAGCCCTTGATGTATTAATACCACAACTGACAGACTTCTGGTCCGGCTCTGAACACAGAAGCCAAGATAATTTGTCTGTAAGTAGAAAATTCATTGACAATTTATGACATTCCAGACCAACATGGATCCAGATTAGACTGTGCATATGCACAGTCTGATCCATATCCATGTTGTCTTCAAATAGCTCCTTTTTGACATGAAGCATTGGAATCATCTCTTCCAAACATTTATAATAAATACCCACAATGTACGGTTTTGAACTGATTTTATAAATTTAGATGCCTTTACTCCCTATCTGTTGCCCCTAACCATTCTCATGCTGTTCCTATCATAATCCTGTTGTGACCAAAGCTTTGGCAGGCAGTATAGACTAAGATCAGCTTGCACAGACGCGCATTCTGATCCTAACCTACGCTGTCTGCTTTCTACTCCATTAATGTGGCAAAAACTTAGATAATATAATGAGATAATCTTATTGAGATGTCTCTTAAATTAGTAGGCTGTTTGACACAAACATTAACCCTTTCCCAAACAGCAAATTTTTAGGGCAATCCACTTCAAAAACTGCCACAAAAGACAAAATGGAAGTTATTTAAGATAGAATTTTTGTAAGATATGACATAGAAAATATTGAGACGAAAGGAGAAACTGCTGGTTATCAGCAGTTTCTTCTTTCCTCTCGATGTTTTCCAAAGTCTTTTCTATCAAGGACGTCAAAACCAGGCCCCGGTTTCTCGAAAAAACTTAAGTATATTCTCATGAGAATATGCTCAACTTCAAAGGGATACTCTTCAACGTTGGAGGTTATTCGATTGAAGTTCACGTGGATTTCGTGCGATTTGAGCACGGTGCTCAGATTTGAGCATTAGATCGTACTTAAGTTTTTTCGAGAAACCGGGGCCAGGTCTTGTTTTGGAAAGGGTTAAAGTCAGCAGGACAAGGAAAAATAATCCTCCCAAATTTTATTTCAGTATTTTGATCAAGTTTCTGTCGAGGACCCTCGAGTTTGCCAGTTATGCGAGAAAGCTGCTCTTCCTAAACCCTTCCAAGTATTACACGAGTGCCTTAATAGGTAAGTTCTGATTGTTATCTGTAAAAATGTTTGGTACTTGACTCTTTCCCAAACAAGGCCTGGTTTTGATGTCTCTAGTAGAAATTGCTTTGGAAAACATTGAGACAAAAGCAGAAACTGCTGATAATCAGCAGTTTCTCCTTTTGCTTCAATATTTTCTGGGCTTTATTGTTCACAGTTCCCTTCTTTATCATCATCCATTTTGTTTTCTGATGCAGATTTCAAATTGGAGCTCCCCAATACTTGTTTGGGAAAGGGTTTTAATGAGATGTATAGCACTTGCAAGAAAGAGTTATTACAAATGGTTGATAATGCAAAGACGCTTAATGTGATCTACCCACAAGTTTGCCAGTTATATATATGAGAAAGCTGCCCTTTTTTAGCTCGACTTTTCGAAGAAAATGAGAGTTTATACTGTCACCCGGGCGTCGGCGTTGCAACAAAGGTTAAAGTTTTTTCAAACATCAATAACTTCCATACTATCATAGGGATTCAACCCAAACTTGGTCACTTATTCACCATCACATCCTCTACCTTACTATCAGGGCCCATGACCCTGGCATTACTATATTTGGAGTTATGCCCCCTTTATACTAAGCAACTTAGAAAGTCGAGCGCGCTGTCTTCGGACAGCTCTTGTTAAATTGTTCCAAGTATTACACGAGTGCCTTAATAGGTAAGTTACTAGTCCAATGAACAAGCAATCGGATTAGCTTAAAACTGTTTCAAGTATGACATGAGTGCCTTAATAGGTAAGGTCTGAGTTAACTTTTATCCCTTATCATAAAAAGATTTTAGAATGATTTATTGTCTAAATTCAAAATGTTATGGATGATACTTTCACATAGATAAAGTTTAACATATCTTTCTTCGAAGAAAATGAGACCAAAATTTTCTTCATTTGATGTCCCTTGCAAGGAAAACTTGAAAAATTTCTTGTGAAAAAGGGCTTTCTAATTTGTTGATAGAGTTTTATTCTTCCAAAAACACCTATGCTTTGGCACGAGAAAAAAAAGAAAAAAAATAACTGATTTGATATAAAGTTGTCCTCATGGATTATTGATTTGCCAACTTATTTAGGGCCATAGTGTAATGAACAATGAACCATGGTGGAACATGGTTGAATTCTTAATTGACCATTTCATGTTTTAGAAAAACACTTGTTTATTTTTTCAGAAATTTCGGTTTAGGTGACACAAGCCTTAAAACAGAGAAGAAAGTGATAAGTAACCAAAGAACAGAGTTTAGTTTATCAGTGGGAAAACACACTGTCACTGTGAGTACATTACAACTTAACCTTTTCCCAAGTGACAAATTTAAAGGGTGCTCCAATTCGAAAGATGCTACAGATGACAAAATTAAGATTGAAAACCATTTGATTTGTGTAAAATATTGAATTGAAAATATTGAGGCAAAAGGAGAAACTGCTGGTTATCAGCAGTTTCTTCTTTTGCCTCAATGTTTTCCCAAGCCTATTCTATTACGGACGTTAAAACCAGGTCTTGTTTGGGAAAGCGTTAACTCTTTCCTAAACAAGACCTGGTTTTGATGTCCCTGACAGAAACTTTTAAAGGCTTGAGAAAACTTATATACAAAAGAAGAAAATGCCAATAACCAGGATTTTCTCCTTTTGCATCAATGTTTTCTATGCTTTAATGTGCATAAATAATATCAACATCCATTTTGTTGTCTGCAGCAGCTATCAATATGGGCCACCTTAAAATTCTGTCTTTTGGGAAAAGGTTAAGTGATCAATCCAACTTTGGTCTTCTTAACCCAATACCAGAAGGCAAAATTTGAAATTGATCCAAACTCGAAAATGTTACAGCCACCAATTTTAAGTGAAATATGTTTTTTGGTCTTTCTGTATAGAAAACATTGTGGCAAATGGAGGAATTGTTTAATTGCTTACACCATGTTTTCCAAATCTGCTATCCTGTTGGGTGTCAAAAAGCATCACCCTTGTGGTTTAAAAGAAATATGATAAGTGGAAAATTGGTGAGTGGTAACACGCAACATGGACATTGCTGCTTGAATCTCTGCTGATCCAGTCTTTTAGACGAGATTTTAACCAATTACAAGACTGTAAACTTGTAGACTTGTCCAAATTTAAAGATGGTACAGATGACAATTTCAAATATATAGAATCTTACATTTTTTATCTTTCTTTAACCCTTTCCCAAACAAGACCTGGTTTTCACGTCCCTTATAGAAAAGGCTTGGGAAAACATTGAAACAAAAGAAAAAACTGCTGATTACCAGCAGTTTCTCCTTTTGTCTCAATATTTTCTGTGCCATATTTTACACAAATGTTATCTTTAAACATCCATTTTGTCATTTGTTGCCGTTTTTGAAGTGGATCACCATAAAATTTTGCCGTTTGGGAAAGGGTTAAAGAAAAAAATTGTTTGTAGATCTACATGGTGTGTAGGATCCATGTTGGTCTCGAATACCATTTAGGTGCCTTAAAAAGTTGGGAATCAATTCTCAAACTCCATAGATCTTGCCTTAACTTATAATCAGGTGTAAAATTTTGGTCTTGCCTAAATTCAAAGAAGTTGCAGGCGACAATTTTAAGTGGATGAAATTTAACTTTTTTGTCTTTGGGTTGGAAATAATGTGGGAAATGAAGAAATTGCTTGTCACAAGCAGTTTCTTAATTTTCCACATTGTTTTTCAAAGCTTTTATCTTGAAGAGTATTAAAAGGCATCACTGTGTGGTAATTGGTTAAATGTTTATATTTTGTGAATTATTTTGCAGGTAACATGTAGAAATAAACAACAAGGTAAACAGTTAGCGTCCCAGGCCATGTTACAGAAATTACATCCTCACCTCAAAAGTTGGGCATCAATTGTAAATTAAATATATTGTCTCAAGTGTTTATATAATTATTTCACAGGTTACATGTAGGAATAAACAACAAGGTAAACAGTTAGCGTCCCAAGCCATGTTACAGAAATTACATCCACACCTCAAAAGTTGGGCATCAATACTCAAACTGTATAGTAACCATGCAGAACTAGCATTCCAAGAAAGGGTAAGAATTTCTATATTTTTTGATAAATTATGCCCTGGTATCGGTGAAAACCTAACATTGGCCTTTTCTCCAAAAGTATAAGGCATACAAAGCTCAAATTTAGTAGGTATGTTTCTTTCAATTATATCTACATTCAAGTCCGGTAAGTCTGTGCACCCATTCAAACAGGTACCGTCTCCATTATCAACGCAAAAACAAAACTTAATCTATGATCTGATGGTTTTCAAATATTATGAATATTTTTCAAAGAACGTTATCTTTTACAAAATTCCTGATTTTTAAAGCCGATTGACACCAGTGTTTACATCTTTCAGTTTCATGTGACCTACCGGTATTTTAATTGGACCCGTGGTGCTACATTTTTAGCTCGACTTTTCGAAGAAAATGAGAGCTTATACTGTCACCCGGGCGTCGGCGTGGCATCTCTGAAAGTAAAGTAGCTGTGATCATGAAACTCTTTGGTTAGATAGATATAACTAAGGAGAATTGCAGTGTACATTACAGCTCCCGCATTTTTTGCCTATTGGATTTTTTGCGATTATATTTCATGTGGGTCTGGGTGGAAAAACTCAATGGCTGTGGCAATAGCATTTTTCCACCCAATCAGCGGGAATCTCAGCGATTATCCACTGGCACTCGACCACCGCGAATCGCAGTGATTTGTGTGGACAGGTAATATTGGTCTTACCAATGGTCTTATTGGCATTTTGACCCAAATGCTCCTTTTGCATCAATATTTTCTGAGCTATATTATATACAAATTCTGATTTCATCATCATCAATTTTCTTGTCTGCTGTAGCTTTCCAGTTGGGACAGTCCGACTTTTTGATGTTTGGGATATGGCTTAGATGACAAAAAAAAAATAGATGTTGATAGACTTTGTGCACAATCAATATGGGTAAATGGTTACATGTTTTGTAGGAAGAGGAGCCCCCTCAAGAACGTTCTATCAGAAATTTTGAACTACTGGAGAAACTTAAAGGTGCCATGAGAAAAACCAGAAACTTGCAGGTATGATATCTGATATTTAACCCATTCTTGCAAGATAATGTGTTATGATGGGCCACATAGATAGCTCAGTTGGTAATGTCAGTGTCTTTCAATCCATGGGTTGTGAGTTCCAACCCTGGCTCGGCCAATATCATTTTGAATTTCGACAAAAATCATTTGTCTCTTAATGATGAGTGTAAATCATCTATGTTAAAGAGTAGCTGGAGGCTCAGATTGGATATTGTGGTTGTAGTGGTGAGAGAATTACCAGGAATCCATGGATAGGTGCTCCAGCTGCATGATATAACCATAGGAGTTAAAAGAAACCTTAAACCCCAATCATTCAATTGATGTGCCATAAGATAAAGGCTCTGGAAAACATTGTGGAAAGTGAAGAAAATTGCTTGTAACAAGCAATTTCTTCATATTCCACAATGTTTTCTACCAAGAAATACATGTACTAAGAAATGTAAAATTTTATTCACTTCGAAGTGTCGTTTGCTACATCTTTGAATTTAGGCTGGTAGAAAATTTTGCCATCTTGTGATTTGTTAAATTTTCCCAGAAAATAAGGCAGCATATTTCACCTTATTTTCAAAATCTCTTACAAGTACTTAGCAAACCAAATTGATATTCATCAACAGTGGAAAATGTATATTTTTATGGGCAAAAAGCTATGAGGGCAATATGAAAATAAAGGCCTGGTCACATACACAATTCTGCTTCCACATTACGGCTGTGGTACCTGCTAAAATGGCCCGATGCATATTTTTGTGGATGAGGAATTGTATGTGCCCAGGCCTTCAATAACCAATTATAATATCATGCATAAGTTTAACCGTCGGATGTGGCATATCGAGGGCTCCGTGCAAAACTATTGTAACTACATATTTTTCAGAAATTCTCTTTTTTGCACTTTCTTAATCCTTAGGAAGGAATGCATCATGCGATCTAATATTAGGTTTCAATTCTATATACTTAAAACGGTATTTAGAATTTTAAAAACATTTTTCCTCTTTAACTTTGCGAAAGTCAATAAGTTTTTTTCCTCTCCTGTAAAATTTTACAAAATGTAGTTACAATAGTTTTGCACCAAGCCCACAAAATACCCTTTTTGACGAAAATGTCATCCATCAATGGTTTGATATCATGAACCTATGTGGGCGAGCAGCTGGAGGCTCATTAAGGGTGTTGTGGTACTACTGGTATGAGAAACAAAAGTAATCTATTGTTAGGTGCTCCAGCCACAGGGATATGACCATAGCAGTTGAAATCGGCGTAAAACCCCAATAAACAAACAAACAAACATAACTTTACCCTTTCCCAAACAAGACCTGATTTTGATGTCCCTAATAGAAAGGGCTTGGGAAAACATTGAGGCAAAAGAAGAAAATGCTGATAACCAGCATTTTCTACTTTTGCCTTAATATTTTCTGTACTATATTTTATACAAATTCAATCTTTAGCATTATACATTTTGTTGTCTTCAGCAGCCAATAAATTTGACTACCCTAGAGTTTCATTGTTTGAGAAAGGGTTAAGAAAAACTACAAGTTTTTTTCTTCGTACTCAAGTTTTTGTATTATTTGTTTTCCAGGGTCAATGTAACGCCAGCAACTTTAGTCAAACAGAGGAGAAAAAACGAAATTTGGATTTATGACGACAAATTTAACCTAGTTGTAGAGTTATTATACCCCCGCAAACGAAGTTTGGAGGGGGTATACTGGAATCAGCCTGTCGGTCCAGTGGTTGGTTGGATGGTTGGATGGTTGGTTGGATGGTTGGTTTGTTTGTTGGTCTGTCTCCAAAACTTTGTCCGGACAACTCCTCCTACACTTGTGGACCGATTTAGTTCATACTTGGCACAAATGTTTATTGTGACCTGTAGATGTGCAAGACGCAAATTTCACGAAAATCGGACCGATACTTTCTGAGTTATGGCCCCTGATTTGACCAAAAAATGCTTGTCCAGATAACTCCTCATACACTTGTGGACCGATTTAGTTCATACTTGGCACAAGTGTTCATTGTGACCTGTAGATGTGCAAGACGCAAATTTCTTGAAAATCGGACTGATACTTTCTGAGTTATGGCCCCTGATTTGACCAAAAAATGCTTGTCCGGATAACTCCTCCTACACTTGTGGACCGATTTAGTTCATACTTGGCACAAGTGTTCATTGTGACCTGTAGATGTGTAAGACGCAAATTTCACGGAAATCAGACTGATACTTTCTGAGTTATGGCCCCTTATTTGACCAAAAAATGCTTGTCCGGATAACTCCTCCTACACTTGTGGACGGATTTAGTTCATACTTGGCACAAGTGTTCATTGTGACCTGTAGATGTGCAAGACGCAAATTTCACGGAAATCGGACAAATACTTTTTGAGTTATGGCCCCTGATTTGACCAAAAAATGCTTGTCCGGCCAACTTCTCCTACAGTTACTGTCCGATTTGCTTCATACTTGGCACAGGTGTGTATTAGGACCTGTACATGTGCAAGAAGCAAATTTCATGGTAATCCGACCATTACTTTCTGAGTTATGGCCCCTGATTTGACCAAAATATGCTTGTCCGCACAACTCCTCCTACAGTTACTGTCTGATTTGCTTCATACTTGGGACAGGTGTACATTAGCGCCTGTAGAAGTGCAAGACGCACATTTCTCGAAAATCGGACCTATACTTTCTGAGTTATGGCCCCTGATTTGACCAAAAAATGCTTGTACGGATAATTCCTCCTACACTTGTGGACCGATTTAGTTCATACTTGGCACAAGTGTTCATTGTGACCTGTAGATGTGCAAGACGCAAATTTCAAGGAAATCAGACCAATACTTTTTGAGTTATGGCCCCTGATATGACCCAAAAATGCTTGTCCGGATAACTCCTCCTACACTTACTGTCTGATTTGCTTCTTACTTGGCATAGGTGTGCATTAGGACCTGTAGATGTGCATGACGCAAATTTCCTGAAAATCTGACAATTACTTTCTCAGTTATAGCCCTTGATTTTACCAAAAAATGTTTGTCCGGACAACTAGTTACTGTCTGATTTGCTTCGTACTTGGCACAGGTGTGCATTAACTTCTGTAAATGTGGAAGACGCACATTTCATGTAAATCAGAACGACACTTTCTGAGTTATGGACCCTGATTTGACAAAAATGCATGTCCTGACAATTCCTCCTACATTTACTGAACGATTTGCTTCATAATTGGCACAGGTATGCATTACGACCAGTATATATGCAAGGTGCAAAATTGACGGAAATCAGACCGATACTTTCTGAGTTATGGCCCCTGATTGGACCAAATTTCAAGGAAATCGGATTGACAAATTTCTGAGTATGGCTCCTGATTCAACAAAAACGCTTGTCCGAACAAAGGTGGTGGCGGGGGGTATTTTTATCACCTTCAGTGATAGATTTCAAGAATTGGTTTTGATGTCCCTAATAGAAAAGGCTTGGGAAAATATTGAGGCCAAAGAAGAAAATGCTGATAATCAGCGTTTTCTACTTTTGCCTCAATATTTTCACGTCTATTCTCTACACAAAAATGTCGTCTTGAGAAGCTTCCAAATGGAAACAGTCCAAAATTTCGCCATTTGGGAAAAGGTCAACCTAGTTGTAGAGTTTTATAATTAGATTATCTAACCCTTTCCCAAACAAGTCCTGGTTTTGACGTTCCTAGTTGAGCTGGTTTGGGAAAACATCAAGGCAAAAGAATAAAATGCTGATAACCTATATTTTCTCCTTTTGCCTCAATATTTTCTGCATTAAATCAAACATTTCAGATGACCACAGGTGCATTCTTAAGAGCGAGATTTCTTGAGATATCTTGAGATTTTTTTAGATGTTTTAGGATTAGTGTTCTTTAGAGCAAAACGCTCAATGGAGGCGCCAATACCCTATACTTTGTTCGGAACCCCTCGGTAAACTCTGTAGAAACAATATAAGAGAGAAATGACCAAGTTGTTCTGAATGCTCCATGGTACAATGGTAATGCTCCATACTTCATACTAATGACGGCATCATGATGTCATTTGTATTAAGTATGAAGCATTTGGAACACCTCTGTCAGAATCTAGTTCTTTTAAAAAACTGCTTTATCCAAAACATCTTAAGAAATCTTAAAAAATCTTGCTCTTAAGAACGCGCCTCAGGTTTCAGACAGGTCCAAATTGAAAGCTGTTGTACCACAAAGTCCCTGTATGTGTAATTGCAAACAAAAGGCTTTTAAACTGTAGAAAAATAGTTGCAAGAGGATAACGAAGCATTGTTGATAATCAACATTGTCTCTGTTTCCATCAAGATGTTCTTTTGTGTTCATTGTTTAGGTTGTGTAGACTAGGAATTGTAATGGAAAGGGTTTCTTTAAAGTTGGAGAAGAAACTTTTTGACTAATTTGAATAAAAAGTTCATCCTAATCATGCAAAAAAAAAATGTACTAGATGCATTCCTTTTCAGTTTGACCATTTACAGTGTTGTGGAGCTTTTTCACTTATATTGGTGTTAGTGTCAGTGTAACGCTATTATAAAGGTATTACAAGAAAGTCTTAAGTCAAACTGCCATATTTGTATTACTTTTTATGCCCCCGTCTCAAAAGATCGTGGGCATATTTTTACTGTTGTTTGTCCAACTGTCTGTCTGTCAGATACTTAAAAGTATTTAATATGTTTTCAAAATTTCCCATACTGGTCCAATTTGCTTGTTAGAAAATACTTAAAGAGCTGATTATCCGCATGTGTTTACTTTTCCCTCAATATTTTTCTGAAGCCCTTTCTATAAGGATCTCAAAACTAGGGCAAGTGTGGGAAACATTTAAGGTTAATAAGAAAGTAGCTCTCTGTGATAATACTTTGTATAAGAATTAACCCTTTCCCAAACAACAAAATTTGGGGTTGTCCAATTTGAAAGCTACTGTAGACGACAAAATGGATGTTAAAATGGTAAAATTTGTGAATAATGTTGCACCGAAAACATTGAGGCAAAAGGAGAAACTGCTGATTATCAGCAGTTTCTTCTTTTGTTTCAACGTTTTTTTGAGCCTTTCCTATTAGGGACGTCAAAACCAGGTTTTGTTTGGGAAAGGGTTAAATGTACATTGTATGCCTTTTGACACACAATTAATCATATAGCAGACAACAAAAATTAAGAATTGTTGAAATAGAAAGATGCTGCAGACAACAATTTCCAATGAAGGAATTTATATTTTTTTAGTTGAAATTTACATTAGTGGGAAATTAAGAAATTGCTTGTAACTCTGAGTAAGAGTTGATTTCACAAAGTGCTGCTTTTCAACAAAAACCTAGTAACTACAGCTTAAAACAAGCTGCAGCTACCAGGATTTTGTTGAAAAGTGACAGAATATTTTGTTATTTATTGGGAGATATAGAAATTACACTTTAGCATTTTAGTGCTAATAGTTATATTGTGCAATAGTTCATATTGGTATATCTATTGGTCAATAATTACCTTAAATTTGTATTTCTACTATTTTATATTTCCGATGGGTCATTTTATTTTATAGTTTTGGTCATCCTTCTGTCTGTATGTTAGTATTTCTGTGTGTGCGCAATTCTTAAGGTTTCAATGGAAGTTCATAAAATTTGAAAAAATTAAGCTTGACATTGGTCTCTAGTTAAGTTGTCAATGCCACTTTTGAAATTCAGGCAAGTCTTCATTCTTGAATTATTTAACCTTGAATCGAAAAAAAAATGCCTTATTTCATTGACAAACCCCTATCTGGCCTATATGTGCCGCTCCACAAATCTCTTGTTTAGATAGAGGCCTGAGCTGCGTTCTTTAGAGCAATATTTTTTAAGATTTCTTAAGATGTTTTGGATAAAGCGTTTTTAAGACCGAGACTTTGACCAAGCTATTCCGAATGCTCCATATTTATACAAATGACGTCATCATGACGTCATTTGTATAAAGTATGGAGCATTCGGAACACCGCGGTTTATAAATTATGGAGCGTTCGGAACCGAGGGGTTCCGCACGAAGTATAGGGTAATGGCGCTTCCCATTGAGCGTCTTAAAAATCTTGCTCTAAAGAACGCTTTATCCTAAAATATCTTAAGAAATCTCAAGAAATCTTGCTCTAAACAACGCGCCTCTGGTCACATACAGTTCCGCATCCTTCACATCCAGGCCCAACATTATGCTGTAAAATTGACCATCTTTAGACGTGCTCTGGCTGGGATGTGGACGTGGAATTGTGTATGTGACCAGGCTTTAAACAGTAATGTCAACTGTAAATTACATATTTTCACGATGAAATCCGCGTTTTCCTCTTCTCCCTCAATGTTTTTCCAGGGTTTTGTTGTTGGATAGTCAAAGCTAAGTTTAACCCATTACCACATGGTGACGTCTTTTGACTCCTTACAAGATAAAGTCTTTGAAAAACATTATGGAAAATGAAGAAATTGCTTCTGTCAAGCAATTTCTTCATTTTCCACAATGTTTTATAGACAGATATGTAAAGTTTTGTGTACTTGAAATTGTTGCCTGCAGCATCATTGAATTTTGCCATTTATTAATGGGTTAGATAGGTAAAGGTTTAGGGTGGTATGTAAGTTAGATATACTTGTGATATGTGACCCATCAAAAGGGACCTTCTCAGAGCTCCAGATAAGAGGGGGTGATGGCTTTTCAAAAAGAAATATTTCATTAAAATTTCATCAAACCCTCTATGTTGGGGTACTTATTAGAATAGTCTAACCAAGACGATTCAAATGAATACAGTTCATACAGTTTTCGAGACCAGATGTACGATGTACATAAGCTAATTCAAACGTCTATAGGCCCTTTTATTTCTTTTTTTAGAGAAGAGGCAGCAAGTTTTACCTCACTGCTACCCACTCCATACAGCTGGGTAGACTGGGGCTGACATTTAAGTGTCTTGCCCAAAGACACACCTTACGCGAGTGGGGCTCGAACTCGTAACCACCGGGCTTCAAGTCGAGTGCTCTAACCACTGCGCCACTCCGGCTGTCCACAACATAGGGTTTTGATTTGAAATAAAAAAAGTTTGAAAGTCCTCCAATCCCCCCCCCCTTATCAGGAGCTCTGCCAAAAAAAATGTGTGAAGTGTGAAAAGTATTCAACCTAGTCAGCCAGAGCGTTTGCCACAGACTTACTAGGATTGAAAGTTTTCACTCTTAAGTTATTTTCTAGATTATGATTACATATCCTGTCTTCATATATCCCTGCTTATCTACAAAAATCTCGTAACTGCAGCTTAAAATAAGCTGCAACTGCAGCTTAAAATAAGCTGCAGGTACGAGTTTTTCGTAGAAAAGCGACAATATGTTCATTTTCCAAATGCAACATCTGGTTGATGTCCACTTAGCCGTATCTGTTTCTCTAAATTCTGTTTTCTTAACTTCCCTAAATGTCCCTTTTAGGGTGAATGGTCACATATAATAACAGATATGATTCTTGGCTTTTCTTTTTATGTTCAGTAAAATCAAGAGCTCTGTCAAATTGATAAGAAAAAAAGATATTGTTTGATGCAGTTATAATTGTCAGTTTCTTTGATATACAGATATCAGATTACAGTAATTTGAACAGATTTATTAACAATATGTTTAGATATATATTACAATAATTGTTGGTATAATTTAAAGGATATAACTTTCATTGAGATTTACTATTAGCTAAGCTATTTTATGGTAAATGGAAATAACTTGTAAAACTGAAGTTTTGTAATTTACAGCAATGCAAATCTTCAAACATACATGTATTTTGTTCAAATATATCTAGGCACTGAATCACATGACATAACATTTTAGATATTTTTCAATTATTCTTTTAATATATAATAGATTTGAAAAAAGATTTGAATCAGAGAAAGTTGGAAAATGTCAGGGCTTTGATGAATTCAAATGATCTTTTCAAAATCAGCTGATAAAAAGTTATTGACCACCAACCAAAGTTTTGGTTGGTGGTCAAACCGTTTTTATCCAGCTAATTCCCTGGCATTTTCCCCACCTTCGCTGATTTAAACTGAATTTAAATTGGTCAGGTATCAACAAAACTATTGGCAAATTTCTGAAACTGTTTTGTCATATGATTCCCTGTCGCAATTTAAAGAAATATATATCCAGGCTGTACCACTATTAACCCTTTCCCAAACGGCAAAATTTTGGGTGATCCTCTTCAAAAACTGCCACAAAAGACCAAATGGATGTTATTAAAGATAGGATTTGTGTAAAATATGGCACAGAAAATATTGAGACAAAAGGAGAAACTGCTGGTTATCAGCAGTTTCTTCTTTTGTCTCAATGTTTTCCCAAGCGTTTTCTACAAAACCAGGTCTTGTTTGGGAAAGAGTTAATTAGCACAAGCAGATAAATTTTACATATATTTTGATTAAAATCCCTGTTAATTCTTTCCCAAACAAGCCCTTGTTTTCATGTCCTCTGCAGATATTGTTTTGAGAAACGTAATAAACATGCTGATAACCAGCATTTTCTCCTTTTCTTTCGACAGTTTCTTCCCATTTTAAATGGGTATATTATAATTAGTCTTAAAAATGGCATTAGGGCAAGAATTTAGCAGATGAAATCGTATTGATTTTGTTTAATCAAAATGATGCCATCCCAATTTTGTTATAGAAATCAGGCACTCATAATGACTAATAATTATTTTCTTGTATGCTTAATATTTATATCCATTCTTGATTATTATACGTGAATTGTATTCTATGTGGATATGCTGGAATTATTCTAAAAGAATAAAACTGGGATAAAATTGATAGTTTTCTTCGTCGTACTTGTTTACCATGTAAGACTGGAGTGGACCAAATAATATGATACAACTTATACATTTTGTTGATTTCTTCTTTAGGGCAATCCAATTTGAAAAGTATTGCAAACGTCAAAATGGGCGTTACTTTGTGCATTTAGGTTGTATGTTTTATATAGTATGGAAAATACTGGGGCAAAAGAAGAAAATGCAGCTTATCAGCGCTTTCTTCTCTAACCCAGATATTTTGCCAAGCTTTATCTGATAAAGACGTCAAAACCAGGCCTTGTTTTGGGAATGGATAAAGTTTTGCTTTGTTTCACAGAAGCTTTCAACCATTCCCCTGGTATCTCGCTGTTAATATGGTCACATCCCGGCCCTCTCACTTTAAAGTTTAAGATTTTACAAAAGTTTTTTGTCTCTCCAAAGAAAAAAATTGTTTACATGGAATAAGCAGCAGGCGGTTCGGATTGAACGCCATCTGTGAACGTGAGATGCCAAGAATACGAGGTACCGTGTACCAGCCTCCAAAACCAGACAAAGAATAACGTATATACCGGAGTCTCTGCCATAAACCCATTACCAGACGACAAATTTTGGACTGTTCCAAATTCAAAGATGTTGCAGACGACAATTTCAATTGAATGAAATTTAAATTTTTGTTGTCTTTTTGGGTAGAAAACATTGTGGAAAATGAAGAAATTGCTTGTCACAAGCAATTTCTTCATTTTCCATGATGTTTTCCTAAGTCGTTGTCTTGTGGGAAGTCAAAAAGAGTTTCTGTGTGGTAGTGGGTTAAACATCCCATCCTTGTCACTTACTGGTATGGCGTAAAAACTTAGTTTAATGAACCCTGATAATTGACAGTGGTTCTATCTCCACCCTGTCTTTACGACAACAACAACATTTACAGCACATACACAGGCTCGAGAACAGGTCCCTCATGTCCCGTAATATGAACGTACAAAACGGCAACACCGCGTAATGACCGAAGAAAATGTTCTGAGCAATGTCCACATACTCCGGATGTTTAAATGGTTCATACACCTTCACCACAAACAATGGTACGCGAGACGTGAACGAAATCGTCGCTAGAACCGCCATGAATATCACTGCCCACGACCTTGACATTCGAATCCACCTTAGTATCATGGTGTCAGGCGTTATAACGTGATTACCGTTCGTATTATTCTTTGTGTCCTTTGAAGATTGACATATGCCAATAACGCATGTACAGATCATTCCGAATAACAAACAGAACGGGATGGCATATGTGTAGACAATAAGGGAGATGAAGCCCGCCTTCGAGTCCATGACGCAGTGTTTAGTGAACAATGAGTCGTAGATACCGGTGTAGGGCTTACGGACAATTATGGCCACCGGAATGGCAACCATCCAGACGAAAATCGTCATGGAGACCCACGTGACGAACTGCCTGGATCCCAGCAACGAGCGCGGCAGAAATACCTGGAAACAGGTGTGCGCGCCGAGTAACAGTATGTACAGAATTCCACAATAACACAAAATCGTCTCCAAACTTGAGAGAATTAAACAAGAAAAGAGTCCCTTGGTGGTCCAGTCTTTGTAATGGGAACTTTTCCTCAGCTGTATCCATAGTAACAGTAGAATGTGTGTGGCTGTGAGGGCTGTGATGACCCACAGTCTGGGCCAGTTTCTCCAACATTCACGGAAATACCGCATTTTGATGGCCATCCCCACCAACAACAGAGCCAATAATAACGTGTTGGTACCCAGCCCACAGAACACAACAATAGTCTGTATATCCAGCTTCATAATGCTGGTTCCCACGTCGTTCTGGGTACTCCGCATTATTTGTGCTGGGGGTACGGAGAAGTCGGAGATAAAATTCTCCAGCTCCGTGAATGTTTTCTGGAAGCTGGTGATCTGGTAGCCGTACTCGGTGTACTGGTTGTCGGCGTATGGATCTGGCTCATCGTAGTCGTCCCAGGAGTACAGAAGATCCAGCCAGCTGGCTGTGGTACTGGTACTGAACATCCTTATATAGCTGGTAACCTGAAACCAATACAAATAATAAATTGAGACGTCACAATATTGTAATTTACCACTGGAAAATGCTGGTGTTACGAGGTTTTGATCTTTCGCCGACAAATTTTAGTTTAATGGGTTGTCCATTCTAACCCATTACCAAAACGGCAAAAATTTAGACTGCTCCAAATTCAAAGCTGTTGCAGACGACAATTTCAAGTGAATGGATAAACAAAAGATTGGTCATTTTTGGTAGAAACATTGTGGGAAATGAAGAAATTGCTTGTCACAAGCAATTTCTTCATTTTCCACAATGTTTTCCAAAGCCATCAAATTGTAGGGAGTCAAAAGGAGTCACTGTGTACTGGTTGTCGGCGTATGAATCTGGCTCATCGTAGTCGTCCCAGGAGTAGAGCAGATCCAGCCAGCTGGCTGTGGTACTGGTACTGAACATCCTTATATAGCTGGTAACCTGAAACAAATACAAATAATAGAGTTAGACGTAAAAATAGTGTAATTGCAGCTGGAAAAAGCTGAAATTACGAGGTTTTTAGCTCCACTGGCCGAAGGCCAGCTAGCTTTTAGCATGGCCCTTTGTCGTGTGTGCGTGCGTCCGTCCGTGTGTGCGTTAACTTTTTCTTTAAAAATCTCCTCTCAAACCAGTGCGCCAATTTTGACCAAACTTGGCAGGAATGTTCCTTAGGTGACCCTTTACTTAAATTGTTCAAGGAATTTTGATTGGTCCAAAATGTTGGCGTGGCAGGGCGGGGCTTATCAGACTTAGAGAAATCACAAAATAATTCTTTGAATATCAACCATTTGGCCAATTTTGACCAAACTTGGCAGAAATGTACCTTAGGTGACTCTTTACATAAATTGTCTGTGAAATTTTGATTGGTCCATAAATGTAGGCTTGGCAGGGCGGGGCTTATCAGACTTAGAGAAATCACAAAATAATTCTTTAAAAATTTTCTCCTCTCAAACCAGCAGGCCAATTTTGACCAAACTTTGAAGGAATGTTCCTTGGGTGACCCTTTACTTAAATTGTTCAAAGAATTTTGATTGGTCCATAAATGTGGGCATGGCAGGGCGTGGCTTATCAGACTTAGAGAAATCCCTAAGTAATTCTTTAAAAATGAACCATTTGGCCAATTTTGACCAAACTTGGCAGAAATGTACATTGGGTGACCCTTTACTGACAGTGGGCCTGGCAGGGTGGGGCTTATCAGACTTAGAGAAATCACAAAATAATTCTTTAAAAATCAACCATTTGGCCAATTTTGACCAATCTTGGTAGAACTTTACCTTGGGTGACCTTTTACTTAAATTGTTCAAAGAATTTTAATTGGTCCCTAAATGTGGGTGTGGCAGGGCGGGGCTTATCAGACTTAGAGAATCCCAAAATAATTCTTTAAAAATCAACCATTGAGCCAATTTTGACCAAATTTGGCAGAGATTTACCTTAGGTGACTCTTTACTTAGATAGTTGGTTCATAAATGTTAGCGTGGTAGGGCGGGGCTTATCAGACTTACAGAAATCACAAAATAATTCTTTAAAACTCAGCCATTCTGCCAATTTTGACCAAACTTGGCAGAAATTAGCTTGGGTAGCTCTTTACTTAAATTGTCAGTGAAATTTTTATTGGTCCATAAATGTGGGCTTGGCAGGGTGGGCTTATCAGACCCATTGGAGAAATCATAAAATAATTCTTTATAAATCAACCAATGGGCCAATGTAGACCAATTTGGCAGTAATGTTCCTTGGGTGGCCCTTTATTTAAATTGTTTGTGAAATTTTGATTGACCCATTAATGTGAACATGGCAGGCAGGGCTTATCAGAATGGGAGAAATCATAAAATTATTCTTTAAAAACAACCATTTGGTCTATTTATTACAAACTTGGCAGAAATGTTCATTGGGTAGTCCTTTACCTACATTATTAGTGAAATTTTGATTGGTCTATAAATATGGATGTAATAGGACAGGGCTTAGCAGAATTGGACAAACCATGAAATAATTCTTTAAAACTAAACCTATGGGCCAATTCAGTCCAAACCTGGCAGAAATGTTCCTTGGGCAGCCATGCTCAAAGTTTGGCAGTGCAAGGCTTACAAGAAATCACGAGATAATTCTTTCTCTATATAGCCAGTGGAGCGATTCAGGCCCTCTTGGGCCTCTTGTTATCTTTTGCCATTACCAAACGACAATAGTTAAGACTGGTCCAAATTCAAAGATGTTGCAGTCTAAGACAATTTAAAGTGAATGAAAATTTACATTTTTGGATTTCATGGTAGAAAACATTGAGGGAAATGAAGAAATTGCTTGTCACAAGCAATTTCTTCATTTCTCAAAATGTTTTCCAAAACCATTGTCCTGTAGGGAGTCAAAAAAAGGTTATTGTGTGGCAATGGGTTAATGTTGATCTGACTCGTCCCTGGAGTAGGCCTGCTGTACAACAGGCCCAACTAGCTAGCTGTGGTACTCGAACTAAACATTGTATAATATAGCTGGTAGTAACCGGAAATATGTTGCCGAACAGCGTAAGATGGATACAATCTTATTTGAATTTGGTTAGCGCCAGATATCTCCAGTGCATTCAAGAACAAATCGTTATTTAAACAAACTTTGTATTTTCTATGATAACATTTGTTCAAAATGTTTTTGTATGTAGGCCTACTTTGGAAAACTATTAAAACATCATGGATTGAAAAGTATATGCCCTATTTATAAGCATAATCACTGATCGATTTTTAGAATGAAATTTCCTTTTTTATCTCAAGAGTTGTGTTATATTGAAATAAAGTTAAAGGGTTCGTATACTGACCGCCGTTAGAAACGCCTCATATAAATTTGTCCGTAACTTTTTTGTTTCGTGCATAAGGTAGTATCAAGAGTGACTGTGTTAAAATGAAATTATTACACTGTACCTAAGATGTTAAAATCCTACAAAAAATCCTATTTTGCGTGCCGTGCCTGTTACCAATAAGACCGTATTAAAATGATTGATACGTTTATTGTGGTACTGAGTATATCATGGCAACCACAAGACAACTTAGCATTATAGGGAAAAACTTACCAAGAGTAACTATGACATCAAACTCGCGCGCAAAGAAATTACAAAATCCTTGAAACAGAGATTAGTCTCCTTCCATAGTTTCCACTAGAGTGCTAGAACGTAATTTAGTATTCCGTAGTACTAGTAAGCGAATTAGGTCTTCACAGGGGTAACTTCTGTTGTCAACGTCCTGGCGACATAGGGCTGCAGATAATCTGGAGCGGGTAAAGACATTATTTATTTTGTTATTTCAAATCTAAACCCCATATTTTGTGTCCATCCGGCAACAATAGAGGAACGGTCTGCAAACTCTTTGAATGCATATTTTTACAAACACCTGTTGTTTTCATGTAGGCTTAATATTTCGGAATTTGTTCATCTCCGACAAACGGTCATTGTGACAATGTCGAAGACCCACAGAATACTCAAATATATGGTGCCTTAAAGGCGAGTCGTGAGTGACTTTTTATAAGTATCAAGTCTGATGTTTCTTCACAACAAGAGTGCCATGGTCACAATATTCGCCGTCCATCCTAGAGACTAAGTTTTAAGGGGGCATAATTCAGGCAAAAACAATGAAACAAAAGCCTTCCTTCATGCGCATCTACCAATTGAGGTGATGACATTGACCAAGTTTCAAAAAGATCCAGCCAGGAACTAAGGAGGAGTTGCGCTTACAAGAAAAGTGGACGTACCGACGGATAGACTGAGATGATGCCAATATACGACCGCCTCTGGCGACGTATAAAAAGTCGCGGTGAAGTGACATGGACCTGAAAGTGTAACACAGTAATTACCCCTGTTCAGATTATTCCGTTTCATAATTAGTTCATAATTACTACATATAATTACAGCGTCCTAAATGTCAGCACGTTACGGGCGCCAAACTTTTGTATTCAAAGTTACTGGAACCAACTTTCATCCCTTTGTTAATTGAAATTATCTCTGAAAATCATAAGAAATAACAGCACATTAAGATGAATATAGTTTAGTTTTACTATGGTGGTCTCGAACAAAGATAATGTGCCTAAAATGACAGTTATCGTGTCGAGAGCGTTGAATTAAGGGTTCGTTGAATCCTTAGGCTAAAGAATTGCGCCTCGGTGAATATGGCTTATCCATCGAACGATGCTAAATCTGGAAAATATACTAGAGGAAAGAGGAAACGCAACAACTATTTTTTGTTATTTCTCCTAATTCTTTTATGTTATTGAGTCAAAGTTGTTACTGATAATTACATGGCACTTTATCTTGATATTGATCTTTGTGTTTACGTTGGAACCTGTCTTATCTTTGAGATAACGTCAAAATAGACGTTTACACTTTTCTCACATGCAAACGTTTAAATTCCCAAACTTTACACAAAACTCTTTTGATTTGTGTAGATGCTTGTCGACTCGACAAAAGGTAATGATTTTCGTTTGGATTTAATCCCTCATATCTTTATGCGACTTATTCAAAGACGTAATCCGGTAGCAATTGTGATGTTTAACCTACGAATGGAACATCTCAACCCGCTATTGCTGCTGACTTTGGTGTATATCCGTTGACAAAATATTGTTTGGGATAACGTCTTAGAACGAACAGAACAACTGACGGTCACCCGAAAAGAGGCCGTCAACGTCTGCCGTCACGACGTTAGGATCATAACGTTCGCTCATTTTACCTACGGAAACAAATTCTCTTATCGAAAAAACTGTTTATGCTATTCATGGACAGTACAGCAATCAAATTCCAGGCAGAAATCGTTAACGTCAAATTGGATTGCGTGTAAGAACGCATTTAACGTTGACGCCAAATCACTCTCATTTAATCGCATATCTATGCCACGTAAAACCTGCGACCTTGATGAAATTGTGACACTAGAAAGTCAAATGATGAAGTTTTACTATACATTGAAAAAAGTACTCGAAATATGGTGATTTTGAGACAGACAAAAACATAAAGTATGATCAAATTTATTTTTTGTTGCGTTTCTTTTTTCCTTTAGTATATATAGACCACGTTTATGCCGTACCGTTGGGTCGAAAGTATCTTATATTCGTGGCACGGAAAAGATATTGGTGCCACGAAATTTTTATATTCGTAAGGCGAGAACCATTTTTGTGTCACGAATGTTAGGTACTTTCTACTTGTTACGTGTTACTTGTCTTTAGAGGCCTTCTCTTAGGCTGATGCCTCTTTGGCCCATTTTGATGACGTGTTCGTTGTTGCCCGCTTCCGGCCCGTAATACTCTGGCTTAAATTTCACTGGGGCATATTTCCATGCAACATTTAAAGCACTTTTAAAACTATTTACATTTTTACGATTGATTACGCTCTCAGGCAGAGAGTGCCACTGATTCACCACTCTCTGTGTAAAACTATTTTTTCTCAGATTGGAACTACTGCGTCTTTTATGGATCTTGAATTTGTGACCTCTGGTAGTTGATTGACTTCTAGACATGCTTGGGAAAAGGTTTTTTCTACTTTGTCTAGTCCAGTCATAATTTTATATACTTGGATAACGTCTGATCTTTGACGACGATACTCCAACGTTGGTAGAACTAGGTGCTTGAGCCTTTCACTGTAGCTTTTGCCTTTTAGATTTGGTAGAATTCTGGCTGCACGTCGTTGCACATTTTCATTTTTTTTTTCTTTCTTTTTTATGCGTGGCCGACCATACGTTTGACCCGTATTCTAGATGGGGGCCGAATAAGACTTTTGTATAATATTTAACAAACATGTTGTTATCAATGTAATTAAATGATCTTTTCAACAATCCTAGCATTTTGTTTGCTGTTTTAACTTTAGTGTCGCTGTGTTCCTTGAATGTTAGCTTGCTGTCAACATGAATCCCAAGGTCTTTTTCAGTTGTGTCTTTTGATATGCTTTTTCCCACGAGGTTATATGAAGAAGGACTTTCTTTGCCAATCTGTAGGTGTTTACATTTGTCTTGGTTAAATTTTAGTTGCCAGGTATTTGACCAATTTTCTAATTTGTATAAATCTGTTTGCAGTTTGTTTTGGTCATTTTGGTTTTTGATTTGTGAGTATATTTTTGTGTCGTCTGCAAACAATTTAGTTTTGTTTTCTGTGCAATCCGGGAGGTCGTTTATGTAGATAGTAAAGAGAATTGGCCCAAGCACGCTACCTTGCAGTATTCCACTGGTGACGTTTTCCAGGTTAGATGTTGATCCATTGAGAACAACCCTTTGTTGCCTGTTTGACAAGAAGTCGCTTATCCATTCAAATAGATTGCTGTTAACTCCATAGCCTTTTAATTTCTGTTTGAGTCTCATATGTGGGACTGTGTCGAAAGCCTTTTGAAAATCAAGGTATATCACGTCAGTGTTGATTTTGTTATCAATACAACTGTACTTTCACTCCAGTCTTCTAATACTTCGATGAGTGACGCAGGATCTGCCTTTTCGGAAACCGTATTGATTACATGTATCTGAATTACCGATTGGTCGGTAATTAGCGTAATTTCTTTTCTTTGTGTATCTTTTCCTCACTAAAAATAACGGTATTTTGGTTTTCTCTGTTCTCTTTCGACTCAAACGGTTCGCCAAATCCGTTCCGTATGGCCTTAGATGAGTACATCTGCTACTTAGAACACTTCTTGTTGAAATCTTGCATCCTCCGTTTAAACTTCTTCGATCGTTTACACTATGTACTAAAATTTGCTCGTCATAAGCAATTTCACATTTTCTAACAATGTCTCGATCATTTTACCATTGTTCCCTGGCAGTCTCGTAAGCCTACGTATATACGTACAGCTGGCTACGCCGGTGTACAGCTGTTTATTTTATACATTTGCTGATTTATGGCGAAATTTTGGACGATTCCAATTTGGAAGCTGCTGCAGAAGACAAAATCGTTGTTACTGAAGTAAGGATATATGCACAACATAGGACAGGCCAAAAAGTAGAAAATGTTGACCATAAGCAATTAGCATTGAATTATTTTGCCTGAATGTTTTCCCGAGCTTTTACTATTAGGGACATCAAAACAAAGTCTTGTTTAGGAAATAGTCCATCTAAATTGTAAATAGAAATAATGTAAATGGAGTGTTTCCATGCCTTAGCAAAGGAAAATTCAATGTTGATAACCGTTGAAAAGAGCAAGTTTAATGACAACGCAAATGCCCAAATTACAACCAACGAGGGGCTAACAATGAAATTGTTGACGAAGCATGAGTGGCAACAGAGCATCGCAAAAGCTCACTTTGAGTATCGAATGTTCAGGTTATCTTTATCAATAGGTCTTCCTTTAGAAATGTTTTCAAGGACAAATTTCCCCTTATTCCCCTTATATCGTATGCCATTAACGCAATTCCATTCTTTTAACCCTTTCCCAAACAAAACCTGGTTCTGACGTCCCTATTAGAAAAGGCTTTGGAAAAAATGAAACAAAAGAAGAAACTACTGATAACCATCAGTTTCTCCTCGTTTTGTCTCAATACTTTCTATGCCATATTTTACACAAATTATGTCTTTTATAACTTCAATTTTGTCATTTGTAGCAGTTTTTGAAGTGGATCACCCTAAAAGCCGTTTGGGAAAGGGTTAATCCTTTCCGAAACAATACTGGGTTTTAACAGATACATATAAGGAGAACATGCAGGAAACGGAAATTTTCTTCTTACATTTTGTTTTTGTTTCCGAGTTTTATTTTAACCCTTTCCAAAACTACGAACTATTAGGATGGACCAATTGGAAAGCTCTTGTACATCACAAAATAGATGTTGATGAAGATATGATGTGTTGGCAAAATATTGAAGAAAATATTGAAGCAAAATGAGAAAATGCTGATTATTGCCATTCTCTTACTTTGTCTTAATATTTCCCAAGTTTCTTCTATAAGGGATGTTAAAACCAGTTCTTCTTTTGGAAAGGGTTAAACAAATCATTTCATTACAATGATTTATTTTGTCATATGTTGCAACTTTGATAATGAACAGTCAAAATATTTGTTGTTTGAGAAAGGGTTAAAGAAATGCTATATCGTCGGTGTAAATGCACCTCGTATGTCGATTTTTGCGATTTTCAAAGTAAAGCCTGGTGTGTCCAGTTTAGACAATTCTTGCAGGTTTTGAGATATTTTACTGATCAGTTGTAATGATACATTATTTGTTAAAAATATGTCTAAATTTCAAGTAAAGCCTTTAAGTTTGGGAAAAGTTATTACACTTTTTTCCTTCCCCTTTGAAATCTTCCAAAAACGAGATACGAGGTTTTGCATTTGCAACGACGATATACAGATGGAAAGGGAAAGAAACGAACCAACATAGGTACATGTATATTGACTTTAATATTTTAATATGAATCAAGAATGTAGACAATAAAAATAAACAAAACAGTATCACAGACAGACAGGAATAAATGAAACATCACATGAATATTTAGCCACTGTTGAAAGTAAAGATGAAATAATAGGATGCATTTCTCTTTCTATGTACATGTATATCAATATGTTCATATAGTCTAGATTTATATCAACATATCTAGAACATCAAAGATTTGACACAAAAGCACAAATATTCCTTGCTAAAACATGTCAACATAGATGAAGAGTGGACATTTTCTTACATAAACCCTTTCCCAAATGGCAAAAATATTAGAGTGGTCAAGTTTGAAAGCCGTTGAAGGCAAAAAATAGATATTGATGAAGATAGAATATACATGAAATATAGCACAGAAAAAAACATGGAAGCAAAAGGAGAAAATTCTGGTTGTCAGCATTTTCTTCTTTTGTGTCAATGTTTTCCAAAGCCTTATCTATTGGAGTAGTGAAAACCAGGTATTGTTTGGGAAAGGGTAAAATTAGGCATTTTCTATAAAGACACAATTTTATTGTCCAGTAAAAACTTAACATGACAAAAGTATAGTAATTACGATTTTTTGTAATAAATTATTTTTATGATGAATTTTCCACAGTGACCTCTTGACCTTGCTCTTGTTCCACTTGACCTTGACCTAGATCAGTTTTCTCCTGTTTCTCCTCTTTATCACTCTCCGAGTTTTGATCCGCGGGTAACAGCGCCTCCTCATTCTGTCGCATCTTGAGCGTATGTTCGATGAGTGAGACGCACACAAAGATCCAGTTATACATGTGTTGTGCGGGCACAGAGCTGTGTTTGGCCACCTCTCCGTGAGGGACGTCCTTCAAGTATAGCTCTATCTTATCTGGTGAGATCAGCTCCTGGCCGGCTGTTGGGTCGTATGTGGTGATCTTCTGTAATAGCTCATTGTTGATTTGCTGCAATAGAGAGTAAATGTAGTTTATGTACTATTATAGATACTATGCTATGTGAAAATAATTTACTGAACAAATGCTCTTAACCCATTTCCAGACGGCAAATTTCTAGACTGTTGCAATTTTAATGGTGTTGCAGATGCCAATTGAAAGTGAATAAAGTTTAACATTTTTTTTAGCTCCACTGGCCTTTCAGGCCAGCGGGCTATTGTCATGGCGGTGTGTCCGTCGTGCGTCCGTCCGTCCGTCCGTCCGTCCGTGCGTCCGTAAACTTTTTCTTAAAAAATCTTCTTCTCAAAAACTACTGGATGGATTTCAATCAAACTTCACAGGAATGATCCTTGGGTGACCCTCTCTCAGATTCCTTCAAAGAATACAGATTGAACCAGAATCACCTGAGTTATCTGCCCTTGAATGTCAAAAATAGCAGGTTTTGACTAAATTTTTCTTCTAAAATGTATAAATGTTGAACAATCAAGACAAAACTTTGACAGAATGATGCTGACTACAAGATTTTGCCTTGGTAAAATTTTCAGCTTGATCTGAATTTTACATCATGAGTTATGTGCCCTTGAAATTGACAAAATTGCCATTTTCAGCTGTATTTTGACTTTGTTTTCACTCTAGCAACTACAAATATTGACTAAACAAGACAAAACTGTAGCAGAATGATGCTGACTATAAGATCTTGCCTTGGTAAAATTTTCAGCTTGATGTGAATTTTTAAGCATGAGTTATGTGCCCTTGAAATTGCCAAAAATTGCCATTTTCGGCTCTATTTTGCTGGTTTTGACTTTATTTTTACTCTAAAATCTACAAATATTAACCAATCAAGACAAAACTTGGACAGAGTATATATAAGCATTATATGCTGTCTGAGTGTAATTTTCAGCCTGATCGGAATCTTACATCATGAGTTACTTGCCCTTGAATTTGACAAAATTGCTGTTTTCGACTTTGTTTTCACTCTAACAACCACAAATGTTAACCAATCAAGATGATTCTTGGATGGAATCTTGTTGACAACAAGGTCTTGCTTATGTGTAATTTTCAACATTATCACACTGTTACAATCTGAGTTATGTGCCCTTAAAATTGACAAAATTTCAGTTTTTCGACACTTTTTCCACTCTTGAAGCCACAAATATTGACTAATATAGACAAAATTTGAACAGAATGATAGTGACCATAACATCTTGCATGTGTTTTATTTTTGATTTGATTTTAAATATACATACTGAATTATCTGTTGACTTTGTTTTTGCTGTAAGAACCATAAGTATTCAAAAATCTAGTCAAAACTTGGATTTGATATTAAAAGAAATTCAGGCCTGTGGAGCGACTCAAGACCTTCAGGTCTTTCTAGTTCATTCTATGAGGAAAAAATTGTGGGAAATGAAGAAATTGCTTGTTACAAGCAGTTTCTTCATTTTCAATTATGTTTTCCAAAGCCTTTATGACATAGTGTGTCAAAATGTGTCAATATGTGGGAATAATTTAATGAATGATGAGTTAGACTAACATTGTATCCAATTTCAACCTAAATTTCAAGCAATTTTCGGAAAACCAAATATCTCACTTTCAACAGAGGTTTTGTATCCCTATCATATTTGATGTCAATGCTAGATGGAATGAAGAGGCTATTTGCATTGACATAATGGACAAGAGCTGTCCGAAGACAGCGCGCTCGACTTTCTAAGTGCTTAGTATAAAGGGGGCATAACTCCAATTATAGTGGAGCCAGGGTCATGGGCCTTGGTAGTAAGGTAGAGGGTGTGATGGTGAATAAGTATTCCAAGTTTGGGTTGAATCCCTTTGATAGTATGGAAGTTACTGATGTTTGAAAAAACTTTAACCTTGATTACAACGGCACCGCCGACGCCCGGGTGACAGTATAAGCTCTCACTTTCTTCGAAAAGTCGAGCTAAAAATCTATGCATCATGAATGCTTTTATGAACCTTAAATTTACACAATCTAAATATGCAGCTGATGTGATCAAAATGTTCAAAATGTTAATAGAAGAAATTAGGGATCACAGAGAATATATCATTCATTTTCCAAAACAGTACCTGGCTCCGGACTCCCCACCCCTTTTACATCGCCCTAGGTTCAGGTTGTCAAAACCAAGTCTGGTTTGTCAAATTTATGGTTATTATCACAGTTAATTGTTCCTAATCAGCTCCGACACCTACCCCTTTCATCTGCTGCCAGTCATCAAACAGACCCTGTTCCGTCTCATCAGGACTAAATATTGCGGTTACAGCACGGAGGATATCGTGAACAATTCTGGGAGGATCGTTGTAACTACGGAGCTCAGCGAACGCCTTTGTGTCGACCTTGGCTACATTCTCTCTCAGCTCCATTAACATGAGACGATCAAACATGATGTCCATTCTCGTCTCCTCATCCTTCTCAGCCTCTGTAATGTACACATTAATGGTTAACACTTTAAAAACCAGCAAAATATTAGACCTACTCTTGTCCAAACCCTAAGATTTTAAAGGTGACAATTACATGTGAATGGAATTTAATTTTTGGTTCTTTTGGGTAGAAAACATTGTGGGAAATGAAGAAATTGGTTGTCAAAAGCAATTTCTCCATTTTCCATTATGTTTTCCAAAGCGTTTATCGTGAAGGGGTGTCTTAAAGTGTAACTTTGTGGGAATTGCTTTAAATGGTCTTGTCATTGAATGAGTAGAATGTTTTCCTATTTAATGTATATTCTAAGTGCATGTAATATAAGCATAAGCATTAACAATACTTTTATGCTAACCTTCGAGACAAGGTTTTGCAAGACCTAGCTAAACATGCCAACAATGATAGTATGAGACACTATATACATACACATTAATTAAACCCTTTTCAGAAACTAAATGGGGGTTAAAGAACCGATTGAAAATCTATCTTACCAAGCACCATTGTTTTATCCTCTCCTGCCAGTTCCTTGGTGATTTCTTTATGAGCGAGCTGTAAGAGTCTCAACATTCTCTGTACTTCCCTGTTCTCATGACTCGGCAGTTGTTTCATCTCACCCAGACTCAGATCAACAATGGCTACAGCACGACCCTGATCATCTCGCAGGGGGAACGCCAGATGACGCTCTCCGTATGCATCTGCTGATACACTCTCTGAATTGTCTACAGCTTTGAATAGGTAATCCCTGAAATAGATCAGAAATCAAACATGAACAGAACTGAGTAACAACATATTAATTAAACATAAATGTGATACATGTACCTCTATTCCAAACCCAAGCTTGCTTAATTTTCAAAATTAATGATTTTTTGCCAAAGCACATGAGGAAATTTTCAAATTGATAGCAATTAAAGGTACAACAGCAATGAAACCATATAGGGCAGCCTCCTTTTGAAAAAGGAAAGCTGGCATTGGAAAAATCAATACAAATATTGATAAAAACCCATTCTTTTTAAACCTTTCCCAAACATGACCTGATTTTGACGTCTCAATTAGAAATGGTTTGGGAAAATATTGGGAGAAAAGAAGAAATTCCTGGAAATCAGCAATTTCTTCTTTTCCCTCAATATTTTTTATGCCATGACATACACATTTCTTACTTTTGACGCAAATTATCTTTATGTCTGTGACTCCTATTGACTTGGAACATCCTGAAATTCTTTTGTTTTGGAAAGGGTTAACCTACACAATGGCTCTTTTTGACTTCCCGCAAGACAATGGCTTTGGAAAATATTATAGAAAATGAAGAAATTGCTTGTGACAAGCAATTTCTTCATTTCCCATAATGTTTTCTACACAAAAATGTGAAATTTCATTCACTCTAAACTTTTGCATGCAACATCTTTGAATTTGAGCAAGTCTAAAATGTTGGCGTTTGGTAATGGGTTAACTACAGCATAATTGATAGTAGATAATAATATTCATACCTAAACAAGTTATCTTTCCTCTCGAGTCTGGGAGGGTTCTGTATATTCTGTATACTGCCCTTCTTGTCAGTCATCATCATTTTTCTCAACACAAAGTCTTTACTCTCCTCATCTGGCTCTACCATGTAACAGATGATCTCCTTCACGTGCGGGCTGCGACGGTGGATCCACGACACCGCGCTTTCCGTGATGCGCAGCAGCTTCTTACGCATGTCTATGTTGTGATATGCAATACTGAATGATTTGGCAACACCCTGTATAGTAAAAGGTTACATCTACATTTTTTAAAAACAAAATGCTTTCACTGTTACTTTATATCTTTCATCAAAAGCTTAAAATTAAGTTCAATTTGAGTTTTCATAGAAAAGATTAATTAATGTTTGACATCAAACAATTATACATATTTTGGGATGGCTTGTATACCAAGTATTACCAACCAATGTTTTCCTGGAATTCCTCACCCCTGCACAAACACAACATCCAATATAAACCATAAACTTCTTGTCCAGTGACGAGAGAAAAATTAATTTCAAATGTCTGAAAGGGTCTTGGCCAGGTTGGGAGTCAAACTTATGCAGAGCCAAATCGCTGCATTGATAGTCTGCAATATCACTGACAGAACTGTCTCTGCATGATTTAAATAGAGGTCAGAGTCAAAATGAAGTGATTGCAAATACATGATTACATGCACTTGCAATATTTTACCCTTTAGTCATAAAATGTTTACTAAATATGTATGAAGCGTATTGTCCAGCAAGATTAACCCGGGACATCTGCATATGTAATAACCCCTCTTGGGAAATGTTTTCATAAGACGCTCAACTAACGGACTTCATCCACGAAATTTAAGTTGTCCCGGGTTAATTTGGATGGACAATACCTGATAAAACTGAATCTCATGAGTGATGAAAATATTTTTGGTGTGAGAGTCATTCAATGTGCCCACACCCAAAATCCAAACACTCGCTTTCTTCTGTCTTTCAGATCCCCAGCTCAAATGTATTGTACATATATATATAAAGCATACCTGATAAAACTGAATCTCATGAGTGATGAAAATATTCTTTGTATGAGGGTCGTTCAATGTGTCCACACCCAAAATTCCAAACACTCGCTTTCTTCTGTCTTTTAGTGGAATTACAATAAAGGACCCCTCCCTCTCCTGGAAAAAGACAAAAACATAAAGATGACATTTAATCCCTTTCCCAAACAAGACCTGGTTTTGTCGTCCCTAATAGAAAATGTATAGGAAAACATTAAGACAAAAGAAGAAACTGCTGATAACCAGCAGTTTCTCCTTTTGTCTCAATATTTTCTATGCCATATTTATTTCACAATTCTCATCTTTAATAACATCCATTTAGTCATTTGTGGCAGTTTTTGAGGTGGATCACCCTAAAATTTTGCTGCTTGGGAAAGGGTTAATCCCTTTCTCGAACATCAAAAACCTGTACTGTTCCAATTTGAAACTAGAATATCACTGAAAGTGATCATACCCCCCAAAAGCGCAGTTTTTGTGCATTTTGAGAAATTGATTTCATTTGAACTGTGAGCTGATCAACTGCGAAATAGAGCAAACAAAAAATCAACAGACCAAACAACACATTTAACAATCCCCAAGCCCCACCCTGCCATGCCCATATTTTTCAATAAACCTAAAACTCACAACCATGCATTGAAGACAGTCAATCAAGGAACATTCCTGTAGGATTTGGTTCAAATTTACTGTTTAATTGCTTTTTTCTCATGATTTCGTTAAGTCTGATAAGCCCTGCCTTGCCATTACCACATTTTTTGCAAATCAAAAATTCATGAACAAATTTTGAAATAAGTCCCACAATGAACATTCCTGCCAATTTTGATAAAAAAATCCCCGAATAAAAAATTCACGAAAAAGTTTCGAAAAGAGTCACCCAAGGAACTTTCCTGCCAAGTTTGGTAAGAATTGGCTCAGTGGTTAAGGAGGAGAAAATTTTTGAAGAATTATCTGACGATTTCTCAAAATCGGATAAGCCCCGCCCTGCCGCGCCCACAATTTTTGACGAATCAAATATTCATGAACATGCATTGAATACAATCACTCAAGGGACATTGGTGCCAACTTAAGTTCAAAATGGTCAAAGCATTGATTTTGAATGATTTTTCACATGATTTCTCCAAGTCCGATAAGCCCCGCCCTGCCACGCCCAGAATTTTTGACGAATCGAAAATTCACGAACAAATTTTGAAAAGAGTCACCAAAGGAACAATCCTGCAAAGTTTAGTAAGAATTGGCACAATGGTTAAGGAGGACAAGATTTTTGAAGAAGTCGGATAAGCTTGCCCTGCCACGCCCACATTTTTTGACAAATGAAAAAATCATGAACATACATTGAATACAATCACTCAAGGGTCAATCCTGCCATGTATGGTTCAAATTGGCCTGATAATTGATTTTTTAAGATTTTTCACATGATTTCTCTAAGTCCGATAAGCCCATCCCTGCCGCGCCCACAATTTCTGACGAATCAAAAATTCACGAACAAGTTTTGAAAAGAGTCACCCAAGGAACATTACTGCCAAGTTTGGTAAGAATTGGCTCAGTGGTTAAGGAGGAGAAGATTTTTGAAGAATTATCTGACGATTTCCCGAAATCGGATAAGCCCCGCCCTGCCACGCCCTCATTTTTTGACGAATCAAAAATTCATGAACATGCATTGAATACAATCACTAAAGGGACATTTGTGCCAACTTAAGTTCACAAAGGACGAATAATTGATTTTTAAAAAATTTTCACATGATTTCTCTAAGTCTGATAAGCCCCGCCCTGCCACGCCCACAATTTTTGACGAATCAAAAATTCACGAACAAGTTTTGACAAGAGTCACCCAAGGAACATTCCTGCCAAGTTTAGTAAGAATTGGCTCCGTGGTTCAGGAGGAGAAGATTTTTGAAGAATTATTTAACAATTTTCCGTGGTTCAGGAGAAGATTTTTGAAGAATTATTTAACAATTTCTTGAAGTCGGATAAGCCCCGCCCTGCCACGCCCTCATTTTTTGACGAATGAAAAATTCATGAACATACATTGAATACAATCACTCAAGGGTCAATCCTGCCAAGTATGGTTCAAATTGGCCTGATAATTGATTTTTAAAGATTTTTTATAATTATTTCTCTAAGTCCGATAAGCCCCGCCCTGCCACGCCCACAATTTTTGACGAATCAAAAATTCATGAACAAGTTTTGAAAAGGGTTACCCAAGGAACATTCCTGCCAAGTTTGGTAAGAATCGGCTGAGTGGTTGAGGAGGAGAAGATTTTTGAAGAATTATTGAATGATTTCGCGAAGTCTGATAAGCCCCGCCCTGCCACGCCCACATTTTTTGACGAATGAAAAATTCATGAACATACATTGAATACAATCACTCAAGGGTCAATCCTGCCAAGTATGGTTCAAATTGGCCTGATAATTGATTTTTAAAGATTTTTATAATTATTTCTCTAAGTCCGATAAGCCCCGCCCTGCCACGCCCACAATTTTTGACGAATCAAAAATTCACGAACAAGTTTTGAAAAGGGTGACCCAAGGAACATTCCTGCCAAGTTTGGTAAGAATCGGCTGAGTGGTTGAGGAGGAAAAGATTTTTGAAGAATTATTGAATGATTTCGCGAAGTCTGATAAGCCCCGCCCTGCCACGCCCACATTTTTCACCCAATCAAAAATTCATGAACATGTGTTGAATACAGTCACTCAAGGGACATTCCTGCCAAGTTTGCTTTAAATTGGCCAGATAATTGATTTTTAAAGATTTTTCAATTGATTTCTCTAAGTCCGATAAGCCCCGCCCTGCCACGCCCACAATTTTTGACAAATCAAAAATTCACGAACAAGTTTTGACAAGAGTCACCCAAGGAACATTCCTGCCAAGTTTGGTAAGAATCGGCTGAGTGGTTGAGGAGGAGAAGATTTTTGAAGAATTATTGAATGATTTTGCGAAGTCTGATAAGCCCCGCCCTGCCACGCCCACATTTTTTGACGAATGAAAAATTCATGAACATACATTGAATACAATCACTCAAGGGTCAATCCTGCCAAGTATGGTTCAAATTGGCCTAATAATTGATTTTTAAAGATTTTTATAATTATTTCTCTAAGTCCGATAAGCCCCGCCCTGCCACGCCCACAATTTTTGACGAATCAAAAATTCATGAACAAATTTTGAAAAGGGTGACCCAAGGAACATTCCTGCCAAGTTTGGTAAGAATCGGCTGAGTGGTTGAGGAGGAGAAGATTTTTGAAGAATTATTGAATAATTTCGCGATGTCTGATAAGCCCCGCCCTGCCACGCCCACATTTTTCACCCAATCAAAAATTCATAAACATGTGTTGAAAACAGTCACTCAAGGGACATTCCTGCCAAGTTTGCTTTAAATTGGCCAGATAATTGATTTTTAAAGATTTTTCATATGATTTCTCTAAGTCCGATAAGCCCCGCCCTGCCACGCCCACAATTTTTGACGAATCAAAAATTCACGAACAAGTTTTGAAAAGGGTCATCCAAGGAACATTCCTGCCAAGTTTGGTAAGAATCGGCTGAGTGGTTGAGGAGGAGAAGATTTTTAAAGAAAAAACCAACAGACGGACCAACAGACCAACAGACCAACAGACAGACAGACCGACAACCTGACTCCTATATACCCCCCAAATTGAATTTGGGGGGTATAATAATGTGTGATAATTATACAATATAGCACAGAAAATATTGGGACAAAAATAGAAAAATGTTGATTATCATCATTTTCTTCTTTTGTCTCAATGTTTTCCCAAACCTTTTCTATTAGATGTGTCAAAATTTGTTTCTCTTTGGGAAAGCTTTATATATAATTCAATATGATCAAAGCTTAATAAGCTTTGTTATTCTAATAGATATGATGCTATAAGCATACATTACAATGCATAAGACCTTTTGCCATATGCATAACTTAAATAAAATGTACTCCACACAACCAGGTTGATTGAACTCTTATATTTCAAGATGAATTAAGTTTTCACACTGATGTCCAAGTCCTTCGAAAACCCCAATTATTATGTCTTAATTGGTTAAAAGATATTCAACCTAAACCAACTTGGTATCAAAAAAGGTAAGTATTAGGAAATATTGAGGCAAAAGAAGAAATTTGTGATAAGTATAATTTTCCTTCCCCCTCAATATTTTTCAAATTACATTATACATTGATTCCTTTCTTATTCACATCAATTTTATCATCAACATAAGCTTTCAAACTAATAGTATAAAAGTATTAGACAGGTACTTATATAACAAGATGTCCTCTTGCACTCCAATACCTAAGCGGACAAATATCGCTGTAACTTCAGCAGAAATTCACCGACCTTGATTATTTGTTAAATAAGAGCTGTCAGAAGACAGCAAAATGTGTCTACTAAGTCTTTGTCTTGAAGCTGATACTAATGTTACATATTCATAAGCAATAGCTCTAGCAGAAATACAGTTATGGTGGATATATGACAGTTGTACATAGAAACTTAGCCAAGAACCATATGCAATGTTTCAGAGCAATAGCATTACTAGGAATGAAAATATGACACTTGGAGTGAATCCTTAACCATAGCATTACCCTGACAACAACAGCCAAACCCAGGTGACTAGAATAGCTCCCTTATTCTACGAATAGTCATGCTAAAATTTACAAGGTACTACCTACAGTGAAAATTAAGATGTTATGTTAAGTTTAACCCATGACTGCACAGTTACGCCTTTTGACTCCCCCAAGAGGAAATGCTTGCGAAAGCATTGTGAGAAATGAAGAAATTGCTTGTGACAAGCAATTTCTTCATTTTCCATGTTTTCTAACCCAAAATGAAAAGATTTTTTAAATTTTCATCAACTGGAATATGTCGTCTGCAACAACTTTGAATTTGGATCCGTCCAAAAATTTACCATCTGGTAATGGGTTAATAAATCCTAGTCCACCTTTTCTAGAGCTCGAACATAGAATCAAAATGTATTATGGCAGAGAGAAAGGGGAACATGCATGGTCAAATCATCTCTTCTTCATAGAGACTTTGATATCACAAAAAGGATATCTTGAAAGAAAATATAGAAAGATGTTTACCAGCAACAAATGTACTCGAAAGTGGGGCTTGTCAGAAAAAAAGACATTCATTCAAGGGCAGATTATTCAATTACATGTACCAATAGAACTATCCGAATATAAATATTTTGGCCAACAACTTTAAAAGCATGATAGATTCCCTTTGTTAGGTTTGAAACCCCATCCAATTGAAATCATAGAAGAAGTTGAGGAGAAAGGAATTTGCTAAAGAAAAGAAAGATGGCGAAAAAGACAGAAGACAGAAGGCCAGGGTGGTAACAAAATACTGCTCATTTTGGCGATAAAAAAGTGACAAAGAAGTTGTATTTTTTTAACAAAGAGAAGCAGGTCAGATGAGATTATATCAAAGCTTTACAATAATTAGTTATGTAGTATGAATTAACTATTAGATAATTTGATATGTATCTATGCACAACTTTCCTGGTCGGGCTTAACGCTTTTCAAACAATACCTGGTTTTGATGTCCATGATAGAAAAGGATTGAGAAAACATTAAGGCAAAAGAAGAAAATTCTGATAAGCAGCATCTTCTCCTATTGCCTCAATATTTTCTGTTCTACATTTTACACAAATTCAATCTTTATCACCATCCATTTTGCCGCCCCTAGTAGCCATTAAATTACAAGCTAGGGTATCTGAAAAAGGGCCATTCCAATTTTGGTAATATAGATCATTTCCTATTTTTATAACCCAAAAAGATAGCCATGGTTAACAAAGATATAAAGATTTGTGAATTTATTCATATTAGAATAGTTGTCAGCCATTAATTTAAACTTACAGGTCAAAATTGTAACCAAAATATTGTCATCTGATACAGTTATTAACATCTACCATATTTAGCTCTGTTTTGGACTACATAATTACATAAGCATGGCTTAATCTGTTTTACATCTGGACAATTATCAACTTAAATACTCTGATTTGGCATTAATAACAGCGGCAGACCTTTAAATATTTCCACACAACTTCCCTTAATTATCCATTTATTCAGTTTTGGCATTTTGCTGTTACAAAGTGCAAGCATATGATTAATCCTTTCCAAGCAACACAATTTTTGACTGTTTTCTTTACTGAATATGAGCAATTTTCTTTTTTCTCTCTGTTTTTTATTATCGGTTTTTCAAATAGTTCACTCAAAACAGGGTCTTGTTTGGGACAAGAATGCGTCCTGAATGTGCACAAAAAGTGCGCCAAACTAGACCTAGAAACAGCAGTTGTTCATGTACTAACTTTTGTGACCTTTGTCTTTTCTACACTTGAAAGATTCACCAAATGATCTAAAGGTAGCCCACGGCTAATGAGATTCATGCTACACCAGAATTATTCGGGCAACATCTTAAACATTCTGTGGTGGAACGTTCTAAGCCAAATGTTTATGACGCTGCTTGTATAGGTTAGGCTAGGAAATGAATGTTAATGGTGTCACACAAAACACAAAAAATTCCGACGTCCTGTGAATCTCATTCGGGGTAGACTACCTTAATTAGGTTGTTAGAGACATAAATGTAACTATTTGAGTCACATGATTAATCAACAGCAACTTTGATTCAAAGAGATTATTGGTTACTTGCTTTGGCCATAAAGGGCATATCAATGCTTTCCAAATAAAACCTCGTAACTGCAGCTTAAAACAAGCTGCAGTAACGAGGTTTTCGTTGAAAAGCAGTGATATATTACTACTTACATCAGGATGTCTGTATGGGTTCCAGAACATAATGTTACCATGGTTAGCCACCCTGGGTACATGTATGGGCTTCCCTGTCTCTACAGCTGAGAAACTGAAAATACAGCAAAGTCACTTGTAAACATAAATATGTGACCATTCACACCAAAAGGGACCTAGTCAGAAGTCAAAATATCCATATTTCCACAAACTGATCAGACTCTGCAAAGGTCGACCAGATGCTGTATTTGGAAAGTAAACATATGGTAAGATGGGAAAACAATCTTCATCCAGACAATTAGCTTACAGTGAAAGGTTTCGACCCAAGTCAGTCTGCACAAATAGTGCAGACTGACTATGGTCAATATTTTCACACTTGCCATTAGGAATTACATTATTAATTACATAAGTAGGTGTTTGAAGAAAGAGCCCATATAGCATTTGAGTTAGCCATATTTAAAGATCAGCCAGTACCTAAATGGAGACTGGCAGAGACTAATGCTGCTTTTACTGTTGATACAGACCATGAAGAAGCTATTGGAGAACAACATGGTTCTGGATCAAACTGCGTGTATGTGAAATCCTATAAGAGACATTTTTCCAGATCCTGACTCACATAATTATGGTATTTGAGATCAACATGAGTCTATATCAGCCTGTGTTTACACTCAATCTGATCAAGATCTACCAAATAGCTTCTTCATAACAAATAGCAAGTTTGAGATCAACATGGTTACAAATCAAAATGTATTTAGCTAAAACTATTATTATTCTGTAGTAGTCTAAAATGCTATAATTGCCCACTTTCTAGATCCCAGGACATAATGTTTTATTAAAGTCGGGATAACAATTGATACAGCAGCTGATACATACCTAATACCAGGCATATCTTTATGCAGTATTTTTCCCAGTAAGAAGTCAGCATCTTCTGTGGTGGCGGCCACATATCGTAAACACACATCACCTCGCTCGGGTGAGGCAATGTTCCTCTCTAACATGGCAATATTGGCAGCTATATTCTTACCAGCGCCATGGGCCTCCGCATCCTACAGAATAAATAACATTGGTGTGTTAGAGAATCAAACATATCGTAAACACACATCACCTCGCTCAGGTGAGGCAATGTTCCTCTTTAACATGGCTATATTGGCAGCTATATTCTTACCAGCGCCATGGGCCTCCGCATCCTACAGAATAAATAACATTGGTTAGGTCAGAGAATCAAACATATCGTAGACACACATCACCTCGCTCAGGTGAGGCAATGTTCCTCTCTAACATGGCTATATTGGCAGCTATATTCTTACCAGCGCCATGGGCCTCCGCATCCTACAGAATAAACTAGAACTGTCGCAAAGCGGACAAATACCCCCCACTAGCACCTTGTCACTGGAAAAGTGCTATAGGTCAAAAGGTTCTGTAGTTTGGGCACCGAAACGAATTTTAAACAAAGTCCAACTGTGACCTTGACCTTTGACCTTGGTGACCCAAAAACAATAAGGCATCCCCTTGGATCATGTGCAACAACTGTGTAAAGTTTCATGATCCTAGGTTAACCGGTTCTTGAGTTAGAGCACAGAAACGGATTCTAAACAAAGTCCGATTGTGACCTTGACCTTTGACCTTGGTGACCCAAAAACAATAGGGCACCTCCTTGGATCATGGGCAACAACTGTGTAAAGTTTCATGATCCTAGGTCAACCGGTTCTCGAGTTAGAGCACGGAAATGGATTTTAAACAAAGTCCGATTGTGACCTTGACCTTTGACCTTGGTGACCCAAAAACAATAGGGCACCTCCTTGGGTCATGGGCAACAACTGTGTAAAGTTTCATGATCCTAGGTCAACCGGTTCTCCAGTTAGAGCACGGAAACGGATTTTAAACAAAGTCCGATTGTGACCTTGACCTTTGACCTTGGTGACCCAAAAACAATAGGGCACCTCCTTGGGTCATGGGCAACAACTGTGTAAAGTTTCATGATCCTAGGTCAACCGGTTCTCCAGTTAGAGCACGGAAACGGATTTTAAACAAAGTCCGATTGTGACCTTGACCTTTGACCTTGGTGACCCAAAAACAATAGGGCACCTCCTTGGGTCATGGGCAACAACTGTGTAAAGTTTCATGATCCTAGGTCAACCGGTTCTCCAGTTAGAGCACGGAAACAGATTTTAAACAAAGTCCGATTGTGACCTTGACCTTTGACCTTGGTGACCCCAAAACAATAGGGCACCTCCTTGGGTCATGGGCAACAACTGTGTAAAGTTTCATGATCCTAGGTCAACAGATTCTCGAGTTAGAGCATGGAAACGGATTTTAAACAAAGTCGGATTGTGACCTTGACGTTTGACCTTGGTGACCCAAAAACAATAGGGCACCTCCTTGGGTCATGGGCAACAACTGTGTAAAGTTTCATGATCCTAGGTCAACCGTTTCTCGAGTTAGAGCACGGAAACTGATTTTAAACAAAGTCCGATTGTGACCTTGACCTTTGACCTTGGTGACCCAAAAACAATAGGGCACCTCCTTGGGTCATGGGCAACAACTGTGTAAAGTTTCATGATCCTAGGTCAACCGGTTCTCGAGTTAGAGCACGGAAACGGATTTTAAACAAAGTCCGATTGTGACCTTGACCTTTGACCTTGGTGACCCAAAAACAATAGGGCACCTCCTTGGGTCATGGGCAACAACTGTGTAAAGTTTCATGATCCTAGGTCAACCGATTCTCGAGTTAGAGCACAGAAACGGATTTTAAACAAAGTCCAATTGTGATCTTGACCTTTGACCTTGGTGACCCAAAAACAATAGGGCACCTACTTGGGTCATGGGAAACAACTGTGTAAAGTTTCATGATCCTAGGTCAACCGGTTCTCGAGTTAGAGCACGGAAACGAAAAAGTCTACGGACAGACGGACGGATGGACGGACGGACGGACAGACAGACAGACATGGTGAAACCAATATACCCCCCTCTACTTCGTAGGTGGGGGGTATAATAACATTGGTGTGTCAGGAAGTCAGAAATTAGGTATATTGATGATATAATTTATTCTCACTCATTTATCAATCATATTTGACAAAATGCTTTTGGTTCAAAATGAAAATTCTGACTAATTGTAGTATGCAGCTTTCAAGTTTAAAGGCTCTACATAGAAAAGTTTTAATAATAATGACGAGATTAACAAATGCATTTAGTAAAGAACATACCCATAGAGATTTGGTAACAGTATTTTGTGCATATTGATACAAGTTTGATTAATCAATTTACTATACAAGACAAATTTTTGATGCATAGCATCCAAAGTAGCCCAGAATCTTTTGGCCAGCAATAATTCAAAAAGTTTCTGCATGGTGTCTACTTGAAAATGATGGGAACAGGCACTAATTACCAATGTTTAGGTCAGATCGAATAATAACTATTTGTGTAGAATGGGTAAAAGAAATCTTTAAAATTAAGTTTCTGTGATACCAATGTTTAGTCGTGACATGGCCTTGATTTATGTATTCGATTTGGCATACCAGTATGCTATTACAAACATTGAGACTTTGATAGGTTCAGATCAAATTGGCAGTGGTAATAATGTTTGTTTGTTTGTTTGTTTGACTAAATTTGTGGACTAAATCATTTAGCAAGTGGCAAGAATCCGACAGTTTCAATTTAAATGTTCACGACAAAGACAATCCATGTCAAAAGTGTATGTCATAGTATACAAATATTAGTAGAAAATAAAACATTTCTGAATATATCTGGATTTCTCAGATCCCACATATTTTCTCACTATTATTATATCCCTTATTTTACTTGTTAGGGGTGTCAAGACGCGATCTATCTTGTTTTGGACATGGTACATTCTGTAACCATAGCTTAAGAAAGACAAATAAATAAGAATAGGTCATCCATAAACACTGCTTTTTATACATTGTCTGCTATATATTTTACATTTATATTTTACATCAGCTATATTCTTGATATACCCGGTAGCAAAACAAATTGGTGTGGCAAATGATTTTAAAACATGAAAAAATACTGAACGACATTCTGTCAGTTTGAATTTACTACATGTTGTGAAGAAGCTTTGAGAGCCAAACATGGGTGTTGATCAGACGGTATGTATACACTAGCCGATGAGGATCCATGTTTGACTATTTGCTTGCTAATAATGTCAACCATATGGTCAATCGAGTCATTTTTCCCTAAAGTTCACAATGAGACTTATTTAGCTATATCGGAGAAATGGAGCTGATGGCGCCGAAATGGAGATTGTTATTACAATAACTTGGTGGTCGTAATATGAATTCACATTTGTGACCCGTCACGCTAAAAGGGACCTTATCCGAATACCCAAAATCCAAATTTTGACAAACTTGTCAGACTCATCACAGGTCCATCAGATCCCGTATGTGAAAAATTAACATATATAAGATAGGGAAAACATTCCGGGTTTAGAAAATTACAGAAAAGTGAAAAGTGTCGGCCCTAGTCTGGCTGCGCGGACTGCGCAGACTGACTAGGGTCGATATTTTTCACACACCCGATAAGGCCCCTTTTAGCGTGACGGGTCACATTTATCTAACGTCAATATTAAATACTTGTAAACGCAGCAAATATTTTGAAAAAAAAAAATGAATTTCAAGCTCGACTAAAAGCAATTTCCGTGTCGCTACAGCGACTGCAAAGGCGTCATTCCGCGTTTTATCTTGTCGCGTGACCCTTTGAAGCATTCTGGTTTAAACTGATATAATCATTTCCCAAATAGCAAAATTTGAGTTAATTTGAATTGATAAAGATGTTCAACATACCATGGAAATATTTTTGCAAACAGAAAAAATGCAGGGTGTCCGTATTATCAACGATCGTACGATTTGTTTTTGCGTAATTAATTGAAACAGAAAACCTGATTGGCCCAATCTGATTTCTCGTGCAATCAGATGTTTTGTTACACAGTTTACACAAATCGTGGTCGTAAGATCGTTGATAATACGGGCCCCTGGTTACCAGCTTTTTTTCTTTCGCCTCTATGTTGTCCAAGCCTTTTTCTTTATAAAGCTTAAAATCCTAAGCTTGTTTAGAAAAATCTTAAAGGGCTTACATTCACTGACTTGAGTATAAAATAATCATACCACAGCATTCGATAAAATACAAAATTTAAGTTTACAGAAACAGATAAAATACAAAATTTAAGTTTACAGAAACAATCATGTTTTGAATGCCCAATGAATTACTCATGATCAGAAACTGAACTAAAACAATAAAAAAAAATTATGTAAAAAAATATGAAAAAAAAAATCGAGCGCTAGCGAGACTTGAAATCATGACATATATGCTATGATGAACTCTTTGTCCGGTGTCGTAACCACTGTACCACTCAAGCTTTTACATATTATGAAGCTTATAAAAGTTTAAAGTATTTACACAATTTGGATTTGTCCCTATCGAAATTGAAGGATATGAAACAATAAACAAATTCATATTTTATGCAGTATATTTCCTCGTGAATGTCTTAACATGTCAAAAAAATATGCTTTTAATTAAATAATCCTTATCGACATACATTTCAACCATTTTCAACAAATAGGTCAAACATTTTGTACAATGGTCGCCTAACAAACTCTACACGGGCATATCTCATAGCTCATGGCTCGGCTGCCAATAAAAAAGTAAAGCGTATTTGAAGAATTCTTGAAAACTTTCTTATTGATTTAAAAATATACAAAAAGGGGAAAAAAGAATCTAGCGTGAGTGGGTCTCGAACCTATGGAACAAAAGTGTTCAGGCTTTGGTATGCCATGCCTAGCACTCTATCCATTAGACCACAGCGGCACTTGTGTCATATAAAACTAAAAAAAAATCAAATATAGTAGTATTTATCAGATTAGATTGGTTATCGCCCCTGAGTTGGTCCATAGAAATAACGAAACACATTAGTAAATACCGAAACACATTTACAGTATCGATTTTAGAATGGATCAGTTCATAGCGAATATATATTACCGTTATTTATTCAAAACTGCATACAAAATTCTCTTCTTGCTGTTATTAAGCAAAAACAACAATAGTTAACATGATGTGTTATAGTTCTTCGTGTGTTTCGGTATTTCTATGGACCGATCCGGTCACATGATTAAGCGGTTAGTAATTCGCATATGGTAGAAATTAAAAAAGTATACAAATGCAAGTTTTATGCATTGTATTTCCTCGTAAATGGTGTAAGCATATAAAACAAACATGTTGTTAATGTAACAATAATTATCAACGTACAATTTAAACAGTTTCAACAAATATGTCTAACAATTCTTACAATAATCGCCTCCCTAACTCTGCATGTTAATATTTTAAAATCGTTACAAAGGAAGGCTGGGCTACCAATGAAGCAATAGCATGCTGCTTTCTTCAAAATAACTGTTTGGACAATATTTAGGAACAACATTAACCCAATCCTACACATTGGCTCTTTTTGACTCCCCTAAAGAAAAAGGCTTTGGAAAACATTGTGGAAAATGAAACAAATGCTTGTGACAAGCAATTTCTTCATTTCCCACAATGCTTTCTACACAGAAATACAAAAAAAAATAATTTCATTCGATTGAAATTTTTGTCTGCAATATCTTTGAATTTGGACAAGTCTAAAAAAAATTCGTATGAAAATGGTTTAAATAGCATCTGGGGTTCTTTTTGCCCTCTACATTTTCTCTGTCCTACCTTATAGAGAGCCTGGAATACAGCTTTATAGACAGGTTCAATGGCGGCCCCACTAGTATCTGCAGCAGTGATGATATATTGGAGCCACTTCTTGCGGGCTTCACCCCGTATACGCTCAGCATATGTTCTCTGAAATAATGTAAATAGGAAAATTATGATACACAGACATATGGTTTTGAATTATTATTTGTTTTTCATGATAACATTATCTTCTTAACAATAATTCTTAATCAAGAATAACAAATTCTTCCATTAAACTAAGTTGTACATTAAGAATATTGTTGGTGTTATAACGAAACCTTGTAACTTCAGCATTTATCAAGCTGGAGTTACAGGGTTATGCAATAACACTGATGATATGTGTGTTTTGCTGCTTCAGACTGCATCTTTATTTTTGGTAAAATGATACATTGTGTGTCAATGTAATTCATGAAATTGCTGATATTCTATGGATATTGAGATTTTTTTTTACAAAAATTACTTTTTTTTTTACATATGGTTAGTATAATCATATTTGGTTATACTTTATAATTGAGCATGCATATCATGAAATGATTAGAAATTATTCAAATGAATTGTTCTAACTACACACACAATGGATTTGATTAATTGATTGTTGTTTTTATGCTAGTTTAGTATATGAGATAAAATAAGTAGTTTCCCTCTCTGTGTTTGACTGCAGGCAAAGAAAGAAAAGGCAGACTGGCAAAACACTTAGTGCAAAATTATTGTGAGTACAGATCTACATAATTATGAATTTATATGCAGTAAAATTAATTTAGCATATTTTCAGTCTCATGCAATTAGTCATGGTTTTATGAAAGTCTGCTGTAAAATGTAAATAATAATGTGTTTTATTTTCTCAAAAGAAAACCCTAAAACATTCAGCAATTTCCTAAATAAGCATACATTTCATCACAATTAATTTCAGTTATTTTGGGCAAAAAAAATCTTTACTATATTTGATAGCTATTACATCAGACACACACAAAGACAAATCACAAACACAAAAACATATACTTATAACATCTTACACGATACTCTTCATTTATCAAGTTTAGAGCCTGAAATCAACAGTACATTTAACAAACATCACATACATTTGAGCCAGGATCTTGAAAAATGTCCCTTATAGAATTTGAGACAGCCAGGTTTCAAAACCAGACTGTGCCTAGAAGCAGTCTAGCCAGCATCCATGTTACTCTCAGATGGTTGCTACAGACCATGAGGAAGCTAGACTGGAGAACAACATGGTTCCTGGTCAGACTGTGTGTATACACAGGCAGATCTGGTATCATGTTGTTCTCAAATGCTACAAATGCTATAAGGGACGAATGAAACAATGTCTGGATGAATTAATGATTTGGAATGGGTAGATGAAGACACACATTTTATTGATGTTCCTGATTTGATAGATTTTGGGCTATACATATATATATAATCCCAAATCTATCAATGTAGGAGCAGGAAAACAGCTACAAGCTCAAATTGAACTCATTGGTTTTAGCAATAAGCTGTTACAGGAACACATTGATAAAGCAATTTAAAACAGCATTAAGAGCATAGATGTGAAACAAAGAAAATCTGTAATTGTTAAGTCCAAATTTCCTCAAAATAATGTCTTTTCTTTTCTCTGAAGATGCATTCAACAACAACATTTGCCTCTAATCTGCATTTTAGTCCTTTTTTGGCATTTCAATGTATTATTTTAATATATATCTTAATGCATTGATTGAATTTCGAAGTAAAATAGATTGGCTTGTAGATGAGTCCACAAAGAAGATCTACTAGACTGTATCAGATAGAATAATAGATATAACATAAACAAATGGATCTAATATTGACTCTATCACTTTAAAATCATTTCAAATTAATGTCAGACATTCTCATGTACAGAAATCTTTTATCTTAGCACAATCTAAAATTTCGGTCAAAGAGAATGTTAGACTGTAAAATCTATGACATTATTTTCTGGGCACCAATGCATATGTCATTTTTTTAACAATATGGAGGTAAAAGAGAGAAAACTTTGTAGTGATCTTCATTTGAAAAGGATGAAACTTCACTATTTAAATCAACACATATAAACATGTACTATTTCTAATCAAACCACAAAACATTTCCCAACACAATGATACAGTTATATGCTGGACATAATACACTGTGTAGCTATACAATTTCACTATGACCCAACATACATATATGCCAGAGTCTGGAAAAAGAGCCATTATGGCTTTTGACAATACCTTGCAAAGGAATCATTTGGTAATAAAGTGCTGCTTTATTAGATCATCCATCTTACTAACGTTGCTACAGGTTATAGCCTAATGTTATAAGAGAACAACATGGATCTTGACCAGACTGCATGTGTATATCTTTTATACGAAATACTGCGATGAGCTATTTTTAGAACTCTTATCTATAAGCCTCTAGCAGAGCACACTGGCTTTATCTTTTTCGGACACTCTGGGGTGTATTCTAAATAACTTGTACGAAATTTCCTTTGTTTTTGTTCCAATGTATGGCATTGTCAATAATTGATTTATCACATGTATATTGTAGCCAGCGCTAATCTTTATTTGTCAAATTTGAATGATTTGAAATTTTGACGTTTGGGAAAGGGTTAATTGGAACTATACATGGAAAAATCGAAGAATAATGAAAAATGCTGAAAATGCTGATAAACTAATGTTCCCCCTTTTTTCTCACGTTTAAGGTATCCCCATATTCAAAGATTTATTTTATAGTTTGTAGCCTTGTTCTCTTCGATTTTACTTTATTTATCTTTTTTCATTTGATTTCATCCATGCCCCTCTATACAACAAAATTATATATGTTTTACATAAAATATAGTATATTATCTTTATACCTAACCATATTCAAAACAAGACTCGTTTTCTATCTCCCTTAAGCTAAATGATTGAGAAAACATTGAGGCAAATGAAGAAAATTGTTGCAATCAGCATTATCTTCTTTTGCCTCAATAGTGTGTGCTATTTTACACAGAAATCCTTTCTTTATCAACATCTTTATTGAAGAAATGCTGATAATCAGTATCATTTTTGTTAGAATACTTTCCTTATATTGAACCATTTCCCAAACAAATCCTGGTTGTAACGTCCAACTATACTGAAAGCTTTTCAGGAAACATTGAGGCAAAATGAGGAAATGTTTATAACCTGCATTTTCCCTGTTTGTCTCAATATTGTTCTTGCTATTTTCCATACAATCCTCTATCAACACCCATATTGTCTTCTGCAATATTTGTCCACAAAGTTATGGAATTCCCTTATGCAAAATTTTCGGAAACACATTGAGGCAAAATGAGATAATGGTTATAAACAGCATTTTCACCCTTTGTCTCAATATATTCCTTTCTATGTTGTACACAATCCTTAGCCCATTCTCACACATTGACTCTTTCTGACTCCCCAAAAGATAAAGGCTTCAGGGTTCTCCGCAGAATATTTTGAAGCTGTAGTGGCAAATTATATGAGAATTGTTAAACATTGAAAGTATATAATTGTGAGTGAAAACATTATGGAAAAAGAAGAAAATGCTCATCTTGAGCAATTTCTTCTTTTCCCATAATATTTTTGCTCATAATTATCACATTTACAAAGAAAAAAATGTATTATACAACAGTGTTTGGCATGAAATACCTCAAAATGCCTCTATTTGGTAACCATTTTGAAGAAATTAAGCTGTGGGATAGTTTTGAAGCTGTAGGGGCATTACACTGATTAACATGAAGCTGTAGTGGGGCCGATACAGCTTATTGGGCTGGGGAGAACACTGGGCTTTGGAAATCATTGTGGACAATAAAGAAATTGCTTGTAACAAGCATTTTTTTTTCATTTTTCAACAATGTTTTCTAACCCAAGATGGAAAGATTTCTAAAATTTCATCAACTTGAAATAGTTGTATGCAACACCTTACAAATTTGGAACAGTGTAAGATTTTGCTGTCTGGTGTTGGGTTTATATTCATTATTATGTCCTGTTATATTTTTATGCTCCCCGAAGGGAGAGCATATAGTCGCCGCTTCGTCTGTCCGTCCGTCCGTCCGTCCGTCCGTCATTCCGTCCGTCCGTCCGTCCGTCCGTCCGTCCGTCCGTCCGTCCGAAGTGATTTCTCTATAACCCTTGGGCCAAATCAAATGAAACTTACCATGTGAACTCCCTATGACATAATGCCGATGTACTTTTCCCAGTTTTTGGATTTGAGGCCTCGTCATGGGAAAAGGGGACTTAAGGTCAAATACACTTTTTCTTTAATTTCTCATAGTCTAATGGTCAGAATTTGATGAAATTTCATATTTGAGTAGCAAATCAGATGCCCTTGACAATTAACTACTTGAAATTTGCGTATAAAAAGTATGTCATGGAAAAAGGGGGCTTATTGTTTGTTAGCTTAATCTTAGCTCTGTATGGCATACATTTATTGTAACAAAGCCTTATTCGGGGAGCATTGTCCGTCTCTGACGGCTCTTGTTCCACAAAGTTATGATATACTGACGTTCTTAATTCAAACCTTTTGGGGAAATATTGAGGCAAAATAAAGAAGTGTTTGAAATATTTATGTATTTGACCACACTATATTTAAGTAGTTTTGGAAAGGGTTAAACAAAGGAATTTATTGTTTTAACGGTTATAGAATTACAGATTGATTGAAATATTATAAGTTGGATGTGTTTCATCATCGTATTGTTTTCCAAAGCAACATCAAAACCAGGTCTACATTGCGAAAGGGTTAAACAGTTTAGTAAAGTATTTTCTAAAGTGTACGAAATTTGCCAGTTGACCCCAAGTTGACTACCTGTGCTAAAAATAGATTATGGGTTTTTCCATTGTTGGCTTATTTCGTATAAACGGTATACAGGCTGATCTAGATCCATGTTGGTCTCAAGAGCCATAAACAACCCTTTTTCCACAACCTAGCACAATCATTTTCTCAAATAAACATAAATTGTTATTGACCCTAAACATACTGTTTTTAGCCCAAGAACACACCAACTTACATTCTGTAACTCGGAGGCTTTCTAGAAATTAAGTACATCATATGAAGACAACAGGATTCACAATTATAGTTCAGAAACTGATGTAAAATACAGTACACATCATCGCTTTTCAACAAAAACCTAGTAATTGCAGCTTATTTTAACCCTTTCCCAAACAAGACCTGGTTTTGACGTCCCTAATGGAAAAGGCTTGTGAAACATTGAAACAAAAGAAGAAACTGCTGATAACCAGCAGTTTCTCCTTTTGTCTCAACATTTTCTATGTCATATTTTACACAAATTTTATCTTTAATAACTTCCATTTTGTCATTTGTGGCGTTTTTTGAAGTGGATCACCCTAGAATTTCATCGTTTGGGAAAGGGTTAAGCTGCAGTTACGAGATTTTTGTTGAAAAGCAGTGACATAATTGTGTATTAAACCGTCTCACTAGAATTAAATAGAATTACCAGTGCTTTCTTCCTTTCCTTTCAAATCTATCAAAGCTTTTCATTGTATTTGTAAAGTTTAACAAAACATCAAATACAATTGACCTTGCAAGCAGGATTGCAGCAGGAAAATATTTTTGCTTTTGACTCATTTAGTTAGCCTTTTGCAGGAATTTGCCACTATTTGGTGATATATCATGAGCCAAATTTACATGCATTTTCGTTTGAGTAATTTTCCTGACGATTCAGAATCGTTACATAATTTATGTTACTTATAAATTAGACTGACATCTACAAATTGTAAGCAACAAAAAGGGTGCATCAGAGAGGTTGCAGACTTTACAGCTTTAAAGTGAAGAAAATTTCAATAAGTCAATACATGTTAATGTAAGCCTGGTGGTAAATCATGAGACTCAGAATTTCAGAAAATCATCAATATTTATACCTGACCAATTTGAATTTAGTTTGAAACACAGAAGGTGGAAAATGGCATGAATAAGCTGGACATGGTAGATTTTTGAAAAATCAACTGATAAAAAACTTTTTTATCAGTTGACTTTTGAAAAATCCACCACGCCAATCTAATGCATAACGTTTGTCAACCTTCTCTGCTCCAAACCGATTTCAAATCGGTCTCATATTAACAAAATTATTGAAGATTCTCTTAAATTATTGTATCACATGATTATCCACCATGGTCAGTCAAGGTAAATAAAAGATAATCTATCTAACATAGGAAATAATGTGCAAATAAATTGAAAAATATTAACTGTTAAAATGCTTAATAGGATTAGTTTAGTTTTAAGTTTAAGTTTTAAATAATTAAGATACGGCTATATAGTTTTTGTCAAGTTCAACATTGAATATGAAATTGTTATGAAGCATTATTTGATATAAGATGCAGAAATATAAAACTGTAGGTACCTTGAGACCTTTACCTTCACCCTTAAAAAATCAACAACATGAAATGTAAAGACTAGTATAAATAAACCTGGGACTTTTCATCTGATTCTATTTGTGGGCAAGATCAATTATAGTTTTCTCCAACCTTATTCCATACAAGAAATTTTCAGACCAGTGTGTATTGAAGTGATACAGTCTTAAATTTTAAGATTGTAGAATGGAAATCATTGAGGGAAAATGAGAACATTCTGGTATACATTAGGAACCTCTTCTTTTGCTTTTAAGTTTCCAAAAGTCTTCTCTTCTAAATACATCAAAATCATACATTAATCTGTTAAGGGAAAAGGTAAAGCAAAATAACAACTCCATGAGTTTGATTCAACTAACTTTGATATTCAAAGTTAAGAAGGCTACTTTTGGTTAAATGAAAAAAAAAATCAAGAATTGTTTTCCGAAAAACAGCATGAAAGACATGCCAATATGCAAAAATGTTGCTTGGAAAAAGAGGATGAACTTACTTAGAAAAATAACTTTTTTTTCATTTTGTGTTTTGTTTTCTGCACTTTGTCTACGAGTAGGGGCATTCAACTTGTTATCCCATGACAATGGTTCCAATTCTTTCTCAAAGCGACAGTTGGTTTTGACATCTCCAAACTTGGGAAAACATTAAACCTAAACATTAGGTATTTTTTCTGTATGTGACAGGTTTCAAATTGATGCTCAACATTTGTCAACATAGGAAAGGTTTAAAGGAAAACTAGGGTTTAACAGAAAGATATGACAAATATAATACACAACCAAAGACAATACTTTGGAACATTTGTCACCATAAAAATAACAAAATAATATCTAATCTACAATATATAGTAAACCATTTTAACAAACCCACCACTGTTTTATCCTAATATTCAACCCCATGATCAGCATAGAAGGAAGGAAAAGGAAAATAATGTTATAACTCACTTGATCATTCTATTATACAATATAAAATAATGGCAATAATTATTATGTTTTTAGCTTAATTTCCATGTAGGGTCATTGCCTATAAAGAGGTTCCACTTTCGTACTATATTCAGTACCAATTTTTTCTTGTCAAACTTCTATCTTGATAACACTGCTACTGTAGGCATCATAGACCATAGCCAGTGGTCTCAATAAACTTGGTCTTTGCTTTCTTTACATTACTTACCCATTGCTTTAGGTAAGAATATCTGAAAGTTTTCTACTTAACCCATTACGAGACAGCAAATTTTATGGTAATCCAATTTGAAATGTGCTGCAGATGACAATTTCAAGTTGATGCATTTTAAAAACCTTTCCATTTTGGGTTAAAAAACCTTATGGATAATGAAGAAATTGCTTGTAACAAGCAATTTCTTTATTTTCCACAATGTTTTTCAAAGCTTTTATCTTGTGAAATGTTGAAATGCGTCATAATGTGTGAATGGGTTAAGAAAAACATGGATCTAGAATTGTGATTGATTCTTCTATCCCATTCCTTTTCTTATCTAAAAATAATAGGAACTTGGATGAGTGAGTGAGAATGGAAATGTTTTAGACAAAGTTTATCGAAACTTATTTTCAATAATTGTCAAAATATATGCCAATAAATTTTTAGCATCTAACTTTCCAAATGCTATAAAAGTTGAAATAGAGTAGCATACCTCCACACTATTAGCGAGGAATTCCACGAAGTATTCAAAGGAGTCTGCTCCGGGCATCTGATCTGCGACCATCGTTACAAACATGCGGAACTCACGCTTACTGAGACGACTATCTTGTGGATGCTTCGATTTCTTCTTCATTTCTACCTTGGCTATAATATAAATTTGTTCTTGTTCTTATAATACAGAAAAAAATGTTTTGGTATTTTTTATCTTGAAAACTCTCATTTTTACAGCCTCCAGAAAAAGACTTAGACACTTTTTTAAACTCACAAGTAGAATTAAGAATAGGAAAACAGCTTTTCCCCCCTTTTCTATCAATGCATTCTTTCATTTGATGTACAAATTACAAACTAAGATTTGCATTTTTTTGTTATAATATCATGCTCCTTAGATGTATAACAAATAATCTGTGTTGTGTAATGTTAAAAATTGTCAGTACAAGCTTGCATTGGAAATTCTGGGTAATAAAAGGGGGATAAAGCTGATAGAAAAGGGAAAGTTATGAAAACACATTTTGTTCTCCTAATTTCTCATTTAGGGCTCTTTCCAACCAAGTCAAAAATGTAACTGATTGTTCTGTAATAAAAAATAGTAAATTCTTGTCACCTGATCATTGCTTGAAGTGTATACCTGACCGAGTTACAAAAACATCTACGGACTACACTTACATTATTTTAGGACATCCAGAACCGTCATTGTCCCATTTGTCAAACAGATTAATTGACCAAACGCCGACTGTCAATCAAAAACATCAATTAGCCAATGGGCGATCAGAAAAATGTCATACCCCAATTGTTCTTCGTTGCACGTGTTATTTTATCGATTTATCAACTGACAATCAAAACAATTGACATGCCAATGGCAAAGAATTTTGTGCTAACAATAGACCAGGTTAACCGTATGTTATGATAAACTGTCGGTGTTGTTATAAAATCTCGTAACTACGGCTTAAATTTAGCCGTAGTTACGAAATTTTATAACAACACATATGAAATACTATTTTGTTTGTCCGAATTTACTTCACGATTAACTGGATAAAATCGTTGCCTATAAACGAACACATGTCCATTGTTTGTATTAAATTCTATGTTGGGCGGAGCGATCTGTCGATTGGTGTTTGGTCAATTGTTTAATTCTAAAAAATACATATACTGCCAAAATGGTCAATATTAGCCCTATATTGTTTATATAGTAGCCCTCTATATAAATGAGCCTGGATCTGGAAAAACGTCCCTTATACCATTTGAGAGGGTCCTGTTTTATGACCAGTCTGTGTCTACGCAGAGATTTACAAATATCTAAGCTACTCTCTTACAGTTGCTGGAGGTCATGAAGAAGCTATTGGAGAACAACATGGTTCCTGATCAGACTGCGTGCATACGCAGGCTGATCTGGAACTATGTTGGGCTCAAAAGCCTTAACCCATTACCACACGGTGACTCTTTTTGACTCCCTACAATTTAATGGCTTTGGAAAACATTGTGGAAAATGAAGAAATTGCTTGTGACAAGCAATTTCTTCATTTACCACAATGTTTCTACCCTAAAAGTCCAAAATAATTCAAATTTCATTTACTTGAAATTGTCGTCTGCAACATCTTTGAATTTGGACAGACCAAAAATTTTGTCGTTTGGTAATGGGTTAAAGGACCTTTTTCCAGATCCTGGCTCAAATACAATCCCAACCCACCTTTCTCTATAGCCTCATTCTCCTGTCCATCTTTATATTTCATCATGACGTTTTCTACTTCATCTTGATCTAGATAACCAGAACCGTCATTTTCCCATTTATCAAACAGTTGAATTGTTTCATTGTTTAAATATACTGCTAAATGGTCAATATCAGCCCTATATTATTTATATACTAGTCCTACATAAATAAATAATTCAAACCTACCTTTATCTATAGCCTCATTCTCTTGCCCGTCTTTATATTTCATCATGACATTTTCTACTTCATCTTGATCGAGGTAACCAGATCCGTCGTTGTCCCATTTATCAAATAGTTGATCCAACAGCATCTTCCTGCGTGATGACATCGCCTCCTTTCTGGCCTGAAGAAAGATAAATTTAATGTTATGTACAAACAACACTGTATCATACTTTGAATATGATTTATTGAATATCAAACATTCTAACTTGTCTTTTTTTCGCAATGTTAATTTTCACCTTGGAAAAGCAATCCCTGATTTGTAAAAAATAAGAGTAAAAACTATTAAAAACAAGATATTGTTGGTGTTAGGTCAAAATCTCTTAAAGGGACATTTCATTCCAATTTCAATTTTTTAAAGTATGTCTTGATGCCAAGATTGGTTATTCTAATGAGTATAAATACTATTAGTTTTGTTAAGTTGTTGCCAATAAGCGAGAAACACGCATTTAAAGTTGAGACATAATCGATAAATTGCATATAAATCCGAACTGTTGTCCACAACAACTTGTTCAATTTTAACACAAAAATATAAATTTCTCGTAAACGACGCAATATTTTGGCTTGAAATTTTCAGAATTTTCATTAGGAAATATGCTTTTTCAGATAAAAATAAAAGTAAAATTTATGACAAAAAATTCTGAAATGTCACTTTAACTACAGCATGAAAAAGCTTGAGTAATGATTTTTTTACTTTCCTCTGACGATGTGTTTGTGAAATAGTAATACCTCCGAAAATGCCAATGTTAAATTTCACATTAAGCTTATGACTGACAGACAGACTGATGGATGGACAGACAAATCTAGAAATACCGGGAAATCCTGGTGGTCCGACTTTTCATCCATTACTGCAATGTTTTTGTAGTGCAACTTACAAGTAGTACCTTTAATATTGCTTCCTATAATCACTTCCAATTTGGACCAATAAGATAGTTTGTCATTTGAGAAAAGGGAATAATTGCACATCAGTTGCTACCAATGCTTCTAGTGCTTTAACTCTTTCCCAAACAAGGCCAAGTTTTGACATCCTTACGTAGATAGACTTGAGGAAACATTGAGGCAAAAGAAGAAACTGCTGATCATCAGCAGTTTCTCCTTTTGTCTCAATATTTCCTGTGCTATATTATACACAAATCCTACCTCTATAAACATGAGTCTTGTCATCTTCAGCAACTTTCAAATTAGCACGGTCTAAAATTTTCTTGTTTGGGAAAGGGTTAAGTGTGATGTCATACCTTAATCAGTCTCTCCATCTTCTCCTCTTCAGTTTCCTGGTATTCAGACTTGATGTATTTCATCAGCGAGTCAAAATGGTCCGTGATTGGTTCGTCACCCAGAAACGTCTCAGTCAGCTGTACAAACTGCGACACATTCAGCGAGTTCTCGTCAAATATGGACATCTGGGAGTGGCTGCGACTTAGGTTAGTCATGGCTGTAACAAAAATGATTTTTTCTTTCAAAGATTACCTTTTTTTAAGATATTCGTTCTCTTAAATGATGTAATTGCCAAAATTATAATGTCAGTATAAGTCAATACAGGTAAAACTAGAAGGTGATAAAGTACCCCGCTATAACATTTGTCCATACAAGCATTTTTGTCAACAAAGGACAATCACTAAAAAAATATGAGCAGCAGAATAATGGTTCTTGAGCACTTTGCCTCACCACAATGAGATCTATCCACACATGAAGTTTCATAATTCTACCTTTAATAGTTTTTGAATTATGCCCAAGACAAGATTTGTACATGTACGGATGCACAGACTGGCAGACAAGCTGATTCCAGTATACACCCTAAAATATTCGTTTGTGGGATATAATAAAACATTTGTTTTGCGGGGGTATAATAATAAAGAATTGGACATAAATGAATATAACAATTTTAAAGTAATAATTAAGCAGAGGAAATTATTTCTAGATGAATTTCAATAAACATGATTAATTGAAATACAGATTTATTGAGTCTTTTTGGGTTTTTTTATTCTAAACTTTGAAAAACTATGTATCAGGTCTGTGTTCAAAGTAACCAAAGACAAACGCCAAAATAATCTTCATGATTCATCTTCATCCATGATGTAGTCATTGAACAGTCAAACTTGGGTATTCACTATTTTGTTGTAACATACCTGTTTTCTCTCTCTCAAACGTAGTACCCTCAGCGAATGATACTGTAGGTTGATCTGTAGCTGCAGTGCCTGGTTTAGTCTCACCCTGTAGGAGGTCACCAGTCAAGGCTACATCTGGATTAATGTCATAGATAAACAGTGTTACATGGTATTGTTCACTCACATACTGACGCCTTTTGATGCCCAACAAGATAGACGTGGTGGAAAACATAATGGACAAGAGCCGTCACAGACGGATTATGCTCCCCGAATAAGTGTTTGTCACAAAATAAAAACTATCATACTTTAAGCCCCCTTTTCCCATGACAGCTTTTTTCTACACACATTTTTTATAAAATATGGTCTAGAACATCCTATTTATTACATGAGCACAAAATTTCATTAAATTCTGCCCATTAGATGAAGAGAAATAAGAGAAAAACTAATTTTTACACTAAGGCCCCTTTTTCCATGACGCAGCCTTAAATTTACAAACGGAGAAAAAGGTCCCTAGGTATTGACCAAGGGAGTTCACATGTGAAGTTTCATTGAATTTGGTCCAAGGGTTGCTGAGATATGGCTGTGGACGGACGGACGGACGGACACACGGACGGACAGACAGCGTGGCGACTATATGCTCCCCCGAAATTTTTTCGGGGAGCATAAAAATGAAGAAATTGCTTGTGACAAGTAATTTCTTCATTTACGACAATGTTTTCTACCACAAAAGACCAAGAAATGTAAAATTTCATTCATTTTTTACAACTGGATTTATTGATATTTATATAGTGTTCTATATTGTATATACCAGAGAGAACCATTCCATAAACATGTTATGAAAAAAGTTTGATTTCATGAACAAGAACTATTCTAGATGGTTTGAATGAACAACATTTTTTGGACATTTTTCAAGAGTCAGATGATCATTCAAGCATATATCAATGTCTTCAGTATAACTATAATTTCCTATTTCTCATTCTTGTTCCACCAAATTTTATTTATCAAATGCTTTAGGATCTCAGTGGAATTATTTACTTATCAATACTTTAAAATTATTTGATTCCAAATTATGACACCTGATTCATTCAATTTTTTGTCACCAGTGGAGAGATATGGCCAATGTTATGAGAAAGCTTTGCTACACAAGTAACAAGAACCAACTCAAAAGCAGGAAAGAATTTAACCCTTTCCCAAACAGCAAAATTGTATGGTTATAAAACTTGAATGCAGCTAAAGACACCAAAATGGATGCTGTTTGAAAAACTATTCGTGTATAATACAGCTCATAAAATATTTAGGCAAAAGGAGAAAATGCTGGTTATCAGCATTTTCTTCTTTTGCCTCAATGTTTTCCCAAGCCAATTCCATTAGGGACGTCAAATCCAGGTCTTGTTTGGGAAAGGGTTAAGGGTAAACAACAGATATAATGCAAACAAAACAATCAAACTTACAGTCCAACATGTATCATAAACTTTCAATTTTGTAATAAAGAACAGTAAAGGAAAGGGTATACGTAACACAGAAGTATGCTTTACAAATACATGTATACATGTTTACCTATACAAAGCATATTGGTAGCTGGAATTACATACATGAGGTAAGGGTAGAATATACATCATAATATCTATACCTCATAAAAAAGACTTACTATAAATTTACTGATGCCACAGTTTTGAAACAGCATTCTATATACATGTATATCATTTAAAACAGTTGAATGAAATTAAGACAATTTGATGAATATTGAATTTGTAAACAGGGAAACATTTCTTTATTAATTTGGGAAAGGTTTTCGCCATTTCCACACAATGACTCTTTTTGACTCCCCACAGGATAAATGGCTATCAAAAACATCGTGGAAACTGAAAAAATTGCTTGTGAAAAGCAATTTCTTCATTTCTCACAATGTTTTCTACCAAGATAACAAAAGATGTAAAACAGCATTCACTTGAAATTTGTCAGCAAAATCTTCAAATTTGGACCACTCTAAATATTTGTCTGTTGTTAATGTGTTAACTTTATTACCTTCCTCTATTTCTCCCTCCTTGTCTTGTTCAGAAGAGCCTTCTTCTTTCTTTTCTTCATCTTTCTTCTCCCGTCCCTCCTCTGTTTGTTGTTCAGGTTCCGCAGTTTGAGGCTCCTGATCATTGTCTGTTATAGTTCCTCCCTCCTTCTGTAGAGATTCAGACACAGTTGGCTTCTCCTCACTCACCACTTCAGCTTGTGTTTCAGCTGGTTTATCATCAGCCTTCTGCTGCTCTTCTTCTGCTTTAGGCTCTTCCTTCTGTTCCTGGCCGTCTGTCTGTTCTTCAGCCTTCTCCTCTTTAGTTTCTTCCTTTTCTTGACCTGTTTCTTCTGTTTTTTCCTGAGTTTGTTCTTCTGTTTTATCCTCAGTTTTATCTACAGCCTGTTGTTCTGCTTCCCCTTCTTTAGGTTCTATAATAGTACAGCTGTTGTCAGTGTTTTATACATATTTGCTAAATCTTGAGTTGTTTGAAAAGCTCTTTCACATACATGATGCTATATATGATATCAGAGCTACAAATAAGAGAAGTTACTGGCCTTTTTAGAATTAAGGTAAAATATCTGTAAATCTTTATTAAGCCCCATGTTGTGAGGACTAATTCGAATCGTCTCATTGAGACAATTCAAATGAGTACCCAAAACATTGGGTTTTGATTTGACATTACAAAGACATCTTTACCCCTCCTTATCTGTACCTCTGTGATATGCCTTTATATATGGATTTAATACACCTTAGAACGGTTGTGACAACTAGAAATTACTTTATGTTTACCCTATCATTTCACAGACAGTCACATGAAAAGATAATTGCACAAGCATACTAGAATTTATTAATAAGGTATATCTTTAGATACAGAAAACACAAGGAAACATGCAGGAAAGCAAATGAAAATACATATGCTTTTAAAGATATGGGAGGCATGAGGGTAGATTACAAGACAACAAAGGGGGATACAGAACAATCCATGCACTTGTAAAAATGTAAACTGATGAAAATATTCTGAAACATATGAGCTGAGATCTGAAAAAGGTCATTATTGCATTTTAGATTGTCTTGCTTCAAGAAAATTCTGTCACTAGGGAATCATGTGTTATCAAGACCCAAAGTCCTATTTTTGAGTTGTCTATTAGTAAACAGTATGGCTCCATGTCAGACTATGTGTATATGCAGGCTGATCAGGATACATCTTGGTCTCAAGGATGTCATAAGGACCCTTTATCATATCCTGGCCCATACTTGCAATGCATTGTAGGTCAATTCATTTTTTCTTTTTTTTCTATACAACATAATGTCCCATATAGAGACCTATCTTAATGGTAAATAAATTTCATCAAATGAAAACTATCGAAAGTGAATATAAACCCTAATCACCTAATCAAATAGAAAATTTTAATCATGGATGAAGGTATGATTAAATCATTTCAAGTAAAACTAAAAGAAACAAAAAAAAAAAGAAATTTACCTTCTTTCTTTTCGTCTGTCTCTTGTTTTTGTTCTTCCTGAGTTGTTTCAGCACCAGTTTCAGCTTTCTGTTCATCCTCAGTCTTTTCTTGTTCATCAGCCTTGTCTGGGGCCTGCTCTTGTGCCTGCTGCTCAGTTTCTTGTTGTTGTGTTGGTTCTTGTTGTGTTGTTTCTTGTTCTGTTTGTTGTTCAGCTACAGGAGATTTGGGTTTCTCTGGCGACTTTGGTTTACTATCTGCTGTTTTAGGTTTACTATCTGCTGATTTAGGAGGAGTGGTGGCATCTTTATCTTCATCATCACTGAGTGTGTCATCTGCTTCATCTACCTCAACAACTGGCCCTGATTATAGAGAGAAGCATGTCATAATGTACATCAGCAATAGTGATAATGTGAACAGAAATCTAGACAAAGTGCTTTTTTTATCTTACGGATCAAAAGATGGACAAGCAAACCAACCAGTATTTGGATGCCTAAGCCACTTAAGTCTCTCCTGATTTTTTTGTTCAGCACTCTAGAAAATCCCTACAAGACTCAGATACTAGAACAAACCATGTTAAAATCACTACAATAGTACTAGACAAGGAATCAAAGAGATCAATGGAAGAGTAAAGTTCTAAACAGTCTTGGCAAAATGAAAGTCATTGCATTATATACTCACATTTTCTAGGATTCCTCAAGTTGGCTTTAATGTCCTCTTTTGCACTATCAAAGAATGTCTCAAACAAGTTGATAATTCTGTGTCTATCTAGAAGGCCAATCTAAGATAAATATACAATTTTCTAATAAATATCCAGAAATTGCATGTTAACCCATTACCAGATGGCAAAACTTTAGAATTGTCCGAATTAAAAAATGTTATAAACAAAAATTTTAAGTGAAAAACTTTTTACATTTTTTGGTCTTTCTGGGTACAAAACTTTGTGGGAAATGTTTGTCAAGAATTTCTTATATTCATTTTTCACAACGTATTCGAAAGCAATAATTTTGTGAGGGTGTGAAATTACCTTTATATGGGAATTGATTATGAATTGTGACAAAACACTACATTTTGTATTTCAGAAGAGAGCTCAAGAACAGACAACCAAATTGCATAAAGAGGTTAAATTGCAATTTGGTGGGTACAAAACAATAATGTACAAAAATCCTGTTTTAGCATGCCTTTAGTACCAAGTATATTTCAATGTAAACCGTGAAAATTTAAGTATCAATACATGTATTTTTCTTCACTTCAAATAAATATGAATACCAAAGAAATTAAGCAGCTTGTTAGAGTTAAGAGTATAATAAACTTTTGCATGCTGAACCTAAAACTCTCTGAATTTGGCATACAACATAGAAATAAGTCAGGCTGTACACTGTACATACTTACAACTTAATTGAATAGCAATGAATTCTGTGCTAAAAATAGACTTTGTTTATTTTTATGTTTTGATAAACTGCAAGTGTTGTTATACAATCTCGTAACTACGCCGCTTGAATCAAGCCATAGTTACGAGATTTTATAAGAACACCTACGAAATACTATTGTTTGTCCAAAATTATGTCACGGTTAACTGGATAAAATTGTTCCATGTAATATTCTATTCACCATTAAAATCAAGCATGACTTCAAAATGTTTCACATTATTTGCAAGAACAATAAAGCACACAATAAACTGATTGTCATATTTTATACATACCCCACTGTGGTCACAGGATATAAAGAGGTTAGTCAGAGATATTCTCCTAGATTCCCTCGTGGAGAATGATCTGTATGCCGCGGCACATTTAGCCATATGTAACATAAATCTGTCAAACAACTGAGTTGGCAATTCTTCTGTAAATGTGTTGATATACTGAAATGTATAGGATACTGAGATTCAAGCCATGCTTTATAACAGACTTGGCGAAAAACCAGAAATCTTTGTCAGACATTTGGTCTGACAGTAACAAATAATCTGTCAGACCGAATAAAATTTTGTCAGACAGAACTCTCATTTACTATCTTGACAGATCTAAAGGAGTGTCAGACATTTGGACTGACAGTAGCAAAAAAATCATCAGACCAAGGGAAATTTTATCAGATATGTCTGATTGTCGGACGGATTTCGCCATGTCTGTTATAATGGTAAGCAAATTAAAATAAGCCTTTATAAATCTAGTAGTGTGTACTTGTAGTTCTTTACAACCTTCTGACATTGTCAGCTTCAAAATAATAAAGGTTCATAACGTCACACCTTTCAATGGATATTTATGTTTATAGATTGCTGTGCTGCCCCATCTATGATATTTAGAAAGAACTCAAGTAGGTGATGACAAAATTGAAAATATACCCCAAATAGCATCTACTTTCTATAAACTTGTGTTCACTTAACGCAAAAAATATACACTGTTCAAGTTAGAAAGATACTACAGACAAAAATATATGATACAAAAAGATAGCATTTGAGCACAAAAAAGCATAGAAAATATTGAGGCAAAAGGAGAAAATGCTGATCATCAGCATTTTCTTCTTTTGTCTTAATGTTTTTTCAAGCAGTTTTTAATAGGCATCATAAAGCATCATTGTGTGGCAATGGCTTAACAAAAATGAAACTGTATCCTATAGAAAAACATGCACTTACTTTGGCAAATTCTTTTATTGTGAATGCTTTACCACTTTCATCTGTGGCTTCTAGAGGGTGACTAAGTTTGGCATCGTCTCTCAGACTTTCAGGGAACTTTTCTGCTAGCTCTATAAACGATCTCAAGGCATTTTGAAGCTGTGAAAAAAACAAGTCAGTTTGTTTATAAGTAGAAAGACTTCTCTCAAAGTTAACTATGTTTCCAAAATATGTGTAGCATTATTACAGGACAAATTCCAATGCAAAGCAAACTGTCCCATAAAAGACCTGAATTTAAGACAAGAGGACCATGATGGTCCTATATTGCTCACCTGAACCAAAATGATATGAGCAACACTTTTGTTCAATTCAATTAATATTTATGACTTTAAGACTGAGAACGAACTTATGGTCAATAGCGTTGTGAAAATCCAACTTATACGAGATCTTATGGTGCCCAGCTGTGTCCAAGTTTTGTCTTGATTGATAAATAATTGTAGATTCTAGAGTATAAACAATGTCGAAAGCAGCCGAAAAAGCAGTTTTTTCCAAATTCAAGGGCACATAACTCTTGACTTCCTGATCAGATCAGACTGAAAATCAAACTCATCTGAGATCTTAATGGTTCCAAACATTGTGTCTAAGTTTTGTCTTTATTAATTAATATTTGTAGATTCTAGAGTGCAAACAAAGTCGAAAACAGCCGAAAATGGCAATTTTATCAAATTCAAGGGCACATAACTCTCATCTTTCTGGTAAGATCAGACTGAAAATCAAAATAATTCAAAATATTATGGTCTCCAACATTGTGTCCAAAATTTGTCTTGATTAGTCAATAATTGTAGATTCTAGAGTGTAAACAAGGTCGAAAACAGTCAAAAACGGCAACTTTGTCAAGTTCAAGGGCACATAACTCTCGACTTTCTGATTAGATCAGACTGAAAATCAAACTCATCCAAGATCTTATGGTCCAAAACATTGTGTCCAAATTTTGTCTTGATTGATTGATAATTGTAGATTCTAGAGTGTTAACAAGGTCGAAAACAGTCAAAAACGGCAATTTTGTCAAGTTCAAGGGCACATAACTCTCGACTTTCTGATCAGATCAGACTGAAAATCAAACTCATCCCAGATCTTATGGTCCCCAACATTGTGTCCAAATGTTGTCTTGATTGATTCATAATTGTAGATTCTAGAGTGTAAACAAGGTCGAAAACTGCCAAAAATGGCAATTTTGTCAAATTCAAGGGCACATAACTCTTGTCTTTCTGGTCAGATCAGACTGAAAATTAAACCCATCCAAGATCTTATGGTCTCCAACATTATGTTCAAGTTTTGTCTTGATTGATCAATAATTGTAGATGCTAGAGTGTTAACAAAGTCAAAAATAGCTATTTTTTACGTTCAAGGGCAAATAACTCCAGACTTCCAAGTCCGATCAGGCCCATAATCGAACTCATCTGAGAACTTATGACCATACTTGCTTTGACCAAGTTTGATTAAGATTGGCCAACTTTTGTGGATGCTAGAGTGTTAACACCAAATTGTTGACAGACGGACAGACGGACGGACTGACAGACGGACAGACTGACAGACGACGGACATTGAGTGACCACAATAGCTCACCTTGCGCACTTCGTGCTCAGGTGAGCTAAAAACAAAAGCTGTCCGAAAAATATAATTATTCGGATATTCGTTTCCATCCCTAGTAATGTAGAAGGTGTGATGGTGAATAAGTATTCCAAGTTTGAAAAAACTTTAACCTTTGTTGCAACACCGACGCCAACGCCAACACCGACGCCCGGGTGACAGTATAAGCTCTCATTTTCTTCGAAAAGTCGAGCTAAAAAATCAAAACATTCGGAGAAAAAAAAATTGCTTAGAATCAGGAATCAGTCTTTTTTCCCCAATAGTGTCTATATATATAGATGCCAACGTTCACAGTTTATAACTTTGAAAACAATAATAAAAAAAACATCCGCAACTCTTTTCATATAGGCCAATACGTAAATTGCATTATTAGGAAAAGAATGAGAAGTAGAATATCAAGTTGACTCATTTCTATGAATCTGAATAACAATCCATGCTCACCAGTGAGAGTTCCACGCGAGCAGTAGGTGTTGTATTCCACTCCATGAACTGTTCCATCAATAATTTCATTCGTCTAATTCTCTCACTCTGTCTCATTGTCTCCTGACGTTCTCTCTCATCTCGACGTCTCTTTGCTTCTGCTTTAATTCTTGCTAGTCTACAAAGACCATTTTTGTTTTATTGTTTCTGGATTATCAACAATTTGTAAAGAACAAATTTCATTATTGTAAAATATAATGATTTTAAGCATGATATATTTGAAGTCAGAGTTTGTCACATTTTTAAAAAAAATATTTTCAAACGAATTTATTTACAGGCATGATATTATCTTAATTAGCACTCTGTGTTTTCGCTTTCATGATGACAGTTAAGTTTTAATGGACTAACATCAATGAACAATGGTAAAGCAATATGCACCCAATATAATATTTACATTTTCCTTTCAAGTCAACATCTATCAGGGGGAGGAAACGAGACTGAAGGTTAAGGGTTTAATGCAACATTATCTGTCAGGGTATAAGGAATTACTGTAAATGCTCCTACAATTTTTCTCTAACCCAGAGGTACATACTAACCTGTTGTCTTCAATGTTGAACAGCTCTCTCTTCAATTCCTCTGTGACTTCTCTTAGAGTTCTAACATACGGTGAAGCTTCTAGGAAATTACTATATTTTGGATTGTTTCTCATCAAATGCTGGGCTAGGAAGTTGATAGGATTAAAGTTAGGGTTTCTTTCATCATGTCCATCAGTAATCAGTCCTCTCTTGTCTGCTTCATTAAGAAGCTTCTCGACACCAAGAATCAAAGAAGGGAGTATCTTGTCCACAAGGAATGCTCTTGTTTCCAGTGTTGCCTCAGTCATGTTAAGCCAATCTCTTGCAAGTAATTCTGTTGGTATTTTTCTTGCAATGTTTGTTGCCTGTTCTTTTGATAACTTTGTAAGTTCCTTCTTTTCATTTTTCAAACCAACTAACTTTTCCATCATGGTTTGTTCGTGTTGTCTTTTCCATCTTTGTACAGCACTAGGGACTCGTTTCTCTGAGGACTTTTTTGCACTGCCACCTCGTGAGCCAGTGGACGATATTCCACCATCCCCTGCGGGTAGAGTCACTCTCTTCTGTACCTCAGCCATGGCTAAATGCTGAAGCTACAACCTATAAAACATTGTAAGAAAAGTACTTAACCCTTTCCCAAAAAACTTTAAATCTTAGGGTGGTCCGATCTGAAAGCTATGGCAGACAAAAAAATGGATATCAGTAAAGTTAGGATTTGAAACAAAAAAAGCACAGAAAATATTGAGACAAAAGGAGAAAATGCTGATCATCAGCATTTTCTTCTTTTTGGCAGTTTTGCCTCAAAGTTTTCTCAATCATATTCTATTAGGGACGTTAAAACCAGGTCTTGTTTGGGAAAGGGTTAAAATTCCTCGCCACGTTCAACCCAAAGGCATACAGTATATAATATGATCATGTTCTTTGGTGCTTGCAAAAGTAGCCAAAATATTTTTTATTCAGTATGATGAGGGTTTACAAAATACTACTGTCAATTGTAGTATTGTCCCAACACCAAACAATAGTAGTGAAGCGCATGCTCATAATTCATAAAAAACAACATCTGGTTTGAAATAAAAGGCTAGTTGTAAAGAAAAGGGCTAGATTGGTAACATGTAGAGACGGGTCTGAAAAGCTTTTTACCTTCATATTAAATGGGATTATGCTAGTTTGTTAAACTTAGTTCTAACAATTTAAAGACATATTCAAGAAAATATCATATGAGTTGATTAATCTGTATGGGTAGAAAACTTCTGTCTAGAAAAAATTAACACTGAGCTCATTAAGATTTCTAAATCATGTCCATGTCTTATTGTATGACTTGAAGAAAACTATGGAACACCAACAAACTCCTTAAAATTGGATACCAAAGTGCATGTGCTAAAAATGTGACACTCAAAAAATGACATATGGGCTCAGATTGACCCCAGTTGGTAGTATAAAGATTCAATTGAATATATTTTCAAGTGAACAGACATATAACAGACAAACACGACACCACCACCATTTGGCCTTTCAAATCCCCACAACTACAGTTGACTATATTAAATTCTCTTATTTTACCAGATAGGTAGTACAGTGGAACAAGTAGCCAACACATGTAGTAAGTGCTGATACAACCCTAGGGTTTAAATCAGCACTTACTTCATATATGTTCCAACCATAGTAAATTTGTAAAACTGCTTTTATCTTTTTAACCCTACTAACATTCTTACTTTCTTCACAGTAGTTTATATGTAGATAATTACAATATGGATTAAGGTTGTAAGATTTTAAGGATTTTGCACAACCTTTTTTTTATCACAATGACAAGAGCTTCCTGGGTGGAATTATAGTAGCTCAGGAAACTTGTCATCTACACTTTTCTAACTCCCATGCATGGCCATAATGTTTATAAAGAAAGTTTGCCATTATTATAAAAGAAGAAAGAAGAACAACTCATTTTCATTTGTAGCCAGGTATGTGTACTCTGCAACAGAAAAGCTACTGGGCAGGTTTAAAAAAAATGTGACCCAAGTGTGATATTTAAATGTTAAGAATAACAGCTAATTTTACAGAATATCATCCAGATTTCTTAATTAGGATGGCTAAAAACTATTCTAAATGGTTAAGCAGTGCCCAAATTATATTCTAAATTCATGTTCACTACTTTTTAGCTAAAATTGTGTACACAATCTTGCAAAATGACAACAAAAAAGCGTTTCACTCCTGACAGCATATATATTGCACAATATGAGAAATTGTAACCCACGAATCACTAAAAAGTAGAGTGCAGAATGCCCACAAGGTTGATGGCTTCCTAAAACAATTTGAGTGGTAGATTTCTGGCTGAATGGACAAAAATGAGAACACCTTTTGAAAAATAAAAGTGTTTCACTCCTGACATAAAATTCAGAGGGGTATTGTATAAAACAGGCTGAACATCCTAAACCAATGAAGATAAGATAAAAAAGTAATTTTAAGATGATGATGCACATGTTGTTTTATGAATTACAAGTGCTTATTGTAGTATCCTGTCACTGTCTTTTATTTACCATAGCTTAGAAACTTGGTAAAACTGTTAAGTGTCACACAAAAATGTTTCACTCCTGACATTTTTGACATGTTTTAATGACATATCTTCTTCTTCTTTTATGTACAAGCACTCCTTCATTGTTGAAGATTCTGTGCCGGCGCCTTGTTAGTAAGATGGTTATTCATAGCTGTGAAAAGATGCATATATACACATGAAAGTGTTATGGTCAATGTAATATGGTGCTCATACTTTACAATGCAGAGATAAAACTATGTACATTCAATCATGTCTACATAAGGAAAATTGGTGATAGGGCCGACACTGGTATGAGTGCTTTAAAAGCTTCAACAGTGTCTGCTGACTGTACGGTGAGAGGTAGGAGGTTCCATTGGGAGACTGTTCTGGGATAGAAAGAATATTTATATGAGTCTTTGGCTGCATAGATATGTTTATATGTGTAAGGATTACTGTGTCTGGTTCTAGTATCAGTGCGAATTAAGAGATTGTCGGGAGGTCTTATAGCTACGATACAGTGAGTAATTTTGTAAAACATTATTAATCTAGATCTTATGCGTCGAATTTCGAGAGTAGGCCAGTTTAGATTGTTCATCATATCAGAGACGGAGCTGGTGTTATGGTAGCGATTAGACACATACCAAGCTGCACGGCGTTGTACTTTTTCAACTTGGTTTATTTGTGATTTAGTGTAGGGGTCCCATATGGAAGAAGAATATTCTAGTTTAGGTCTTACGAGGGCTTTGTAGGCGTGGTCTTTGGCTGTAGAGTTACAAATTTTAAGGTTACGTCTTAGAAATCCTAGCGATTGGTTAGCTTTGTTTGTGATAGAGTTTATGTGTTTGTCCCATTTTAAGTTATTTTGTAGAGTAACACCAAGATATTTTGCACTTTCAACATTTTCGAGGGAGTGGCCATGGAGTTTATACGTGAATTTTACTGGGTTTCTTTTTTGTGTTATACTTAATATATTACATTTATCTGGGTGGAAATGCATAAGCCAATCGCATTCCCACCTACCTGCAGCTTCCAGATCAGATTGGAGGTTTTCGGCATCAGTGATGTTATGGATTTCTTTGTAGATAATACTGTCGTCTGCGAAAAGTCTAAGTGTGCTGTGTTGGAGATAGTCTGGAAAGTCGTTGATGTAGATGAGAAATAGGATAGGGCCCAGAACAGTGCCCTGGGGTACTCCCGAGGTGACGGGTACTCTGTCAGACATTTCACCTTCCAGGACAACTGTCTGGGTCCTATTAGTGAGAAAGTCCGAGATCCAGTGGAGAGCATTGCAGTTGATTCCGTAGTATTGTAGTTTATAGAGAAGATGGCGATGGGATACCTTATCAAAGGCTTTAGCAAAGTCCATAATGATTACATCTGTTTGAGTGTTGTTGTTGTTTGACTGTGTTAGGTTTTGAAGGAAGGAGATCAGTTGAGTTTCACAAGAGCGGGCAGGTCTAAAGCCGTGTTGAAGATCGTAGAGTATATTATTGTTATCAAGATGGGACATTAGATTACTGGATATTACATGTTCGAGGAGTTTGCAGCAAATGCAAGTCAGTGATATGGGCCTATAGTTAATGTCGTCATGTTTGTCTCCTTTTTTGAAGACTGGACATACATTTGCATGCTTCCAGTCTAAGGGGATTTTACCAAGTGACAGGGATTTTTGAAAGATGATGGTAAGTATCGGAGATATGAAGGTGCTGCACTCTTTTAGTATTTTACCCTGCAGTTTATCGGGACCAGCAGCCTTATGGGGTTGAAGATTTTGGAGCAGTTTAGTTATGCCGCTTTCTGAGATGGTTATGTCACGCATTGGAGGGTGGGGACTAGGTCCTTTATCCGGTATAGTATTGTTAGTTAGTGGGGTGAAGGCTTTCTGAAACTGTTTGTTGAGTATGTTTGATTTGCTGTTTGCGTCTGCTTTTAGAATTCCATCTTCTCTGAGGGGAGGAATAATTTGGCTTTCAGTTTTTTTAGTCTTTATGTATGAGAATAGGTTTTTTGGAGGTTTTGTAAATTTTGTGTTGTCTTGCTCGGGGATAGGGATATTGAAGATAGTTTTTTCAATGTATTTCCAATATGCATGTCTTTGGTCTTTTTGAATTTCACTTTTCATTTTCTTTAACTTATCTGATTTAGGGTTGTGGCAATTTTTACTCTTTAATAGCTTTCGCCTGTAGTTGTTCCTTTTCTTACGTAGTTCCGTTAGTGATCCATGGCAATTTATTGTTAGGTTTTATCAGTTTTGTTGGTATGTTTTTGTTAATTGAATTTTGTAGGTCATTTTTGAAAGTATTCCAAAGGTAATCTATATCTTGTATATGTTCTGATTCCGTTATGATTTTTCGTGTTTCAGCTAAGTCTTTTTTGATGTTTTCCCAATTTGCTTTGGCATATTGTAGCACTTTTCTGGGTTTAGGTTTTGATCTTCGTAGTGAGATTGAGCTTTCCAAAAGGATGATGTCATGATCTGCTTCTCCAATAGGTGGTATAGTTTCAATGTTGTCTATAGTGGCCGGATAGTTTGTAAGAATGAGGTCTAATGTTTTGTTATTTCGTGTTGGTTTGTCAACAACCTGGTTGAGCCAGTGATCTGCTACTATGTCTAGCAGTTCTTGGTGATGGTTTGCATTTGGTATCTTTTTTATTTGTGAAGCGATTTTCTTTAAACTTGGTACCCAGTATATAGACACAATAACACATCTTTTTAGCTTTGATTGGGTTGAATATGTTTCTCTGTAAAAGCCGTGACATGTAAAAAGTGAATGGTCACATTTTTTTTAAACTTGCCCTACTGCTAGGCTACTGACTAAAGTAAATATGAGGAGAAAGTGCACACAGCCAGTGTCTATTTTACAAGGGGGTATTGCACATTTTAGCACATACTTTTGAAAAATACCCCCTATTTTGAAGATAATGGGGATTTTTACAAAGAGAAAGAGCAAAAATTCCCATCTTTGTTGCAATGTTGTTGACTTTAAACAAATCCCCCCCCACACTTTTCAAATCCTAGAACTGCCCGACAAGGAACTCAAATCCATGACCCTTCAAGGGGGCTTGGAGTACTAGTGGGACGCTTTAACCATTGAGCTAGCCAGGCACATTGTCTGGAGTTCACCCAATGTCACTAAAATCCCCCCTCTCTTAATTTCCTGGCAGTAACCCACTTCCAGGGTCTCCAGGACCACTAGGTGCTGCTTGCCCGCACACACTGACTTACCCCATCGCCATTAAAGCAAATATGAGAAATGGGCCTCGATCCCACAAACCCAGGATTAGGATTACAAGTCAGAAGCTCAAACTACTAAGTAAACGGTGCAAATTGTTATCAGTCCACCCAACGTCACTTCATTCATGACAATAATTGAAAATCCTTGAAAAGGAGACACAAGAGGGAATCCTTTCAATCCATGAATGCTAAAATTTATCAAAATGTATCACAGATTATCACCTCATAGAAATGAAAACATGGAACATTCAGAAAAAAAAAACTGTAAATAAAACACGAAAACACATTACAATTTTTTAAATAGCAAATATTGCAAGATCACCGTAATTTTGTGGGATAGCATTCCTATTTCGCACAATTAATTGATCCAAAATTACATAAAAATAGTCTTACAATGTACAGCTGGCCTTCAAAATTGTTAAAAGTAATATCAAAACATCATTTTCCTTACACAGTTTCCACTGAAGCAATGGTTGCTAAGCGGAAATAGCAGGTGCGCTCGCGCGAAATGACAGTTGTTTCACTTCCGGGTCAGTAAGACGGAAGTGAGATTGATGAAAGTAGGAAATGGCAATGTTTTTCTCCTAAAACAAACAAAAGACACATTTTACATCACGTTTATGTGAATTGAAACATTCTTTCCATAACTCTGTAACTGTCATTCAGCTGTCATGGCTCTCGTGACTGTGCAGCGATCACCAAGCCCAAGTGGAAGTGCTGAAACTGTAAGTTGAAATCCTCATGCTTGTCAAAACATTAGAATTAGATTCCACTCAAATGACAATTGCAATCTCTGATAATCACAATTGCGGCTTATCTATTTTGATAACTTTTCATGATATAACAACAAGCGTTTTCTATGATTTGCAATTTGCCTTTGTCAAACTAGATTTGAAATTAGCAGTGATAACCCAATACACACTATCAAAATGTTATTTTGTCCTGCTGGATGTTGTAGAGTGGCAACCAATCAAATGCTGTGTTCTGAACGCATTTGACATTACTTCGGTGAAAAATTCATGACATCATTTCCGCATGTTGTGTCTAGATCTAGATTTAACCGCAGAATTCTTTAAACACAAGAAATTTAGCGATAGCTTTGATTTTAAGATTTGAATTTGCAGAAATCCGACAATGCCACAGCTTAGACACAACAATGTTTATTGCAACAAAAATCTGAGGAAATATTTTTCATCTGACCATTTTTAAATAACATGTCTAGTGTTGTGCCTAGGCCTTGGTATCGCTGGATTTCCACAAATCAATTTGCAACATTCGTCCTTTAAAATCCAAGTCGCCACAGGATTTCAGGCGTGCTCAGAATTCTACTATCTTTTATTTTCTGTTATCATTTACAAAAAACTCCTGATTGATGGCTGATAATTTACATTGTTATGACAGGTTAATTCATGCATTGCATATTATTAATATGTACACCGTTCCATGCAAAAATTTGATTGTGACCAAAAATTTGCTATTCAATTCAGCCTAATTTAATGTAAAATTCTGTAAGCATGTTGCATATTTGGCACACCTGCAAAAACTTGACTTTGACCTAAAATTGACTTATTGATTCAGCTGATTTTGAGAGAACCATTCAGGGTCCAAGAAATTCACTCGTCCGCTCGTATTTACGAGTGAAAATTGGTAAGGACGAGTAAAACATTTAGTCGCGGTCGTCCTGCCGGACGAGTGAAAATTTCAGAAAGAAATAATTAATTTTCCATATAAAATTGTAACTGAAAACAATAAAATCATTTGATCATCCATTGAAGAAAAAAATCTTAATGCGAAAATACCTTTTTGTCGGTAAATTTCGTCTGCCTTGAATACACCTATCCATTCAGTTATTCTTCATTCCGTATAAATTTTCTTCGATCATGCCGGAAGTGCTGCGTGATATAATCCGGTATCGCAAATTTAGTTGTCAACTTTTAAATAACAGCTTCGGAATCTAAATAACGCCGATTTTTTTATAAACGGCAAATTATAATGTATTTGTACCCAGACTATACTAAATCACTTGTTTATCTGTTATATTTTTGCATATTAATGAAAAACGAAGTCTGATAAAACGGTGCCGGACTTTGTCACCGTCATTTATCATTCCTTTTCGATGACGTCAATTTAATAAACTTCGTCTTGTTAGCTGTCAAAAATCATGCCAGGAAAAGATATTCGTTCCTTCTTTCAAGACGGGGGCGATGCACAGCGCCATGAAATATTTGGAATGTTTGGGAAATGGACCAGATTAGAGTATACCCGGCGAATCCTTTGTAGAACGAGTAAAGGCATGGGCAGGACGAGTGGTTTTTGTAAGTTACTCGTCCTGCAGGCCGAGTGCAAAATATGACATTTCTTGGACCCTGCCATTTTTAGAGTTTTTTTTAACTATGTAAAATAAAATGACAGATTGCTGTGTCGGAAAAGAAAGAAAGCAGACAAAGTAGAATCATCCAATACAGTCGATAAATTGCTCAATCCCGTACTATCTTCTGATGCAGACAACCAAATGCATTAATCGTCTTTTGATTTCAAGACAAATTCAACGCAAGGAACAAAACTTTCAGAAGAGTTGGCTGATACAATGTCAGTGGTTGCAAGAGTTAACATGAAATTCGAGTCTTGTTTAGAATCATAACTTAAATTAAATAGTTGTTATTCTAGCTTGTCCCCTAAATTTCCCAATGTTCCCTCCAAATTAAGGTAGTGTGACACCTATGTCCCTGTAAATTAAGGTAGGGATCAGATATTCTGACCTAGGCACAACCCTGTATGTTTGTATTGCAACATTAGATCAGTCGGCATGACGTCATAGCCTCGCTTTGATTTTTTCATCGGGGGTACTTCCTTGGTCTTTATTGTTACAGGATACCATTTTTTAGGCAAAATATTTCAAAAATCCATTGTTAAATTTCATAAATAACACTCTTTCTTTATAGAATGTAATTTAAACTTTCTAACAACCAACACATTTTTAGCTCGACTTTTCGAAGAAAATGAGAGCTTATACTGTCACCCGGGCGTCGGCGTTGGCGTCGGCGTTGGCGTTGCAACCAAGGTTAAAGTTTTTTCAAACATCAATAACTTCTATACTATCAAAGGGATTCAACCCAAACTTGGAATACTTGTTCACCATCACACCCTCTACCTTACTATCAGGGCCCATGACCCTGGCTCCACTATATTTGGAGTTATGCCCCCTTTATACTAAGCAACTTAGAAAGTCGAGCGCGCTGTCTTCGGACAGCTCTTGTTGATAATCAGGCGTAGTCGTCGTGATATTAATGCTGGAAGTTGGTAATGCTTTAACGAAAAAAAAAACTTTCACCTCCTCCAAATATGTGCAGGTGGGCGTTTTATGATTGACCATGTTTTTGATTGGCTGAAGGGATTGTGCAGACTGAATCAATGATGCAAATAAAAAATGTTGATTTATTTTTCAGGAAGAACATGATACTGCTGATGCTGATGAAAGTAATCTCAAATCTCCACGGCAACGAAGGTACTATAGATAGACTTTTTTTGTACAATGTAATGATATAGAAATGGTTAACCCATTCCCAAACAAGACCTGGTTTTGACGTTCCTAATAGATAAGACTTAGGAAAACATTGAGGCAAAAGGAGAAAGTGCTGATAATCTCCTTTTGCCTCAATATTTTCTGTGCTAAAATATACACAAATCATGTGTTTATCCACAACCATTTTGTTGTCTGCAGCAGCTTCCAAATTGGGCAGCCCTAAAATTTTGTCGTTTGGTAAAGTGTTAAATGATTGTTAAGTACAAACATGTATAGCACTTTAAAATGTTAAAAGTATTGAGGTGGTGTAAAAATTTATATGATTAGATATTCATGAGAAAAATAAGATTATAACTGCTCCTGCGAAAAAGTTCAAGACCTGGATTTGCAACTTGACTATCATGCATTCCTGGTATATTTCTCACAGTACTACCACAATTTCCAATCTGAGCCTAGGGCTGCTGTGAATTATGTTGCAAATCCATCGGTGACAAAAAAATATAAACAAGACATATCAAATGTCAGAAATGATATTGGCCCAGCCGATGTTAGAAATCGCAACCAGGATACAAGTTCTAGAAATGCCATTTAATGTTCTAGAACGTTATAGAACAGTTCTTGAATTTTTTTGCTAGAGTGGTTGTACATTTTCATATACATATTTAATATCCTTTCCCAAATAGTAAACATTTTAGCTGACATGGCGAAGAACCAAAAGTCTTTGTCACATGTTCTGTCTGACAGTACCAACATCTTACAGATCAACATTAGAACTGTGGTTAATGGCATGACTCAGAATTTCAGAAAATCGTAGGTACTTTTGTTAATACTTGACCAATTTGAATTTGGTTTGAAGCACAGAAGGTGGGAAAATACCATGAATAAGCTGGGCGTATTGGATTTTTAGCTCCACTGGCCTTCAGGCCAGCGGGCTATTGTCATGGCGCTGTGTCCGTCGTGCGTGCGTCCGTCCGTGCGTCCGTCCGTCCGGTCGTCAACTTTTTCTTTAAAAATCTTCTCCTCAGAAACCACTTGATGGATTTCGATCAAACTTCACAGGAATGATCCCTAGGTGGTCCTCTATCAGATTCCTAAAATTAATTCTGATTGAACCAGAAAGTCTGGAGTTATCTGCCCTTGAATTAAAAAAATAGCTGTTTTGACTTTGTTTTCCCTCTAGCCACTACAAATATTTATCAATCAAGACAAAACTTGGTCAGAATGTTGGTGCTGATAAGTTCTTGCCTGAGTGCGATTTTTAGCTTGATCTGAATATTATGTCTTGAGTTATGTGCCCTTGAAATTGGCAAAATTACCATTTTTGACATTATTTTTACTCAAACAACCATAAATATCCACCAATCAACACGAAACTTTCACATAATCTTACTGGCCATAAGATCTTGCATGTGTGTAATTTTCAGCTTCATAGGAATCTTAAATCATGATTTTTCTGCCCTTGAATTTGACAAAATTGCTGTTTTCGACTTTGATTTTACACTCTTTACATCCACAAATATTGAACAATCAAGTCAAAACTTAAACAAGATGTACCGTAGATGAAGTTAAGATCTTGCTTTAGTGTGATTCTTAGCTAGATAGGAATATAAAATCCTCAGTTATATGCCTTTCAATTTGACAAAATTGCTAATTGTGACTTTTTTTTCACTCTAACAGCCAAACTCACTCCAATAAAGACAAAGCTTGGTAACCAATTGATCTTATATGAATCTGTTTTCAGCTTTCTAGTTACTTTGTAATTGCTTTAAGAGCAACAAGTTTTGAAAAATTTAGTCAAAACTTGGACTTGACATGACAAGAAATTCAGGTTTCATCAGCCATTTGCATTAATTTTGGAATATGGTTTTTCCCCAAATCTATTTTTAGCTCAAAATCTATTTTTAGAAATATGAAATATTTTGGAGTAATCAATGGTCTGTTAATTAAGATCTGTTTGGAAGATGGAAAATTTTAATTGCTAGTATCATCCTAATCTGGAATGTTTTGCCATTTCCTTTTACCCTTTCTCAAATGGCAAACATATAGTTTTACTTTCTTTGCTTCAAGAACCAAACATTTTGAACAATCTAGTTTTGTAACTTTCTTTTTGCTCTATGAAACACAAGCATTGAACAATCTAATCAAAACTTGGATTAAATATTACATGAAACTCAGGCCTGTGGAGCGACTCAAGACCTTCAGGTCTTCTAGTTGAAATATCAACTGATAAAAAAGTTATTGAAGATCAACCAAAATCATTAGACCAAGGGAAATTTCATTAGGCATGTCTGACTGTCTGATGTTCTTCGCCATGACTGTTTTAGCATTGTCCAAATTGCATACAACTAGATATCCAAAGTTAACCCTTTCCCAAACAAGACAAACAAGACCTTGTTTTGACGTCCTTAATAGATAAGGCTTGGGAAAACATTGAGGCAAAAGAAGAAAGTGGAAAACATTGAGGCAAAAGAAGAAAGTGCTGATAATCAGCACTTTCTCCTTTTGCCTCAATATTTTCTGTGTTATATTGTGCACAAATCCAACCTTCATTAAAGTCCATTTGACCGACTCGGGTAGCTTTCAAGTTGGATTACCCTAAAATTTTCACGTTTGGGAAAGGGTTAAGTAATAATAACTTGTATGTCATGATGTAGAAAACATTAAGAATAAGAAAGAAGGTTCGGTTGTCAGCATCTTCTTCTTTTCTCTTTTCTAAAGCCTGTTTTTTCGACTGGATCTTGAAATGTTTTGGATTGGGATTAGGAATAATTTGGGGAAGGGTTTAAGTACAGCATCAAGTCTTGTCATTTGCAGTAAGTTGTAGATTTAATGTTTGAGGAATTATAGGTTTAATTTGTCTGACACCTTGCCTTGAATTTAATTCATTACCAGACAGCAAACAAATTAGAATGGTCCAATTTTTAAACAAATTGCAAACATTGATTTCAAGTGAATAATTTTTTTTATTTTTGGGGTTTTTATTCAGGTAGAAAACATTGTGGGAAATGATGAAATTTCTTGTGACACACAATTTCTCCATTTTCCTCATTGTTTTGAAAGGCTTTTAAAAAATTGTCCTCTGGGCTGTCAAAAGGCGTCATTATGTGGGAATGGATTTAAGTTAGCATTTTCCAAAATTACGATTCTACTTAGATCCAATTGATAGGTGCTGCAGATAAATTACAGCAAATCAACTTCACAAATACAGTCAGGCCTCTCCTCAGAATAATTTTAAGTTGTAGTGGCTGCATTGTTGAAGCTTACAACATAGTGTTCATGCAAATAATTGTGAATAAAAACATATTTAGAAAAGAAGAAATTGCTCTTTATGAGCAATTTCTTCTTTTCCCGTTATGTTTTTATGCAAATTTATTGTACAAAATACCTTGATTCAACAATTTTTGACATGAAATAACTCAAATTTTGAAGAAATTAAGCTGTGGGGTAGTTTTGAAGCTATAATAGGGGCTTTCCACTGATTTACATGAAGCTGTAGTGGGGCCGATACAGCATATTGGGCCGGGAGAACATTGGCAATATTAAGGGAAAAGGTTGAAATGTTGATAATCCACATTGCTACATCAACAGCAGGTCTTGTTTGGGAAATGGTCAATCATGCCAATAACTTCAAATTACCATGGTTACAAAGTTATATAGCAGAAATTTTGTAATAAAATATTAAAGTTCAAAGCTTTAATTTCAGTAATATTTTTTCGTAATGAAAATAAAATTTATTATTCTTTGGTTCTAATGAAAAGAATGAAAAATTACTCCAATCCTTTTCTAAAACATGATGCTTTCCAAAGCCTGCTTCTTGCATGGCATGAAAAGGTGTCACTGAGTGGTAATGGGTTAAATGCTTTTGAAAACATTGTTTCAGTCTATGAAATTACTTGTTACAAGCAATTTCTTCATTTCCCACAAGATTTTCTACACAAAAGACTAAAGAATGTTAAATTTAATTCACATGCAATTGTTGTCTGCATTTCATTTGAGTTTGGAAAAGTCTGAAAAATTTTCTGTCTGATAATGGGTTAACCCTTTCCCAAACAAGACCTGGTTTTGACATCCCTAATAGAAAAGGCTTGGGAAAACATTGAAACAAAAGAAGAAACTGCTGATAACCAGCAGTTTCTCCTTTTGTCTCAATATTTTCTATGCCATATTTTACACAAAATTTTCTTTTTACAACTTACATTTTGTCGTATGAGGCAGTTTTTGAAGCGGATCACCCTGAATTTTTGTCATTTGGGAAAGGGTTAATTGATTTTTGTGTCAAGATGTTAAAGATGTAGAAGATCAAATTAAATTTGAATCAGATTGAATGTTGTGCTTCTGGGCAAGATTGCGTTGGAATGTTTTTAGCTCACCTGAGCACAAAGTGCTCAAGGTGAGCTATTGTGATCGCTTTTTGTCCGTCGTCCGTCTGTCCGTCTGTCCGTCCGTCTGTCCGTCCGTCCGTCTGTCCGTCCACAATTTGGTGTTTACGCTCTAGCATCCACAAATATTAATCAATCTTGATCAAACTTAGTCAAAACAAGTATGGTCATAAGTTCTCGGATGAGTTCGATTATGGGCCAGATCGGACCAGAATGTGCTGAGTTATCTGCCCTTGAATGTCCAAAAAAGCCGTTTTTGACTTTGTTTACATTCTAGCATCTACAATTATTGATCAATCAAAACAAAACTTGGAGACAATGTTGGAGACCATAAGATCTCGGATGAGTTTGGTTTTCAGTATGATCTGATCAGAAAGTCCAGAGTTATGTGCCCTTGAATTTGACAAAATTGCCATATTCGGCTGGTTTTGACCTTGTTAACACTATAGAATCTACAATTATTGATCAATCAAGACAAAACTAAGACATAATGTTTGGGACCATAAGATCTTGGATGAGTTCGATTTTCAGTCTGATCTGATCAGAAAGTCCAGAGTTACGTGCCCTTGAATTTGACAAAATTGTCATTTTCGGCTGTTTTCGACCTTGTTTACACTCTAGAATCTACAATTATATATCAATCAATACAAAACTTGGACACAATGTTGGGGACCATAACATCTCGGATGAGTTTGATTTTCTATTTGATCTGATGAGAAAGTCAAGAGTTACGTGCCCTTGAAAATTGCCATTTTCGGCTGTTTTCGACCTTGTTTACACTCTAGAATCTACAATTATCAATCAATGAAAACAAAACTTGGACACAATGTTGGGGACTATAAGATCTCGGATGAGCTTGATTTTCAGATTGATCTAATCAGAAAGTCCAGAGTTATGTGCCCCTGAATTTGACGATATTGCCATTTTCGGCTGTTTTCGACCTTGTTTACACTCTAGAATCTACAATTATCAATCAATCAAGACAAAGCTTGGACACAATGTTTGGGACCATAAGATCTCTGTTCAGGATGATTTCCAGTCTGATCTGATCAGAAAATCGAGAGTTGGGTGCCCTTGAATTTGACAAAATGGCTGTTTTTGGCTGTTTTCGACCTTGTTTACACTCTAGAATCTACAATTATTGACCAATCAAGACAAATCTTGGACACATTCTTGGGGACCATAAGATCTTGGATGAGTTGGATTTTCAAATGGATCTGATCAGAAAGTCAAGAGTTATGTGCCCTTGAATTTGATAAAATGCTGTTTTGGGCGGTTATCGACCTTGTTTATACTCTAGAATCTACAATTATTTATCATTCAAAGCAAAACTTTGACACAATGTTGGGCACCGTTACATCTCGGATGAGTTTGATTTTCACAATGTTATTGATCATAAGTTCGTTTTCAGTCTTAAAGTCATAAATATCAATTGAATTGAACAAAAATGTTGCTCATATCATTTTGGTTCAGGTGAGCGATATAGGACCATCATGGTCCTCTTGTTATTTGTTGCATCTCAACTGTGATGTAAACATGATTCAAATGTTCGCTGAACAAGTATGTTACACCTAAAATTAACATGCACTTCAATTGAATTACTGTTATACAATTGTATTTAAACTTAAAATTGAACATTTAATTTATGTGGACGACAATATTTATCTGACAAAATTTCGCATAATATTTGAGTTGGTATCATAATCAGTGAACCCATTACCACACACTGACTCTTTTGACTCCTCACAAGATAATCGCTTTGGAAAACATCGTGGAAAATGAAGAAATTGCTTGAGACAAGCAATTTTGTCATTTACCACAATGTTTTCTACCCAAAAAGACAACAAAAATTTAAATTTCATATATTTGAAATTGTCGTCTGCAACATCTTTGAATTTGGACCAGTCTGAAATTTGTTGTTTGGTAATGGGTTAAATGGGCTCATAATTATGGAGTTTGAGACCAGCATGGATCAAGATTAACCCTTTCCCAAACAACAAAAAGTTAGGATGATCCAATTTAAAAATTGCTGCAAACAACAAAATGCACATTGAAAAAGAAAGGATTTTTTGTACAATATAGCTAAGAAATATTGAGACAAAAGGAGAAACTGCTGGTTATCAGCAGTTTCTTCTTTTGTCTCAATGTTTTCCTAAGCCAATTCTATTAGGGACGTCAAAACCAGGTCTTGTTTGGGAAAGGGTTAACAAGTACTTTGACACTGTCTAATCAAGATCCTTGATGCTGTTTCACAGTTATTAATGATGATGAAGAAGCATTAACCCATTTCCGCATAAATATGCCTTTTGACGCCCCACAAGATAAAGACTTTGGAAAACATTGTAGTAAAAGAAGAAATTTGACAGTTGTGACAAGCAATTTCTTCATTTCCCACTGTGTTTTCTTCACAACTGAAAAATATCATTTTCAGGTACTTATGATTGTCATCTGCAACATCTTTAATTTTGGACCTGTTTAAATTTTAGTTGTTTGGTGATGGGTTAAGAGGACAGCATGGATCTTGAACAGACTGCACATCATTTTGTGCAAGCTGACCTGGACCATTGTTTCCTAAGTTGTATTGTGAACAAATCATTTATTTTGTTCTCTGCAACTCATTTCAAAATTGGTTGGTCTGCAATTTTGCTGTTTGGGAAAACCAACACTTTTAGGTGGGACATTTTTCTCTTTGGTTAAGATACTTCAAATGTATCAAATTTTCACTTAAAATGTTTGTGATCTCCTATATCAAGCAGATGAGCTTGTTTTAAGAATATTTAAGCAATAAAGAAAGAAAGTCAATATTGACTTGAGAGGCCTTTTATTTCACAAATATAAAAAACACACTTTGACCCTTTCCCAAACAAGATCAGAGTTTTTTTTGTCCATATGAGAAAAGGCATAGAAAAACATTGATACAAAAGAAGAAACTGCTGATGCCTGTGTTAAATTTTGCTGTTTGGTAATGGACTAAGCTGTGAGGAAATTTTGAAGGTATAGGCCTGTAAGGGGATAACATTGATTTATTTGAAACCATAGTATAGCGGACGATAATTGACCTGGCAGAGCATTCCATTCGTTTAGCATGGGCTGCTCTGCCAGGTCAATTCTCGTGAGGTATAATGGGCCACTAAAGCTAATTGAGCTGTCGAGATTGCAGGTCTGCATTGCCATAATAGGGAACGATTTCATCCAGTTAACAGTGACATACTTTTGGACAAACAATAGATTTCGTAGGTGTTGATTCAAGCGGTAGTTACGAGAGTTTATAACAACACCTACAGTTTTATCAATGCAGAGCGGTAAACCTAGTCTATTTTCAGTATGAAATTCATTGCCATTTGCAACCAGCTTAAGTGATGTCCATCTAAATGTAAAGTCCTATAGAGCTCTATAAAACTGAAGTAGATCTAGTTTGTTTTATTTATGACAAACTTCACAAATAGATTGAAATGTACACAAAACTGAATATGTCATGTTTGCTTTGCTTATTTAGTGATAAATGATGAAGATAGGTCATAAAAATTCCTCTTTTATCATATTGATTTAAGCCTAAACAAATGAATGGCAACAGTGTTATTAGCCTTATACTCTATGGTTATACCTTGTCATTGGAAGAAGTTATTTGTGGTTATGTCCCTTTCTTTATGCAAAAGATAGCCAGCATTGTCTCCTTTTCTCTCAATACATTTGATGCTATCTATCTTGAATGGGAAACAATACTTATATGGCAGATTTATCCAAAAAGTGGGTTTAGACATTATATAAGACGCAGAATAATAAAATAGCTGGCTTATTATTGTGAAAAGGATAAGTTAATCATCATAACTCTGTTTTAAAAGGTCGCATGTCGTCCAGGTATCAATTTTGTATAAGTAATAAAACAGACTGTTCAATTAATGTTTGAAATTACCTGCGGTTTTAATAGATTTAATCAATATAATTTGGTAGATAAGTAGTTTAGTCTACCTGTCAATTGTAATGCATTAAATGACAGTTTCTTTAATTGATCCTTTCCAAAAGAATTACTGTGTCAAATTCCTTGTTTTGACCTCCTCATCAAAAAAAGCATGGGATATTGGCAATTGAAAAAAACACTTGTTACTAGCATTTTCCCCTTTTATCTCATTATTATTATTATGATTATCAGCATTTACTTCTTTTACCTCAATGTTTTCTTAAGCCTTTTCAGTAAGGGACATCAAAAGTAGGTCTTGTTTGGAAAGGGTAAATTCAACCCATTACCAGATGGCAAATTTTAGACTTGTTGGCCAAATTCAAAGAGGCTGCAGACATCAATTTCCAATGAATTATATTTAACATTTTTTATTATATGCCCAAAGGGTCGTATTATGTTATGGCCCCGCTCGTCCGCCTGTCCGTCCGTCTGTCTGTCTGTCTGTCTGTTAGCAATTTCTTGTGTGCGCAACTCCTCCTACAGTTTTGATTGGAATTTAATCAAACTTGCCACAATGAATCTCCATGGTGTCTAGTTGTGCACACCGCTTACGGAATTCAGATAACTCTTCGTTCTTGAATTATCTGCCCTTGAATTAAAAAAATACACATTTTCTTGTGTACGCAACTCCTCCTACATTTTTGATCAGAATTTGATCAAACTTGCCACAATGAATCTCCATGGTGTCTAGTTGTGCACATTGCTTACGGAATTTAGATAACTGTCTTCGTTCTTGAATTATCTGCCCTTGAATTTAAGGAAAAATGTCCATTTTCTCCTGTGTGCAACTCCTACAGTTTCAACCAGAATTTAATCAAACTAGCCACAATGAATCTCTATGGTGTCTTGTTGTGCAAACAAAATTTTGATATCTTTTCATGTTTGAATTATCTGCCCTTGAATTGAAAAAATGGCCATTTTTACTGACAAGCCCCTCTCTGGCGCTTATGCGCTGCTCTGTGAAGCTCTTGTTGGTCTTTCTGGGTAGTAAAGTTTGAGGCTTGTCACAATCAATTTCTTCATCTTCCACAATATTTTCCAAAGCCTTTATTTTGTGAGGCATGGAAAGGTGTCATTATTTGGGTTTAACCCCCCCGTTAACCCATTACCAAAACGGCAGAATTTTGGACTTGCCCGAAATCAAAGATGCTGCAGACGAAATTTCGTGTGAATTAAATTTAAAATTCTTGAGTCTTTTGGGCTAGAAAACATTATGGAAAATGAAGAAATTGTTTGTGACAAGCAATTTCTTCATTTTTCACAACATTTTTTAAAGCCATTATCTGGTATGAAGTCAAAAAGAGTATGTGGTATTGGGTTAATATTAGGGAAGATCGGACCTTTTTTTTTTTCAGACATTCCTTTGAACACATTTATTTTACATCGACTGGGAAGCAAGTTTTTTCAACTTATTCTAATCCCTCTTGATTGAGCTTCCTGGAAATCCACCAGTACTCGCGCCGAATAAGTGGGCCAATGAGAAGCCAAGAACAACCTCCGCTACCTGGGATCGAACTCGGAACCTCTAAGTTGCTAGGCCGACGCTCTACCTGTCGACTACAGACAGACACATATAGGAAATGCCATGTCTCAATGATAAATTGATACATCATTTGAAACATCAAAAATGAATTAGAGTAAAATTGATTTATGATAATAACAAAATATTTTTGTCACTTAATTTGAAATCGTGATTTCCCTGCAAACCCTTGAAATAGCTCAGTGGCTGGTAATGTTCATCATCATCAACATCTGGCATGCTGGTTCGCACAGAATATTGCATCCACTCCTCTCCATGCCTTTCTGTACCTCATCAATGTTTGCAGATGTTCAACTGGGCAGCAGGCATCTTCGCTCAGCTGATCAAGAAATGTTTTGGTAGGCCTTCCTACACTGCAGTGTCCATGCTTGGGTGTCCATAATAGTATGCAGGCCCGTAGGGAGGGGGGGGTCTTTAGCGCACCAAATATGAAATTGTTGTGATATGGGGGGGGGGGGGGGCTAGATCTCTTTTGTTGGATGTTGTTCAGTCCAGGATATATTATTTCCCAAACGGCAAAATTTTAGGGTGATCCACTTCAAAAACTGCCACAAATGACAACATGGATGTTATTAAAATTACGATTGGTGTAAAATATGGCACAGAAAATATTGAGACAAAAGGAGAAACTGCTGGTTATCAGCAGTTTCTTCTTTTGTTTCAATGTTTTCCCAAGCCATTTCTATTATGGACGTCAAAACCAGGTCTTGCTTGGGAAAGGGTTAAGAGAGGCTCTCAGAATTATTCAATTCGTTTTTCTAGGGTTTTTGTGAGAGTCCAAGTTGTGCAATTAGAGATATTCAATACAGGAATCGATGGTTGAAATCTCGGGTTTGCCAATATGTTTGTTATTTGGGAAAGAGTTTATCTTAATGGATAAATTTGCAATTCAGAATGGATATTTTGCCCACAGTTGAATGCATATTGAACTTTTATTGGGAGACATTTGATGGATAACATTACATGCATTTATCCTTTTGTAAATAATCAGAGGTTTCATGTCTCTAAGTTTCTGCAGCTAACAATGTCTACTTTCCCTCAACATTTACTTAGCTTTGTGTCTTGAGACAAAAACATGTTGTCTAAATATCATTATGTCGACCAAATCTTGAGAGCATTTCGTCTGCGACAACTTATAGTTTGGACCAGTCTAAAATGTTTGTGAAACAAATACTATCAGAAGTAAAAATTGGAACAGGCTGTTTGGAAAATGTTAAACTACAGAAAGGCAATACTTGTATACCTGGTATATTCCCTTGTGAAAAAAGTTCAAGAACACATTTCTAGAACTGTTCTAAAATGTTCTAGATCATTAAATGGCATTCTAGAACTGTTCTAGAACAGTTCTAGAAGTGCCATTAAATGTTCTAGAACATTCTAGAACAGTTCTTGAACTTAAGGGGGAATGCTCCAGTTTTTCGGAACACTCGGTCATTACTGTAGTAAATTCAATGTTTCGTACCAAGATGTTTCGCTACCATATTTTCAATAATGTAACACACAATAACAATTTCCCATTTTCGACGGTAAAAGTGTATTTATTATGCAAAACTGATTGCCTCAAGATGGAAATGGATTATTTAGAGCAAGACAGTCGTAAGTGTGTATGCAGTTACGACTGTTTTGCGTCATTTTATTCATGTGTAGCTGATAAAAATTGCTGTAATTCACTAATAAGTGCGCTGACCTATACATTTTCTTTTTGAATTATTACCAGGACATGTTGCTTAATACAATGAGGGAGTTTTATCAAATTCTATTATGTAGAACTTGAAATATTTCCAAAAATATGCAAATTTTGATATAAAACACTCCAGCTTCGTTGATCTAACCGAACACGTGAGCATGCTGTTTTATACATTTACGCATTTATAATAGAACTCATTTTGTGTTTTCTGTTCTTATTAAATATAAGATGTTACTTTAAATCTGTTTTCGGCAGTAAACGATGCATATACAGCATTTTATTAGCATTTTAGTGACCTTGGACAGGTGCAAGAATTTGTGCATTTTTTCGATGTAGGGGTATGTGATACGAATGCCTATAAAATTTAAACAAGATCGCTGACCATCCATTTTTATTTCATTTTTCAATTGGTAATAACATGTAATTTCAACATACAAAATATAAATAAATTCTATTATTGGGAAAAAATTTAGGAAACTGGAGCATTCCCCCTTAAATGAATTTTTCGCAGGGGAATAATCCTTTCATTCTGAAAGAAGGCAAAACAAATTAGTTGTTACGACATTCAAAAAGCAGTCTTTTTCAGACATCAGTGATTGATTTTCAGAAATCCATCTTGAGAAGGCTTAGTCATGCTGAGTCAAGCTGACATTGAGAAAATGCATATTTCATGAGGAATATTTGACTTGCACACGGATGCTCTTCCTAAAATGGTCTGCCGCGATTTGTTGTGGCAGAATTGTCTGAGAAATCAAGATGGAATGATTTAAACTTTTTCCAAACGACAAAATTTTAGGGCGGTTCAATTTGAAAGCTGCTACAGACAACAAAATTGGTGAAAAGATGGGATTAGTGTACAGTATAACACAGAAAATATTTAGGCAAAAGGTGAAAATGCTGATGTTTTCCAAAGCCTGTTCTGTCAGAGATGTCAAAACCAGATCTTGTTTGGGAAAGGGTTAAACAATTCCCAAACAAGACATGGTTTTGATCAGGATGTCCCCAGATAAAATAGGCCTGAGAAAACAATGAGACATAAGAAGAAAATGTTGATGGTAAGTATTTTCTCTTTTTGTCTCAATATTTTCTTTGCTTTACTGTATACATACTTCCTATAATCTTGATCAACATCTACAGTGTTGTCTGCAGTAGCTTTAAAGATAAATCGAAGAAAATATTTGCTGTTTGGGAGAGGGTTAAGGTGTTATATAACGTCTGCAGGTCTGTAACATAATGGCTGACTTCGATTGGGACTATAGCTCGAGCTGTTACATTTGAAACACCTCAGAGAATTCTAAATAGAGGTATTCCAAATGGAGCTATTGTAGCTATCTCTCCAATCGAACAGCAATAGTGTGAGCTATTTTACGTCATTACTGCAGAAATAGTCCGTCCACCTGAAAAAGTGTGGTCCAGCCATCCGAGCCATTACGTCCTTTGGAGCTCCTTTGATAACAGTGGACCAATCAGTGTCGAAGTGAACAAAGATTTTGATTGGCTGACTCAGAACGAGGAGGAATTCAATAGACAGAACAGGGCTGGTTCCCAATGATGGTTCCCAATAGTTCGAACTATTGTCTGAGCTCAAGTCGGCCAATGTTTGCTTTGGTTATGGTCATGGCTTAGCCATAAGCCCTATAAAAAATAACTACATGTTGCTCTTATGGAAGATATTAAGTTAATTGCAATCTGGACATCATTAATTGATTGATAATCAATCAGACAGCTCTTAATTATTCTGTCTGTAGAAATGGAGCATAATTATGATCATGAGCATATCACTTGTATAATTATCCGTTTCCCAAACAAGACCTGGTTTTGACGTCCCCAAATGACTAGGGAAAACATTGAGGCAAAAGAAAAAACTGCTGATCAATAACCAGCAGTTTCTCCTTTAGAATTGCATCAATATTTTCCATGCTATAATATTCACATTAATTTTCAACACCTAGCATCATTGATTTTGCCATCTACAACAGTTTTCAAATTGGATCAGTCTTAAATTTCGCTGTTTGGGAAAGGGATATCAAAAATGTTGTGACTACATCTTTTCAATATGGACTGGTGTATAGCTCAAAATAAATGACCTGGCAGAGCATCTCTTGCTAATTATTAGCTGGAGATGCTCTGCCAGGTCGATTTATTGTGAGCACTGAAAAAAGGTTTAACAATATGGATAAGAAAACTTTACAGCAATAAATTACATCTCACCTCTTCTTAGGTCACTCTAAATCTCTTCCGTGGTATTTCAATAAAGGTTAATCTGCATAATATTTTGTTATTTAATTTCTTTGTTGTGATGTGCGTCAAGTAAAAGTGAATTAATTATACATTGTATAGACTAAGTGTTCTTATACTTTTTCTTGCAAGTAAATCATAGACCATTCCAAATTGAAAGAATCTTCAAATGAATAGACAAGTTTTAATTCACATGCCCACATAAATAATGACTTTTCTTTTACTTAAATAGAGGAATTATTTTGGCAAATATTGTGGAAAAATAAGTAATTGCTTATGACAAGCAATTACTTCATTTTGTACAATGTTTCTACACAAGAAATACCAAAAACAAAAACATGTAAAATTTCAAGATCTGGTACTCACAGCTAGATTAGGAGAAAAAGTTTGAAATTGCTGACATAAATTTTCCCTCAATATTTTCTGATGTTTAACAAATTTTCTACTTTTGATTATGAATTATTTTGTTGCCTGCAACTCCCTACAACAAATCGTCGGTGTAAATGCAAAACCTCGTATGTCGATTGCTGCGATTTTCAAAGTACAAACTTGTGTGTACAGCTATGAAAATTCCTGCTGGTTTTGAGATATTTTTACTGAACAGTGTTAATGACCCATTATTTGTGAACAATGTGTCCCAATTTCAAGCAAATCATTCCAGTTTTGGGAAAGTTATTACACTTTTTTCCGACCCCTTTAAATTTTTCCAAAAACGAGATACGAGGTTTTGCATTTACAACGACGAAATACCACCTGAAGATTTTTTTGTTTAACCCGTTCCCACAGTTACACATTTTGACGCCCTTTATGAAAAATGCATATGGAAAAAAAATGCGGAAAATGAAGAAATTGCTTGTGACAAGCAATTTCTCCATTTTCCACAATGTTTCCTATCCCAAAATGCAAAGATTCTTGAAATTTCATCAATTTGAAATTTCATCTGCAAAACCTTTCAAATTGGAATCGTCCAAAAATTGCCGTCTGCATGGTAATGGGTTAAGGAAAGGTTGATATTGAACATTTACAAGGTACAAAACAATGATGTATGAGATCGGAGTTATATTGTGTCATACTCCAGACAACTACATGGCTGGATACAATGTTTTCCAATTTTATGAAATGGATTTTTTATACTGTTCAATTTTTCAAAGATAATATTGTGGACTGTTCAAAATTGACATGATGCAAACAGATTTGCGCACATTATCATGCAAAACCTGCATAATTATGTATTTTCGTGTTATGGTGATTTAGCAGCAAAATGGTGAAAGATGTGTGCTGTTTTCATAGGAACTATCACTTTGATATAAAACATTTGCACAAATGGAATTATCAGAAAAATGGGTAAGATTATGTAAGAAAATTATGATCTAATAATTTAGAGCAAAATGAGCTTGGTTTGTAGTTTCTTCATCCTTTCCAAAACAACAAAATTCTAGTAGTGAAAGCTACTGCAGATGACAAAATGTAATTTCATGAAGAAAGGATTCGGATACAATATTATAATACATAAAAGGTTGAGACAAAAGAAGAAAATACTAGTTATAAGCATTTTCTTCTCTTGTTTTGATGTTTTCAAAAACTTTTATTATGTGCTTCAAGAAGAGTCAAAAGTCATAGCAGACTTTGCATGATGCTGAATTCTCACAGAGAAAATATTTTAGATAAAACAAGATGAAAAGAGATGTATGTGAGAATCAAGCAGTTTTTAGCTCCACTATTGTCATGGTGGTGTGTCCGTTGTGCATCTGTAAACTTTTCGTTAAAAGTCTTCTTCTCAAAAACTGCTAAATGGATTTCAACCAAACTTCACAGGAATGATCATTGGGTGACCCTCTCTAAGATTCCTTCAAAGGATTTGGATTTAACCAGAATAACGGGGAGTTATCTGCCCTTGAATGTCAAAAATAGCTGGTTTTGACTTTATTTACACTCTAAAATCTACAAATATTGAACAATCAAGACAAAACTTGGATTGAATATATACTCACCATCATAAGAAAGTAGCCACTTTTCAAAAAGCTATATTTTTTACAATTCTTTATGTCTTTTTGTTTTTACGCGTTCATACGCATTCCCAGTGGTTTCTTTTCACACCTCAATTGTTAAATGCTTTCAACATGTCCGGAAAGATGTTTAGTTGTAATATTGGTTCAAAACAGTATTTTAGGATACAAAGTTCAGTTTTGTTTACTTACAGCTGTCATTTTCTGCATAAGTTGACGCTGTTGAAACACAAACAAAAGTCCCATTTCAATTTTACAGAAAATCATTCCGTTGAATTGATAGAGGTCTATGAAAATTTAGCACGACCAGTATAGCATGTCTCAATATTAAAAGTTTGATAATAACCGGAAGTGGTTGATGAGTAAAGTGAAGGGAAACATTTTCCGAATTAGGAACATGCTAAAGACCAAAGAGAAACAAAGTTTGAATGAATTGAGCATTTGAGAGGCGATTAGGGGTTGGTTGGGCTAAAACCGGAAACCGCCATTTTGCAAGGGTCTTGGGTGTAATTAAAATCACTTATTAGTAACTAAGCATTTTGAATAAAAGCAGTATCATAAACAGATATCCTTATTCATTTGTGTCCCTTTTCTAGCCCTATATATGGCCGTGAATTTTAGTAGTGTGTTCCGTATCAGTTACGGATTTCCTGGAATTACCACCAAGCTACCATAGCTAATAGGATAGTTCGACTGTTTTCTGTACTTTCGCGAAAGCATGTTTACTTTCCTTGTTGCAATGTTTTGTATTCATTTTGATATGTTCATGAATAATCTTAAAATTGCAAACCATTTGCATTAGACAAGTGGCTACTTTCTTATGACGGGGAGTATATATTGGCATAATATCCCCTGTGAAATGCTTTGTCATTCTTCATGAAGTATTAAATAAATATTCATTAGCTATTCAAGAACGGAAAAAATGAAATCTTCATGAAGAAGAAGTGAACAGAAAATGGCCCATTTTGCATAAATCTTCATAAAAACAGGGTAATGAATTTTTCATGAAGTTGGAAATGCATAATAAATCCTTAAACCATGCAGTTTTGCATTCTGAGAAAAAGGCATGAAGTCTTCATGAATAAATAATCATATAATTCATGAAGACTTCATGCAAGAAAAATACGCAAACGATCTTAAGAAGAAATCATGATTATTTTGTTAAAAATGAGTATGGGCCATTTTCTGTTCACTTCTTTTCAATGAAGAATTCATGAATAATATTTCTTTACATACTTCATAAAAACATACAGGTTTCTCTAAACACAGAGTAATGAATTTTTTATGAAGTTGGAAATGCATAATAAATCCTTAAACCAATCCATTATTTCCTTTTTAAAAACACGTCAAGGTCATGAAAAATACTAAAAAACAATTTGTACAAATATGTTGCTGACAGAATAAAACTTAAGAAACTTTTTGTAGAACAGGTAGTTTCAGAACTGTATTAAGTAACAGGCCATTAAAAATCAATGATTCCTATTTATAGAAGCAAAATAATAATATCCATTTTACAGAATAATTATGTGGGTGGGGAATGGTAAAAGAAATAAACATTTGAATTTGTTAAATTTAGTCTAAAGAACACTTACTAACATTGCCTTCCTTGGTTTTATCATTTAGTGAGCTCCTTAATCACTTGATTATAACTAAAAATATTAATTATAACTCTTAACAAAAACATATTTTTGAAAAATAGTCAGACAAGCAAAATTCCCTCCATTATTTTCTAAACCACATGTCATAGACTGGAACATAAATTAGACTGGGAGATCATGAACGTTTTAAGAACATTTTATGAACTGTACACAATCCATTATCAATTCATGATTAGTCTAATTTTTTTTGCCAGAATGGACACATTAAGAGTATTTACAGAACTGGGTCTGAATCTTTATCAGTCCTTAATCACTTCTTTATTCAAAATATGGACTTATTATGTACCTTTTAAGAAATGTAACAATCCCTTACTAATTAATTACCAGTTCATTTTTTCCAAATGGACACATTAAGAATATTCAAAGAAAGAGGCCTGATTCTTTACCAGTTCTTACACAGTTCTTTATTCAAACTATGGGCATGTTAGTGACATTTTAAGAACTGTTACAATCCATTATTAATTCATGGTCAGCTCATTTTTTTTTCAAACTGGACCAGATTCTTTATGAGTTCTTTATGCACAATAATGGACATCTTATGAACTAATTAAGAATTTTATTGAACTTTTTTAAATGAAAACTTCATAATAAATCCTTTGCATTCATCATGAAGGTTTTAAGGATTTTGTCAATCATTAATATCTTCATAATGTCTTCATGAAGCAATTATCATCATACTTCATGCAGAAAACTTCATGAAGTGTGTTAAAGAAGTGATAATGAGTAATGTATGAAACATTCTTAAGATTCATAATATGTTCATTATTTTATGAATTACATTTCACAGGGGATCCTTGGCTGCCTGGGTGTAATTTTCAGCTTGATCTGAATCTTACATAATGAGATATGTGCCCTTGAATGTGACAAAATTGCCATTTTCGAGATGATATTTGGACAGAAGCTTGTTGACAACAAGACCTTCCCAATGTTTAATTTTCAGGATGATCACATGGCTATAAGTTGAGCTATGTGCTCTTGAAATTGACAAAATTTCAATTTTGGACACTTTTTTCACTGTTGCATCCTCAAATATAGACCAATGTTGACAAAAATTGGACAGAATGATGGTGACCATAAGATTTTGCATGATTTAAATTTTCAGCTTGATTTTAAACTCACATAATGAATTATGTCCCATCGAATTTAGCATCGTAATAACAGGTTTAAACTTTATTATCAGTCTTACATCCCCCAATCTAATTGAAATATAGATCCTATCTTTCAGTAGGATCTAACGACGACCCGTTGAGGGTCATCTTCTGTGACCTTTCTTTGGACCAATCAGATTTTACTTTGGAAAAGTTGAAAGATTTTTCGCATGCGCACGGGCATGCGCACTACCGTGCACACTACACTTCCGTTTCTAACGATAACTAGTTGCCATGGACGCCTCCAGTGTGGTGATTTCACTACAAAGACAAAGACCAAAGTCCGTTAATTTTGAGAGCAAAGACATGGCATTTATGAAGCAGATAGTCTTCTGCATGGCAGCAACAGTTCAACACGATAATCACGCCAACCCGAAACAAAGCGATGTTAACTTATAAACGTATAACGTCGGTGTGGTGTCAAAACCTCGTAGCTCCAGCTTTTTCAAGCTATAGTTACGAGGTTTTGACTACCTATCCACGACAAACTATATATTGGTAATTTGAATTAACATAGAAATGATTCTAATTAGCTCAGTCGGTAGAGCGTCCGACCCATGATTCCTATGACCAGGGATCGACTCCCACCTTGGCTTCATATTTTTTTCCTACTATGTATTTTATATTTTTAATCTAAAAGTTTCTAGAAATCAGATATAAAAACATAATTGATAATTATATTTTTATTTCGTTTTTGCAATTTCTAGAATAATTTGGTATGGAAAAATGTAATAAAGATGATAAAAAATAGGTGGACAAAAAGATGAAGTCGGCGCGAGGTTCGATCCTCTAATCTACGGTTTTCAAGACGGAAGCTCTACCAACTGAGCTAATCTGACTACTACTGAAAATGCATACCAATTGCCAGTATATAGTTTACTTATGTTCAAAATTACACACCGCTCTACTTCGGGTTAGCACAATGATCGCACAAAACTGCCACTTAGTGCAACTTGCCAAAAATATACCAAAACGGTGAAACCTATCCACTTCATTAATAAATGCCATATCTTTGCTCTCAAAACTAACGGACTTTGCTCTTTGCTCGGTGTCAAGCGCGTGTCTATCGACCGCAGCCATTTTGGTGTTGTTGTCAGGGACAACAGACCTGCGTTTGCAACGAGCGTTTTGATTGGTTGGTGTAAAAATAGAAAAAAATGGAAATTCCCAGGTCACAGAAGATGACCCCTAATGCGCGATCTTCAGATGTAACATTATGCAATTATGTTATCTGGATTCATTCAGATTGTACATCCCCTAAATATTTGGCAATCATTTAACTTCTTTTCGCTTTGACCACATGATTGCTGCTTTTTACTTTGTTTTTGCTCTAAGAACCACAAGTATTGAAAAAACTAGTCAAAACTTGGATTGAACATGAAATTCCAAGAAATTCAGGCCTGTGGAGTAACTCAAGTCCTTCAGGGCTTTCTAGTTACAATATAGACCAATTTCAAAATCACTATTTTTAGAACAGTTTATCTCATTTGCATAATTGCCCCGCCGCGGGAGGCAAAACATTCCACTGATAAGCCATAACCGAGTATAGCGTGCAGTAGAATTAACTAGTATTAACCACTTTATTGAAATGTAAACATGACAACTGGTTTAACCTTTCCCAGTTACAAATGTCAGATTATGCTGCTAATTCAACAGCACCTGATCCTGTAGTTTACTTGGATAAAGACCATTTCTTCCCATAAAACATTACAGGATCCAAACAGTTTTGACAGGTTATGTTGGATAAACAATCCTAAAGAGTAGCCCGGCATAGGCTATCTAGACATATATAACTATTTCTTGATAGTGCAATAATTAATGTGTGAAGAGGTCACCTTGTGTATCCGAGAACCGATTAAAAAGATTTATAATAACTCCTTACCTTTTCACACAGTTACAGTACACTCATGTAACAAATAAAAATTCAGTTCAAGAATGCTTTGTAGATTTACTCTAAAGGTTTTTTCATTGTCATTGATACAAAAACTATTTATATTTTTACGAAATGATTCTTTGTAAAATGACAACATGGTTGATATAGTTTGACTGAATATTAATTCAAGTATCCACATATTCAAACATATAGTCCTTATGTCTAATCTTAACCCTTTCCCACTTGGCAAAATTTTAGGGTGATCCAAATTCAAAGATAATGCAGACAACAATTTCAAGTTGATGAAATTTAAAATGTATTTCCATTTTGAGTTAGAAAACATTATGGAAAATGAGGAAATTGCTTGTTGTAAGCAATATCTTCATTTCCCGCAATGGTTTCCAAGCTTTCACTTGTGAGGGAGTCAAAAGTTGTCACTGTGCAGTAATGGATAAATCCTTTCTCCAAACAAAAATAATTAAGGCTACTAAAAATTAAAGCTTTTGCACATAACAAGTTAATATATAAATAATGGATTTCTCTGTGCAATATATCACAGGAAATATTGAGACAAAAGAAGATAATACTGGTTATCAGTATTTTCTTCTTTTTGCCTCAATGTTTACCAAGCCTACTTCTGTAAGGGACATCAAAACCAGATCTTGCTTGGTTCAGGGTTTAAGCTTTTGCTGTTAATTTTTTAGGCTAACATATTAAAGAAATATGAATGTACCAGCTTTACTTTAACAATAAATATTTCATGGAAATGAATGTTGTAGGTACTCAAAGTCCTCTCAAGTACTAACAATATAGGGTGCTAAAATAATACATGTTAATTGGCGTTGTCACATCACCCGGTCTTGAGATAACAGCGTGTTAATTTATGTGTTTTTACTATTGGAGGCATATCAGTAGGACTCCTTTTGCCTCCTCATGAATAATTCATTAGTGACCTGATATTATGAAACTGGTCTATTGTTATAAACAGTGAATTTTTAGTTACATTAAATTGGAGCTTTGATTTATTCTGACTCAAAATTATGCTTGGATTTGTAAACAATACAAACTACCTAGTAAAGATATTTTTTAAGTTTTTGAAAGGTCATTGACCAGCACAAAAAGTGAGAGAAACAAAGAAATTTCTTTGTCTTAGAACCTAAGGTCACTTCAAAGAGAGATAATTATATATCTTATTTATATATTCCCAGTAATTGGAATGACATTTCAAAGAAAAAAAGATGTCTATTTTTAGTGTTCATTAAATGTGATCTATTTGATTTCTTTGTGATAGAAAATGATTATATCATCATTCACTTCAATCTTTTCCCAAACAAGACATGATTAGACATCCCTGATCAAGAAAACATGGGAAAACGTTGAGAGAAAAGAAGCAAATGATGACAACCAATATTTACTTTTGCCATTGTGTATAAAGATGTACACAAATCACATTTTTATCAATATTTGCTATCTACAGCATCTTTCAAGTCAGAACAAGGAATCAATAAAAAAAATTGCCATCCATTGACAAGTTTTCTCAAGTTTCCCATTCAACACTGCTCTTGTGTAATAGTTTGTCATGTGGGGAATTATTTTATTCATTGTGAAATTTATTCCATCTAGCCATGGGCTAATGGCCAGTTTTTGCAAATTCAAAAGCTTAGCTTATGAAAACATAGAGGGAAAAGGTGGAAACGCTGATAGCCAGTATTTTCACCATTTTCCTCTATGGTTTCCACCCATATGAAATCATCATCATCTCAGGCCCGTAGGAACAGGGAAGGGGGGGGGGGCTAGGGGGGCTAAGCCCCCCAAAGTTGGCCAAAAATGCCCATATTTCTTAATTTTAGTCTGAAAATTTTGGGAAAATCCAAATTAGCCCCCCCCCCCCAATATTCGGAACAAGGGTTTTAGCCCGCCCAATATGAAATTGCTTCCTACGGGCCTGCATCTTCAGGAAACAGCTGCTGTGACGTATAATGGTTGATAAACAATAGGGTTTGCCCTGTAGCGTTACATCCATTGTCTTTATTGTACATACTTCGGCAGTTAAATATCACTTTATCAAGCCTCATTTGGTACAGTGACACACTGACATACATAGTCAAGTGGGCATCACAAAATTGTACCATTTTTTGCAGGCCCTATTAACAAGAAGGGCTACTTAGGGGGCATAGTCCCCTTCCCCAAAGCTGGCCAAAATATTGAATTTTCATTATTTTACACTGTAAGCTCAGGGAAAATACAATTTAGCCCCCACCAATATTCAGACACACAGGCCGGGACAGGGGCTTTAGCCCACCCCTTCCAATATGAAATTGCTTCCTACAGGCCTGTTCGTTAGATCAATTGCCATATTATGCTGCAGAAAAAAGAACAGAGACCATTACATGATGTAATGATCATGCCTCTGTATGGTTTTGTAAAGACACAAGCTGAAATTGCTGACAAAAGTGAATTGTGTCTTGTTAAATTTGATATTGATACAAAACTTAACTAATCTAAGAAGTGTTACTTCCATTGCATGATGAATTTTGTGGAAAGAAAATGTTTGTAGGAAAAGACAAAATACCTTGATATTGTTCTCCTTTTGTAGTTTCAGATTTACAGACAGAAATGTTGATTTTATTCACACAGTACTTCTTACATTGAAATTTGTTGTGCTTTAAATTATTGACATACAATTTTGGAAATATAGCTAGAACATTATATATCCCTTGATAGAACTGTAAATGTCTTGATATCTTTATTTCAAATGCAGGAGGATACCACATGGACTTTACTACAATAACAGTATTTTGTACTTGCACATATTTCAGGGGAAGGTCCAAGTCCGCTCTCAATTGCTGTGGAAATTAACCCTTTCACATACAACACTTGGTCGTGACATCCCCAATAGGAAAAGCTTGGGATAAAATTGAGACAAAAGTAGTAAATACTGATGATCTGTGTTTTCTCCTTTTGCCTCAATTCTTTCCGTGTAAATTATACAAAAAATATCTGTATCAATTGTTATTTGTCATATGCAGCAGCTTTAAAATGGCATCACCCTAATTTCTTCCATTTGGAAAGTGTTGAGTTAGAGTATGTTTTATGTTGACGAATATTTTCAGGAGACGTTCCAAGTCAGCTCTGAAGAAGCTGCGTAAATTGTTCAACACCGTTAGATTTGTGTCTAAGTTGAAGCCATGGTGAGGTGTACCGCATATCGCAACATCATCTCTGTATACAGCATGGCTCTCTAACATGGGGATAGCGGTGTCAGACCTTTACCAAACAAACATATTGCTTAATATCAGTCATTGTCTGAAAGGCCATAACTACAGTTCATCGTAATGAGGCCATTTTGAGATCCATAAAGCATCAGCTTTTTTCGAGCGATGTCGTTATGTATTCGACCATATTCGGGCACGGTTGTAAACATTCAGCAGTGGAAAGTTCCACCGCTGAATGTTTTAAATGTCACCCGAATAACACTGACGTCGTGCAAATCTCATTAGGGGTAGACTACCTTAAGCTGTATTTGACCAGTGATATGCTTCAAATATTGTTTTTCAATTTAGAAAATTTTAGAGAAGAACTCCATAGATTGTATTTTATCCCTTTCCTATACATTGACACTTTTGGACGCCCCACAAAAAAAAGGCTTTGGGAAACATTGTGGAAAATGAAGAAATTGCTTGTGACAAGCAATTTCTTCATTTCCCACAATGTTTTCTACCAAGAAAGACCATAAAATGTTAAATTTTGTTCAATGGACTTTGTCGTCTGCAACACCTATGAGTTTGGACTAGGCTAAAATTTTGTTGTTTGGTAATGGGCTAATGATGGCATTTCAAAGTGCAATGTATCTATAAATCAGGATCCTAACTTATTACAGGAACCTATTTCTGATACCATTTAGATCTTTAAGTCATAATACAGGTTTCAGATTGAAAATAAAGAGTGACAAAACTACAGGTGACCCAGACTAAGATCAGACTGTATGTAGATACATTTGCTGATCCTTGTCAGCTTCTTGTATTGGCAAATTATGTTTTTGGATAGCCTGTTTTGGTTTAAGAAAAATGAACCAGTATTTCGTTGTTGTAAATGCAAAACCTTGTATCTCGGTTTTGGAAATTTTTAAAGGGGAGGGAACATATGCAATAACTTTTCCCAAACTAAAATGTTTAACTTCAAATTTTGACATATTGTTGACAAATAATGTGTCATTAATACTGATCAGTAAAAAATATATCAAAACCTACGAGAATTGTTTAAACTAGGCACACAAGTTTGTACTTTGAAAATTGCAAGAATCGACATACGAGGGTTTGCATTTATACCGACGGTTTATTTTTCATTTCTACATTAAATCACTTGGTCAATGAAATCACATGTTTGTTTGGTAAAGGGCCATAACTCTAGTAGAACTTTGCTATGTCTATTGTACTATTTATGATTGGTTCAAGGGGGAGAACTCTGTCATGACAAAGTTGACTTGTAGTGCCTGGCTGTGGATGGTTTACCCTGCGAAAAAAGTTTAAAAATGCATTTAAGTTCGAGAACTGGCCTAGAACTATTCTAGAATGGCCATTTAACATTCTAGAATATTCTAGAACAGTTAATAGAACATTCAAGGACAGTTCTTGAACTTAAATGTGTTCTTGAACTTTTTTCGCAGTTGTTGAATCAGTTTGAATGAGTGTGTTACTGTTTCGATTAAGTTGAAGCATAGTTGTTGAGATTTGATTTTAAATTAATGGCATGTTAGATTACTGTGTCTATCAAGCCTTAAAATATTATGTTGCAGGGGTTTTATGTAACACATTCATGAATATAAGATGAGGATAATGGATTATTATTATACCCTCCCAGGCTCCCACCACAAGAAGTATTTGGCTTAGGACTATAAAACTCTATTACACAAGTGTTATTGTTGACCTAAGAAGAAAAAGACCACAATTGGACCTTGTTCAAAATCTGACCCACCCTCTAACTCAAGAAACCTTTGACTAATGACCATGTTAATTTACACATTTGTTGCCCTGAACCAATTAATAAGAACTTTTGTATTTACTCTTGAAAAATTATACTTTGCTAGTTATTATTGCTAGACAACTGTATTATTTCTATTACTTATTCTTTGAATAATCATCTGAATGATTTATTACACATTTTTCCTAAAGATGAATATCCTTTTTTATGCCTCTGTATCAAAAGATGGGGACATATTGTTTTACTTGTGTCTGTCCATCTGTCCTTTTGTCTGTCTGTCTATTTGTCTGTCTTTGACCAATTTGTGACCAATAATAAACTCTGACATACTGAAAATTCTGGAGAACTGCTACATGAGCTAAGCCTATTTGTGGACATGATGCATGTAATATTTGAGTTAGTTTTAAGTGAAAAAGTTAAGAATGGTTTAAGTTGCCAGATGGCTCTTTTTATGTAGATTTGTTTTAAGGGTGTTATGTTTAATAATACATTACCAGGTGGAAACAATTGTCTAACTTCAAAGATGTTTCAGACGACAAATTCAAGTGAATAAAATTCCACAATGTTTGGTCTATGTGTAGGAAACATTGTGGGAAATGAGTAAAAGCTTTTCACAAGCAATTTCTTTATTTTCCACAGTGGTGACCAAAGCCTCTATCTTGTTGGGCATCCTAAAGGGACTTACAGGAATGGGTTAAGGCTATCGTCTTTGAATTTTGTCAAAGTTTAAATATTAAATAACAGTGAGCTCACTGTATTAAGGTAGAATACCTGTAATGCAGCCATTTTGAGATTCATTAAAACTTTCGGGCAGTGTCGTTACGTATCCAAATTTATTCGGACCTGTTTGTTAATAGTTTCGCCAAATGTTTTCGACGTTGCCTGAATAGTTCCAACATCGCGAGAAACTCATTAGGGGTAGACTACCTAATCAAAATCTAAAGAGAGTACAAGATATAACAATATAAAGTTTCTTAAAATTTTCAAATGGTGGCAACATAACATGGCCAAGAGCTTACTCACAAAATGTACCAAAACAAATACCCCAAAGCGAGTGAACCAATATGCTCCTCTTACGTTCATTGAAGTCTTATCTGAAATTTGATTTGATAAATACAATGAACTTAATATGTAAAGACTGCATTTTGTATTCTGAATATATCCTTTTTATATGCTAGTCAATATTTACTAGAACCATTATTTTGCTAGTTAATACTAACATGAAAATATTACAGCATTTTGCATATATAATTATAGTCTTGCCTTAATTATGCTCTTTTGTATTTGCAGAATGATTATTTCTTACTTTATTAGTTTTCAATGAAGAAATCAAAGAAAGTTCAAAAATAATATTTTTATTCTATTTATCAAAGCCTGCTTTCGCAAAAAAAAAAAGAAAAATAGAAAGTATAGCCTCAAAGAAGATTTACAAACAATTCGGGAAATGGATGAAAGAGAAAAAAAGGACATTCTTGGTCTGTCCTAAGGAGAAGAATAACTTTTTAAACTACTTTTCCATAATGATGAGTTTTCAACATTGAACTCATTAACAGATGGCAAAAATTTGAACTTGCCCAAAGTCAAAGATTTTGCAGACAACAATTTCAAGTTGGTGAGGTTTTAAACGTCTTTGTAGTTTGGGTTTGAGAACAACTATTGTAGGTATTAAAGAAATTGAATAAATTGCTTGTCACAAGCAATTTCTTCATTACCTACAATGTTTTCTCAAGTACTTTTCTAGGGGCGTCAAAAGGTGCCGCTAGATGTTAATCTTAATTTGTCATTCCCATTCATTTCTTTGCATAATTTGAAACATCTTAACCCTTTCCCAAATGACAAAATTTCAAGGTAATCCACTTCAAAAACTGCAACAAATGACAAAATGGATGTTATTAAAGATAAGATTAATGTAAAATATGGCACAGAACATATTGAGACAAAAGGAGAAACTGCTGGTTATCAGCAGTTTCTTCTTTTGTCTCAATGTTTTCCCAAGCTTATTTTCTTAGGGGCGTCAAAACCAGGTCTTGTTTAGGAAAGGGTTAAACTAAATTGCAAAAGACCCTAAAGCAACATCATAGTGGTTGAGGAATGATGATAGTTTTATATTTTTGTTTTATTAAACAATGTTTATGTATTAATCATCATACATCTTTGTTCTTCAGTTTTAGTGAGAGTTACTTCACAGTTAAAGGTGCTGCCCTGATTCTACCACAGAATGACTATGAAGGGGCCTATGCTAGGAAACCATCCAAAAGTCAAGGTATTTACTGTAATTATTCTTATAAACCCCCGTATTCTGATAAATGTCCATCCCCCAAAATTCAATTGAAAATCTGCATATTTCAAGTATAGTTTTGATGAAAAAGGGTGATTCTAATAGATGCCCATAAAAAAGTAAATCATTAAAAATGATCATTTCCAAAACAATGAAAGGGAGCTTTTCAGTTCCATAATCTGTTTCCAATGGAGGAATTTCATCCCAAAGTTGTACTTAGCAGTTCTTATAACAATAGTTTGTCAAATTTGACTTGCTATAATGCAAGTTCATGAATTGACATTTGATTCACAAGTTTTGACCAACAAAATCAGAATACCTCTAATAAACACCCACCCTCAACTTTTCCATTAACCATGTTTCTAATAAATGTCTGGGTGTTTATTAGAATAATTACTGTAATAAGTATTTTCTACATGTCACAAAGCAGTCTTTGTGTGAATCGAAAGAAGATGTCTTAAATTTTCTCAAACAAAGACATGTTTATAAGTCTCAATGAAGTCATTCAGACAAATAAAGAGTTTTGTTGTAAGAGATGTAATGGCTAAGATACAACTTACTGAATAAATCCTTTGTATGATTTATTAGTGAGCCGGGACTTTATGTCCGGGGAGCTAATGTCACAGCCCTAGTGTCGGCGTCGCGTCCCGTCCCGTCCCGTCGCGTCTTCATTTGAAAAACTTTAACCTGGTCTATATCTCAGGCACTATTAGAGATACAGCCTTGATATTTCATACATGGATACATCTCGACAAGACCTTTCATTTGGGACCATGACCTTTGACCTAGTGACCTTGACCTTGGAGTTTGACCTACTTTTGAAAAACTTTAACCTGGCCTATATCTCATGCACTATTATTGATAGAGCCTTGATATTTCACACATGGATACCTCCTGTCAAGACCTTTCATTTGTGACCTTGACCTTGTGACCTTGACCTTGGAGTTTGACCTACTTTTAAAAAATTAGCTGTTTTTGTGACAAGCTCCCGTATAGGCGAGCTACGTTGTCCACGGACAACTCTTGTTAGAATTTAGATCAACATCAATTATTTTTTATGCCCCCGTATCGAGAGATCGGGGGCATATTGTTTTACTCGTGTCTGTCTGTCTGTCTGTCTGTCAGTCCGTCTGTCAGTCCGTCTGTCAGTCTCTCTGTCCGTCTGTCCGAATCTTAACCTTTGCCATTTCTCCAAAAGTATTTGATATACAAAGCTCAAATTTGGTATGCAACTTCCTTTCAATGATATTTATCTGTTCCATGCAATATGACCTTCCTCAAGGTCATCCCTTAACCCTTAATAACCCTTTACTCTACGAAAAGTTAACCTGCTACTCCGAAAACTTAACCTTTGCCTTTTCTCCAAAAGTATTTGACATACAAAGCTCAAATTTGGTATGCAACTTCCTTTCAATGATATCTATCTGTTCCATGCAATTTGACCTTCCTCAAGGTCATCCCTTAACCCTTAATAACCCTTTACTCTACGAAAAGTTAACCTTCTACTACGAAAACTTAACCTTTGCCTTTTCTCCAAAAGTATTTGACATACAAAGCTCAAATTTGGTATGCAACTTCTTTTCAATGATATCTATCTGTTCCATGCAATTTGACCTTCCTCAAGGTCATCCCTTAACACTTATCAACCCGTTACTCTACGAAAACTTAATATTTTAGAAAAATGGCCATTTCGGGGGCATTTGTGTTTCACAAACACATCTTGTTGTTGGTCATCATTAAAGTGACAATTCACAGATATTTTTTTCATAAATTTTACTTTTAAGTCCATCTGAAAGAGCATTATCTTGTTATGAAAATTCTGAAAATTTCAAGCCAAAATATTGCACAATTTACAAGAAATATATATTTTTGTGTTAAAATTGAACAAATTGATGTGGACAACAGTTGAGATGGATTGCGCTTATATTAGCAACAACTTCAAAAAGCTGATAGCGTTAATATGTGTTAGAGTAACCTTAATATGTGTTAGAGTAACCAATCTTGGCATCAAGACATACTTTACAAAAATGAAATTGTAATTTTATCTCCCTTTAAGTTATCTGTATGTTTGTAAAGAACAGTTATACTAAAACGATATTTGTGCTTTATTTACAGGGGAACTACAGACCCATCTACAGGCCATGTTTAGTCTGCTGCGACCACAGGATATCATTACAGTGGTAAGATTATACTAGAATATTGATAGAAGTTGGCCTTTCTAATAATTAGTTTGAGACAAATGAAGAAAATGCCCATGATAAGCATTTACTCCTTTTGCCTCAATAGCTTTTTTGCAAATATTATTTATACATTGTGCATCAGATTTCATTTAGTTACAAATTGGTCTAGTATAAAATTGTGTTCCATTCTTTGAAATTAGACTTTAAACTTCAGTTGTTTAGTGGGAATTAAAACTCCTTTCAATCCAATCTGAAATTGTATTGTTTGGGAAAAGGTTAACAAAACAAACTCTAAAATAGCTCACATAAGAAACTTGTCTCCAAACCTCTCAAAATAATACCATTATGATACATTTTATGTACAAAATTGCTGTAAGAAATCTGTAGGAATTCATTTAATGGGAATCAATGTCTAATTCTATGTCTATCTGTTACAATATTTATCACTTATTTCTCTATATTAGACTCTATGGTGCAAGGGATAGAAATTAAAGAAATCTATGCTGGTGGCCCTTAATGTAATTGAGCCTTTTTGAAATTAAACAGAACAATTTTCAATGAAATATAATAAATGCAGTCCAAGTATTAGAAGAACTAAAACACACACACACATTGTCTATATTACAGGCAGTGAAGTTGGAAAGTACACACACCCATATTCCTAGCTGTTGTTTCTTGTAAAGGTAGACAGGGTATGGAGGAATCTGTTATGTATACCATGTATTAGATAGAGGCTGTATAGTAGATTCTACGTGATATAAACGTTCAAAAGGCACAGCCTTTGAACGTTTATGTCGCATAGAATCTACTATACAGACTCTATCTGACTTAGTGTTCGTCAACCAATGAAAACATACGCTCTTCAAAGCACGCCTCAGACCGAAGTCCAAAAACTAGGACGAACACTAATGTCATTCCCAAGTCAAATATGCAGGGAGCTTAGACTAAGGTCAGACTGTGCCAAGTGCATGCTTACCTTGTTCTATTCTGGCATTCCAAAGCCCTAAATAATCTACAGCTAATGTTGTATAGTTCTTGTTTTCTGTACTGCAGGCAGTCAAGTTGGAGGGTACACATACCCGGTACCTAGCTGTTGTTTCGTGTATAGGAAGACAGGACACGGAGGAATCTGTGATACTTAACAATGTCATGCTCAACTAACATTTTCTGTATTACAGGCTGTCAAGTTGGAGGGTACACATACCCGGTACCTAGCTGTTGTTTCGTGTATAGGAAGACAGGACACGGAGGAATCTGTGATACTTAACAATGTCATGCTCAACTAACATTTTCTGTATTACAGGCTGTCAAGTTGGAGGGTACACATACCCGGTACCTAGCTGTTGTTTCGTGTATAGGAAGACAGGACACGGAGGAATCTGTGATACTTAACAATGTCATGCTCAACTAACATTTTCTGTATTACAGGCTGTCAAGTTGGAGGGTACACATACCCGGTATCTAGCTGTTGTTTCGTGTATAGGAAGACAGGACACGGAGGAATCTGTGATACTTGGTGTTAATCTGAAAGATAAACCTGAGATTGGCCTCATTGTGCCCATCTGGGCCCACACCAAGATAGAGCTAGACGGAGATGGGTGAGTCATTCAAGTTGATTTAGTTAACCCTTTCCCGAACAACAAAACTTTAGGGTGATCCACTTCAAAAACTACCATAAATGACAAAATGGATGTTATTAAAGATAGGATTTGTGTAAAATATGGCATAGAAAATATTGAGACAAAAGGAGAAACTGCTGGTAATCAGCAGTTTCTTCTTTTGTTTCGATGTTTTCCCGAGCTTTTTCCATTAGGGACGTCAAAATCAGGTCTTGTTTGTGAACGGGTTAATTTAGATGTATTGAATAGTAAACCAGGTAGATTGTACTACATGGTTTTGTATACTGGTAAATATTCTTTCTGACATTGACTTTTATACCTAATATTTTTGTTCAGAGCACAACTCAAAATGTATGCTAGGTAATTACGAATGTTTATAGATGCGTAGATCTTGTTGAAGAGAAGAGCAATTTATAAGAACTATCACTTTTCAGATCATATTTTTTTATGTATAACCTTTTGTTGATTTTCATACTAGAAAAATTCTATCATTGGACTGCTGCTATTATTAGATGGCAAGAAGCTTGTAAAGTTCTCTCTCAATTCTGGAAAATACACCAGTACTCATGGCAAATTCGTGGGCCAGTGAGAAACCAAGAACAACCCCCCCCCCCTACCACGGATGGAATTCGGACTTAAACTGCTGCAAATGTTAATTGGCCATCTCAAAGGTTGGCCCTATTAACCCTTTCCTAAGTAGCAATATTTTAGGGTGATCCACTTCAAAAACTGCTACAAATGACAAAATGGAGGTTATTAAAGATAGAATTTGTGTAAAATATGGCAGTAAAGAAAATATTGAGACAAAAGGAGAAACTGCTGGTTATCAGCAATTTCTTCTTTTGTTCCAATGTTTTCCTAAGCCTTTTCTATTAGAAAGGTCAAAACCAGACCTTGTTTGGGAAAGGGTTAAAAGGGACATACATGTTTTACAAACATTTCTTGTTTCTGATTGAAATATAGGGCGGAGATGGTGCAGTGGTAACGCGCAGGACTTGAAACACAGGGGTTGCTGGTTCGATCCCCCGCTTCTCCAGTCTTTGGGATGAGACTTTAAACCGAGGTCCCGTCTCCATATGACCTTAGCTGTTGAGTTGGACGTAAAACTCCATACAATCCAATTCTGATTGAAATATTACCCTTTTCTTACAGTGGTTTCAGTATCAAGTCAGATCTCAACATACATATCTTCAAGCCTGTTTCTGTGCAAGCAATGTGGTAAGTAGTCAACACAACCTGGCAAGCATGCTTCATATTCACATTTATTTAATCTATGAACACAATAATGGAAAAGGAGAAAATGTCTTGCTATAATTTCAAGACATTGGACAGAGAAAAAAATTTAAGTTAAAGTGTGCCCAATAACATATAACACTCATTTCGAGACATTACAAAGAATGAAGTGCAGGGGACTGTCTGGAAAATCTGTTCAATGAAAAAACGGTCAATTATGTCTTTATGATTGCTTTCTCTGCAGAAATTACTTGCTGTAATTATACCCCCACCTACGAAGTAGAGGAGGGTATATTGGTTTCACCATGTCTGTCTGTCTGTCCATCCGTCCGTCGGTAGACTTTTTCATTTCCGCTCTTACTCGAGAACCATTTGACCTAGGATCATGAAACTTTTCACAGTAAGTTGTTGCCCATGACCAAGGATGTGCCCTATAGTTTTGGGGTCATGAAGGTCAAAGGTCAAGGTCACAATTGGACTTTGTTTAAAATCTGTTTCCATGCACTAAGTCAAGAACCATTTAACCTATAGCACAAGGCGCTAGTGGGGGTATTTGTCTGCTTTGCGACAGTTCTAGTTTAATTTGAATAAGTATAAAATTTTGACGTCTGGTAATGGGTTAATGTGTTTCCCTGTTGAATATTTCAGGTCAGCCTTACAGAGTTTGAACAAAGTAGTGAAGATAGCCACAGATAAACTGTACATTCCACGTGGTCTAACTCATACATGGGTCGGGTACTACGAGGCTAAATTATCAAAGGATACCTCTATAGTGTCTGAATGGTATGGAAAAATGACTTATTTGTTTGTTTTTAACAATAAAACCTATTTAGCATCAACTTTGGTTTCGGCTTAAATTAAGGATGTACTTCATACAAATTCTACTTGGCCTAACTCATACATTGGTTTGGATACTATGAGACCATATTTTCTAAGAACACCCAAATAATGACAAAATGGTAAGGATGTAAAATTTGTGAGTATGATTACTGCTTGAAAAACAACACTGATGTGGTGGAAAACTAATTATTAATGTAGTCTACACTTTGTGCTGCCTTCTCTAAAAGGCCCAAATAAGATTCAAAATATTGAGAACTTGTCTTGTCCAGTGCCAAATAACTTTTTCCCAAACAACAAAATTTTAGGGTGGTCCAATTTGAAAGATCCTGCAGACAACAATCTGAAGTGAATGATTTTTTTATTTGTGTGTCTTTTTTGATAGAAAACATAGTGGGAAATGAATAAATTGCTTGCCACAAGCAATTTCTTCATTTCCCACAATGTTTTCCAAAGCCATTATCTTGTGGGGAGTCAAAAAGAGTCAGTGTGTGGTAATGGGTTAAAGTGCCATATGCAGCTGCTTTTGAATTTGGACCAATGTTTTGATGTTTTATTTTTAGCTCGACTTTTCGAAGAAAATGAGAGCTTATACTGTCACCCGGGCGTTGGCGTCGGCGTTGGCGTTGCAACAAAGGTTAAAGTTTTTTCAAACATCAATGACTTCCATACTATCAAAGGGATTCAACCCAAACTTGGAATACTTATTCACCATCATACCCTCTACCTTACTATCAGGGCCCATGACCCTGGGACCACTCTATTTGGAGTTATGCCCCCTTTATACTAAGCAACTTAGAAAGTCGAGCACGCTGTCTTCGGACAGCTCTTGTTTTAAGAATGGGTTCAGGCAGACCCAGCATTATAATGTTTATGTTGTTATTCCAGGAACTATAAAGCTGATATTGATGCCTCATACAGACTGAAGTCTTCTAAAGTAGACCCAAACACTGCAGAGTAAGTACTCATTATTAACCCTTTCTCAAACAAGATTGCTTTTTAGCGAGCCGGGACTTTATGTCCGGGGAGCTAATGTCACAGCCCTAGTGTCGGCGTCCCGTCCCGTCGCGTCTTCACTTGAAAAAACTTTAACCTGGTCTATATCTCAGGCGCTATTAGAGATAAAGCCTTGATATTTCATACATGGATACATCTCAACAAGACCTTTCATTTGGGACCATGACCTTTGACCTAGTGACCTTGACCTTGGAGTTTGACCTACTTTTGAAAAACTTTAACCTGGCCTATATCTCATGCACTATTATTGATAGAGCCTTGATATTTCACACATGGATACCTCCTATCAAGACCTTTCATTTGGGACCATGACCCTTGACCTTGTGACCTTGACCTTGGAGTTTGACCTACTTTAAAAAAATTGGCTGATTTTGTGACAAGCTCCTGTATAGGCGAGCTACGTTGTCCACGGACAACTCTTTTTGTTTCAGTGTTAGAATTTGTGGAATGAATTTGCTTAGTGTATAAAAGACAAATATTTTGACTGTAGATAAAAGTGCCTTCTTGTCAAATTAAATGTCTTCTTTTTAATCAGAAAGATTGGCTGAGCCAAAGTTTTTTGAAGTGGTTTTGTTAGTGGATAGGGCGAGGGATCGGTGAAAGTCTTTCTTCTATTCATTAGTGAAATATATTATCCTCAACATATTTAGCAGTAAAGGCATCATTTCTTAAGTGGCAATGCTATGATGGATAACCCATTAACTCACTATGCTCTGAATCCAGTTGTTTCTTCAAACATTCAAGCGAAAGCGTTTTCGGTGCATGTGAACGCTTCCCATTTTTGTTTTGCACTGAAAACCACTTTTGCTTGAATGTTTGAGTAAATCACTGGATTCGGAGTTGGTAACTATCGGGTATGGCCTTGTCAAGGGCGCGTATGGTGCACTTCATGTCATGGAAATCTGTAGATTTTAAGCTGAGAAATTAAATAAAACATACTAAGAAGCAGACAATTTTTTCAGTGAGAACGCTTCCCAAAAAACACATGGTTATCCACAGTGAATGCAGAAGAATAGCATATTTGAGCTTGGACCTGGGAAAGGGCACTCTGATAATCAATGATTGTTAGCTGTGACAGAAAATATGTTTTCAAGTATAAATGAATTTTAGGAGAAAGTTAAAGCGTTCAGTGTCAGACAGTGTGGCTAGTTACAGTAGTCTGGCAGCCCTAGATGAAACCATGAGGTATACATACAGGGGGTGTTGTATTCCAGTCTATCTGTCCTACTCTTGTCTCTAAATCTTCTGATTGGTAAACATAGCATGATTATAATTATATATCGCTGCTTTTCAACAAAAACCATGTAACTGCAGCTTAAAACAAGCTGCAGTTACAAGGTTTTCGTTGAAAAGTGACGACATACAATGAAATACAGCAAAAGGAAAACAATGGTATTCCATGGGGTGTTTTACTCCAGTCTATCTGTCATCTTCTTGTCTATAAATCTTCTGATCGATAAACATAGCATGTCTGTAGTAATATCTACCCTGAAAAAACAACAAAAAGGAGAAATGATTTGATATGAACCACATGTTAAAATAGTATGAACATATAAGAAAATTGAACTTCAAAACAAATAGGGAGATTTGAGGACTGAAGAAGTTTTTTTTCTTTTTTTGAAAATTTAAGATTCAATTTCTGTTGAATTTGACCTTTTCTAGGCTTTTCTTTTTTGTTTTGAATTATACATACATTTTCCCCGTTTTCTCATTGCTTTTCACAAAATGTAAATTTTGAAAAAAGATGTAAAAAGGTTTTCTTTTCTTTGTTGATGCTACTTTTGCTTACAGTATACATAATTATAGCTTAGTTGGTTGTTCTGAAATGTGGTCTTCTCATACTTGTCCTTTCTTGTCTAAGTGGTATATCAAATATTAATTGGGGAATGGGTAAAGCTGTTATCATCTTGATATTATTTCCTGTGATCTAATTGCATGCATTTCATTCATGTTGTATCATATGGACTCTATATTACTACTACACACTACATATAAGAATATTGTTTCAATTCTTCTTACAGATTGTAGGGGGAATTGAGCCCATTTATAGCTTTTGCTGTTGATGACTTATCTTAATATTTTATGATGTCTTTGATACACCCCTCAAAGAGAAAACAAACTTCCTTTTAAATAAAATGCCAAATATTTTCAAGAATATATTTTTACATTGAGGTAGAATAAACATTTAGAACAGAATGAAAATATTTTTTGAGTGAAATTGTTGATCATTATCAGACCATTATATACTCTTATTCTGTGTGTTTTGTCAATTTTGATACTTTTCCTATTGAAAAATGGGTTGCGTCAATTCTTGTTGGTCATGCTTCAGACTCCTCAGCTGTGACAAACATCCTTTCTGCTCAGATATGATGTTGTGGTAGTACTGGTAGGAGAAACGACAAGTATCTATTGCCAGGTGCTCCAACAGCTGCGATGTGACCATAGCAGTTGAAAGATGCATAATACACCCCATTCAATCCTGTTAAGAGATGAAGCCTACATGTAGCCAGATAAATCCCACTCAAAAAAACAGAAAGACATACATGTTTAACCCTTTCCCAAATAAGACCTGGTTTTGACGTCTCTAATAGAAAAGGCTGGGGAAAACATTTAAACAAAAGGAGAAACTGCTGATAACCAGCAGTTTCTCCTTTTGTCTCAATATTTTCTGTGTCATATTTCACACAAATTCTATCTTTAAAAACTCCCATTTTGTCATTTGTGGCAGTTTTTGAAGTGGATTGGCCTAAAATTTGCCGTTTAGGAAAGGGTGAAGGATTACAGCAAGACTGCTGTAAGTGCATGATACACTAAGAATTCAGTAGTTCTTGTAGATCTAATTTGTTTGGTCAACTTGTGATTTCAGTGAAGATGAGTTTTACAGGCAGTTAAAGACAGAGTTAAAGTTACTCATGATGCAGGTGGATTTAGAGGAAGTCACATGTAAATATGTAAGTATTAAAATGAATACTGTAACAACATGTGTTTGTGAAACAATAATTCCTTCTTTATATTTTCTTTCAATGACCTTGATACAGCGGTAACAAGATAAACTAAAAGTAATGCATCATCTTGTCACAATTACATAACTATCCTGATTATCATCATTATCATTTTGTTTTCATAAATTGGTTTTGGCTATGTTTTTGGGGGTTGGGGAAGAGAGGGGGAATTACTAAACTACTGTACATAGGCTAAACTCAAATTTCAAGTTTCTTCTTTCAAGCTTGTTGATTTCAATTTTCAAATTACTCTGCAAAATTCTTGGTTAATGAATTGTAAGTTTTATGCATACTAACAATAGATTATTTGAGAAATCTTATCCATTTATATATACAGAAAAATGACAAATAGATACTGAATATTAAAAAAAGGATGATGCATATTTTACGCAATAAAAATACTATGGTATATTTCAGTTGCGAGAAGCATTAGAGGAGAAGTTAGGGATGGATTTACGGAAGTACAAAGGTCTGATAGATCTTCAGATGTTTGAAATCATGGGACAAATGGATGCTCCCTCACTTATACTCGACCATCTTTATCTGGGATCAGAATGGAATGCATCAAACCTAGAGGAATTGCAGGAAAATGGGTTTGTTTAGTCAACTTTTCTTGAAGATTTTAATTTCTCGGGCATGGCTTAATTGCAAGATTATGCTGTGAAATTTTGCAAGAAGTATGATGTATAAGTTTCTGTTTTTACACTTGTATGCACTGGTAGTTTTTCAGATGGGACATATCACCAAGCTTCAATCTCCATTTGTAGTTGACTTGCCATATGCAGCAGATATGATACTATGATCTGTCACAACACTTGTGTTTAAGTTGAACAAGCAAAAATAGGAAAAAAAACGTAATAAAGATGTGTGCATATTTAATGAACATTAACTCTTATTAGCACCAAGTTTAAAATGTTTACCACAATTTTTTACGATAATTCTTTCATCTATGTTTACTTTTCAGTGTGCAGTATATTTTGAACATCAGTCGAGAAATTGACAATTTTTTCACGGGTATACTACACTATATGAATGTACGAGAGTGGGACGTAGAACAATCTAACTTACTGAAATACTGGGAAGACACTTACAAGTTTATAAATAAAGCTAGGTAGGTCAACCAGGATGCTTTGGTATTTTCACTGGTATACTAACAAAGCTTCAATAGAGAAATTGACAATTTTTTCACGGGTATACTACACTATATGAATGTACGAGAGTGGGATAGAACAATCTAACTTACTGAAATAGTTTATTATTTTGTTCAAACATTAAAAAGAAATCTCTTCTAGTGAATGAAAAATATCTTTACTATGAAAACTAGTCAGAATTATTGCTGATTGCTAGTCAAAATAACTAAATGTATTGGATCTTGACATTAAAGTCTCTGTATCATGTGCCGACCAATAGAACTTTTCTTCCTGATGCCGTTGTTAAGTTATAAAAAACAAGAGGACCATGATGGTCCTATATCGCTCACCTGAACCAAAATGATATGAGCAACACTTTTGTTCAATTCAATTAATATTTATGACTTTAAGACTGAGAACGCACTTACGGTCAATAGCGTTTTTGAAAATCCAACTTAGACGAGATCTTATGGTGCCCAACTGTGTCCAAGTTTTGACTTGATTGATAAATAATTGTAGATTCTAGGGTATAAACAATGTCGAAAGCAGCCGAAAAAGCAGTTTTTTGTAAAATTCAAGGGCACATAACTCTCGACTTCCTGATCAGATCAGACTGAAAATCGAATTCATCTTATGGTCCCAAACATTGTGTCCAAGTTTTGTCTTTATTAATTACTAATTGTAGAGTCTAGAGTGTAAAACAGGTCGAAAACAGCCAAAAATGGCAATTCTATCAAATTCAAGGGCACATAACTCTCCACTTTGTGAGAAGATCAGACTGAAAATCAAAGTCATCCGAGATCTTATAATCCCTAACATTGGGTCCAAGTTTTGTCTTAATTGATTAATAATTGTAGATTCTAGATACAAACAAGGTCAAAAACAGCCGAAAATGGCAATTTTATCATATTCAAGGGCACATAACTCTCGTCTTTCTGGTAAGATCAGACTGAAAATCAAAGTAATTCAAGATATTATGGTCTCCAACATTGTGTCCAAAATTTGTCTTGATTAGTCAATAATTGTAGATGCTAGAGTGTAAACAAGGTCAAAAACAGTCAAAAACGGCAACTTTGTCAAGTTCAAGGGCACATAACTCTCGACTTTCTGATTAGATCAGACTGAAAGTCAAACTCATCTAAGATCTTATAATCCCAAACATTGTGGCAAGTTTTGTCTTGATTGATTAATAATTGTAGATTCTAGAGTGTTAACAAGGTCGAAAACAGTCAAAAACGGCAATTTTGTCAAGTTCAAGGGCACATAACTCTCGACTTTCTCATCAGATAAGACTGAAAATCGAACTCATCTAAGATCTTATGATCCCCAACATTGTGTCCAAATTTTGTCTTGATTGATTAATAATTGTAGATTCTAGAGTGTAAACAAGGTCGAAAACTGCCAAAAATGGCAATTTTGTCAAATTCAAGGGCACATAACTCTCGTCTTTCTGGTCAGATCAGACTGAAAATTAAACTCATCTGAGATCTTATGGTCTCCAACATTATGTCCAAGTTTTGTCTTGATTGATCAATAATTGTAGATGCTAGAGTGTTAACAAGGTAAAAACTAGCTATTTTTTATGTTCAAGGGCAAATAACTCCAGACTTCCAAGTCCGATCAGGCCCATAATCGAACTCATCCGAGAACTTATGACCATATTTGCTTTGACCAAGTTTGATTAAGATTGGCCAACTTTTGTGGATGCTAGAGTGTTAACACCAAATTGTTGACAGACGGACAGACGGACAGACGGACGGACGGACAGACGGACGGACGGACGGACGGACGACGGACATTGAGTGACCACAATAGCTCACCTTGAGCACTTCGTGCTCAGGTGAGCTAAAAAAGTACATAAATTCTCTCAACAAAGTAATACAATATTGATTAGATTTTAAAACTGCAATCTTTTTGTTTCAAGATATCAAGAAATCAATTATATACAATATATATTGTAGGAAGCGAGGTAGCAAAACGCTTGTACATTGTAAGATGGGAATGAGCAGGTCAGCCTCTACGGTAGGTATAAGTCATAACTCACTGGTAGAAAAACATGATTAAGACTTGTACAAATCAAAAGCTGGAAAACAATCCAGTTACAGCTTGAATTTGTAGATCTCTTAAAGTTATTGAAAATTACAACTTTGAAATGGTTTGTCAGAGGACAACATTGTTTGGAAGGGAGTTTTTGATTTCTTTATTTCATCCCTTCACAAAACTCATCATAATATCCTTATTGTTATCTCACCAATACTTACCTTTTGATATTTAGGCCAAAGTTATCCTACATGATTCAGGTCTTATTTCAATACATGTTTATTGACCTTTTAAGATTGGAATTTTTTTCATCTGGTGAATATGCATATTTTAGTAGCAAGGTCAATCACCCATCAAGATCAAGGTCAAATATCTTTTATCTAGATTTCATGCATCTTCGCAAGCCAAGGATGACATCTACGACATAACGTCGTTTCTGTATTCTCGCTTGGCGTATTTAGTCCAATTTTCTTGGTGTCGTGGAAGGTGTTTTCATTGGTTCCAGCGAGACCTTGCTGGAACCAATCAGATTGATCAATACATATGTTTGTTATGAGTAAACAACTCATGACAACGGGCGGGAAAAGTCATTGCATTTGCAAGACAAAAATGGGAAGATGAGCGATATTTCCTATGTATTTCACTTCAAAAGACAACAATTTTCTATATGTATTCAACAAATTATTATACTTGCGACAATTTGACTTAAAATGCAACTAACCTTTTCCTAGCCCGTTTGGTGTAGAAAGCGAAAGTTAATGACGTCATCAATAATGGACGGCGTAACGTCAAATGGCGTTTAGAATGTGACATTTGATTGGTTGCTACTCCATAACAACTAGCAGGACAACAGCTAGATGGCGGGTCACGATTTCAAGAAAGTCTGGCTAAATCAGTCAAGGGTGAATACAAACATAGGTGGGTTCAACCTTGGCTAGCGAAGATGGATTTCATTTTTCACAAGCACTTGGCTGATTTTCAACAAAAACCTTGTAACTTCAGCTTAAAACAAGCTGTATTTACGAGGGTTTTTTTGAAAAGCAAGCACATGTTGTTTATAATATAGGTGATAGCGTACCTTATGAAGGAGAACAAGCGGAGTTCATCAAATCCTATGTTGTGGGTACTCATTAGAATCGTCTCGTCGAGACGATTCAAATGAGTACCCACAACATTGGGTTTTGAATGAAAATAACAAATTTAGAATGCCCCTCACCCCTTGTTACATGTTGCCCTGTATTATACAGGTGATAGCATACCTAATGAAGGAGTACAAGTGGAGTTTGAAGGAAGCTCATGACTTTACCAAGGCCAAGAGAAGTATTATCAACCCTAACTCGGGATTCTGGAAACAACTAGAGACATATGAGGGCATCCTGAAAGCCAGGTGAGGGGGGGGGTTAATGTTTGGGTCGTTGGAGATAAACATCAGTGAATGTTTATTCTAAACTTTGTAAACTGAACCCATTGAAATAATAGCAAATGATAAATATATCTTTTTTAAAAAAGCTGCAAACTCTTGTCTCTTACAATGTTTACATATCTGGATCAAAGCAAATTACAATGTTTATTATAGACAGTTTGATACCTTCATTTGAAACCTGTAAAATGAAAACTAGGCAGTCATTTGTAATTCTGGTGAAATTCCTCAAGTTCAGTTGTTAGATTCTACTCCTTATGACAGCTTATAGACTGCCATACATGTTATATTTCTTGTCCTGTTTCAGCTGGAACCGTACATCGTTTGAGCAGAAGTCTGACCGTGCAGACCGGCCTGGAGACATAGAGGAGGAAGTAGAGGAGCAGGAGTTGCTGAGCGCGGAGGACATGCTCGCCATCAATCTGGGTAAACACCTCCCAGAGTCATCAGATCTACCCTTCCTCCACACCGAGAAGGACATCGAGATCGCGTCACGGAGCGCTGACTCCACCGAGGAATCTCTCCCTGACCAGCTGTCTCCTGACGTCAACACAGACGGACAGGCAAACAAACAGAAGAGATTCAACAGGTTTGACTCTAATGTAGCGGAGAGTGGTGACTATATCAGTTCTGACTCGTCGGAGGACACCGACAGTGATGAGTTATCCTCCGACGGTGACGACACAGAGGATAAAGTATTCCAGGCTATAGACATTCCAGAGTCCAGTGGTGCTTTAAGTCAGGGCAAGAAGAAAATTGTCAAACCTAAAAGTAGACGAGTCAAGTCTGAGAGTGATAAAACTCTGTTAACTATTGATGAAGGAACTGGTCAAGCTATTTCTAGAGAAAGTTCAGTGTCAAAGTTCAAACCAGATGGTAGTTGGATCAAAACTGAAACTGAAGAAGAAGGAGATCCAAATAAACCTGAATCTGCTGAACAAGGTGTGGATAAAGATGCTGAAGATGGTGCTCCAGGAGTTGAACATAATACAACTTCTGAAGTAGACATAAAGACTTTAGACTCTGACGCTACTGCTGATACTCAATGTGAATCAGTTGATAAAGGTGTAGAAAAAGAAGTGATTTCTAATGATGAAAGCAAAAGTGGCCAAAATATTCAAATTGAAAACAAAGAAACAAATGTTCCCAAAGAAACTTCTGATCAGGATGATTCAAATGTACTTGAACCATATTTGAAAGAGAATATTCCATGGAACATTGGGACAGTTCGTAAACAAAAACAAGATTTGGAGGAGAAGTTTGGCTCTGGGGCTCAGCGGTCAGATTCTCTTACAGAGAAGGACAAGTCAGATAAACTTGAAGAAGCCAATAAAGCTGAAATAGTGGAACACAAGGCTGAAGTTACACAAACTGCTGTTGATACGGATGATTCTGTTAATGAAAAAGCAAATGAACAAACTAAAGCTGAACAGGCAGATGAAATAAAAGCTAAGACAGAAGAAGTTGAAACTGAACCAAATGAATCTGGCTCACCAAAATGCAGGAGGTCTGTTTATGAGTTGGAAGAGATCAGTTTACCAGAAGGATTAGTCAGGAAGGCCATGCAAGAGATAGAGGAGAGAAACAGGTAAACATGATCTTGTACATGGAGAGCGTTGTTCAACAATTCTGTTAAAACCCTTTCAAAAACAAGATCTTCTTTTTAACAACCTTAGCCCTTTTTCTGCCAGTGCATTATTGGAAAATTGGTTAGTATTTGCCAGGCCTTTCCAAGAAAATAGGAAAATGATGGTGGTGCAACTTATAATTAAGTCTATTCAATAACACAATATAATACCTAATTTTCTGGAAGCTAATTAAAATGCTATCCAATGAATATATTTTTAGTCAAATAATGTTACATTTCGGTATCTTAAACTGTGACAACTAAAAAGATTTAATAAAGGTTTCAGGGGCATTAGTGTTTCATGTTGATAGGCACACGTTGTATATTCATGTTCTACAGGCTGTCAGAGTCTGAGAGTCCCAGAAAGAGATTACATAGATCCTCCAGTTTGAAGTCCAACAGAGTCACTCCTAAAGCCAAAAACCGAGACAGCGAGAGACGCAAAACTTGTATCGCCATTCTGTCACCCACCTACCATAGATCTGACAGTAACCAGTCTGCTACTGCAGATGATAGAGCGTCTACTGACACAGATCTTTCTGTAGATCTAGGACAGTCATATGCTGTTGAAGCTCAAGCATCTGATGATACAGAAGAGCACCTGCAGACTGGTACCGTGAAGATCTATAAGTTTATGGGTGGTGGGGAGGAAGTGACGGTACAAGAAGGAATGGTACGCAAACAAACATTAGGTTAGTGTTACTGTGGCACATATTTTAGTTCCCTTATTTATTGCTGTTCATTCTACCTTGTTTAGTTTTGCATAGTAATGGACCCATTTTAACTTCTTTCACTAAATGAAAAATTTATACCTTTAACATAACATTAAAATTTCAGCTAACAAACCTCATAGTTCCTTTAGAAAGTGATCCACTTACATAATTCAAGTGATTATATATTTGTTGAAAGCTGATTGAGAAGTTATAATGGGTACAGTTTTACAGCTTCATTGCTAGGATAGTTTTACTACATAGTAATTGTTCACTAAAATAGTCAGATAACTATCTTTAACAAAACTTTGATAAGCAAGGCAAGATCATGGTTTGTAGCAAAATTGTTGGATTTTGGAGTATGGCAATTTCCCTTACCAAGATTGTTTTGATTTTATTACAAACTGGATTGTCCTTGTGCAATTTTATTGGACTTTACATAGAAAACCTAATTTTAGGTCCAGTAGAACAAACCTTGCATGAGAATTTCAGACCCTTGTGAATTTCTGTTTGAGTTGCTTACTTATTAGCTTTTAATTATTGATAGATGCCCAGCCATTATATGCAGAGAGAAAATTCAGCACCTAAATATGGGTGAATATATATTATTAAACCTATCCCAGACAACACAATTTACAAATTGTTCATTTTAAAAGAAAAAAAATATTCATCAAGATCAAATGTTACAAGAAGAAACAAAGTCATGTAGGATATGCTACAAAAATATCTTGGAAAACAGAAAATACTTGTAATCAAGATTATTTTTGGCCTGAATTATTTTTCAACATGTATCTCATAGGTTCGTCAAAATGAAGCATTGCTTGGGAAAGGATTAATATCCATATTGAGAGGAGAGAGAAAATGTTTGCCATAATTCTGTACCGTGTTGTGCTTTTGGTAATATTCAACAAGTATTGTCTTCTTGAAATACAAAAAAAAATGGTTTCTAACAACTTTAGGCCAGGGCTATAGATAAGAAGGAAGCATGCATTCTGAATTTATAATTTTAAATCCTATCACTATATTGTGGGAACTCATTTGAATTGTTTCGATTAGACTATTCCATTGAGTTCCAACATGGGAGATAAAATGAAAGATTGTGTTTTGAAAAATCATCACCCCTTATCTGTAGCTGTGTTTAGGCTCTTCCAAAGCAACAAAAAATGTTGCAAGAATTATCTCTCTCCTCTGATCTCAACATGTACTGCTTGATATTTAATGAAGTTAGCAAATGGTATAATGTCATACTCAAATTGCCTTGTTTCCAGATTTCGATCTTTTCTTGCTGTACTATAACTCCTAATGTCAGCAGAGATTCTCCATGTCATTTAAGCTTTACAGTTTTCACAGAGAATGCCCTGATATTAACATACTCTGGCATTGCATTGCATTTCATATTTGTCATGTAAAACCTTATCAATTCTGTGAATTTCTTACTCCCACTCAACTCAATTCATCAAGCATAAAATTTATCAACATCATTGACAACATGCCTTTCTATCAGTAATATAGCAAAGCCATTTACTCACAGGGCATCAATATATCAGTATCATACTTAGTTTTTGCCCTGTCTATTTCTCTGTCTTTCAGAAACTTTTTAAAATTTATCCTCGATCTGAAATCAGGTCTCTGGCAAGTCAAGATGGATGATAGTGAGAAAGATAAGATAGCCTTCATGTGTCACACAGGATTATTTGAATTAAATATCATGCCATTTGGGTTGACAAATGCCCCAAAAGAATTAACCATGTCCTGAAAGGGTAGTAGTTTTACAACCACATACCTTGATGACTTCTTCATATACTTATGAACCGAGCCCGGATAGCTCAGTCGGTTACGTTGGAGTCTGTCAATCCAGGGGTCTCGAGTTTGAACTCCGGCTCGGCCAGTATCCATTTGGAAATTTGACAAAAAGCCATTTGTCTCTAACCAATGCATGTGAATCATCTATGTGAGAGAGCAGCTGGAGGCTCGGTTTGGATATTGTGATGGTACTGGTGCGAGAAATACCAGGAACCCACGGTTAGGTGCTCCAGCCGCCGCGATATGACCATAGAAGTTGAAAACGGCGTAAAACCCCAATAAAGTCAAATCATATACTTATGCATAGAGCGTCCCACATATTACTTATTACATATATTTTAAGTGATTCTCGAATTCATTGGTCAACAATAGAAAAAGAAGCACATTCAATAAATCATAGTCTGCAGAAGTAAGATAATTGTCTACATAATGCTGAATTCATTATTCATAGTGACTATAAACCAAGTATTTACTTGGGTCACCCATGCAGAATAATTACTTAAATTCTAGTGGTCTATCTTTGTAAATACATCGGTTGATTCACGAATATCCCAAAATCATAACATTTATTTAGTTTTTATACGCCGCCGGAGGCGGACGTATATTGGCGTCATCTTCTCCGTCTGTCCGTCCGTCCGTCCATCCGTCCATCCGTCCGTACGTCCGTCCACTTTTCTTGTCAACGCAACTCCTCCTAAGTTTCTGGCTGGATCTTCTTGAAACTTGGTCAATGTTATCACCTCAATTGGTAGATGTGCATGAAGGAAGGATTTTATGGTTCATTGATTTTTGCCTGAGTTATGCCCCCTTAAAACTTAGTCTCTGGAGCGGCGTATATTGTGACCATGGCACTCTTGTTGGCACCTGTTATCATACACAGATCTATTTTTGTTTACCACTTTTCCAGTAAATGAAAACAACTTGAAACATAATAGTTTAAAGACAGCACATTAGATTATCAAGTTCATGTGCATATTAGAAAATAGATTGGTTATTGATTGTTATGGATAGATGCACAAGCTTTTGCATGCAGTTTGTCTCAGTAGTGTTTAGTTAGTTTAGAAATGTTAGTACATGTACTTCTAAAGGAAATGTTGCATTTGGTCATTTCTGCCATAGTAAATATTTGCTGGAATACAAAATTTTGTTAGACTTTCCCTATATTAATTTCGCATTATTATTCTTGATGGGCATCACAAGTAACTATGACTCTTCTGCTTTTATTTTATTCACTTGTATGATACAATTTTACTTGTTAGGCATATTGATTAACCTAATATTCATTCCGACATTCAACACAAGCCATTTGTCTCCCACCAGTCAACAATGGACAAATTATTTAGAAATAGTATGCCTTGAGTAAGCAGCTTGTGTCGTTGTTTCTATGTTTTGTTTTTACTTACGTGAAAGATACCAGAAAAACATAGTTAGATGCACCAGCAACTGAAATGAATTAAAAAATAAGTTGAATGTTGCATTAAATGCAATTAGATTATTTGAACTTGAAGCAAACATTTAAGACATGTCCATATTGATACATATACATCATAACATGTTTATGTATTTTATATATACTAGTTTTGTAATTATTCTAATGAGGGCATATACACAATCAGTTGGAAATGATATTGCGATTAACAATGTAAAAGTATAATGAGAATTTGTAATCTTTCTTGTGCCTTCAAGTAGGAGTGACAGTTAAAATGAAAACCATCAAAGCTGTCTAAATTCATCCCAATGTGTGACTATATTTTGCTGCTTTTCAACGAAAACCCCGAAACTGCAGCTTAAAACAAGCTGCAGTTATGAGGGTTGTCAATGAAAAGAGGCGATATATCCTTATTCTAATTACTGTGATACCTCAGCAGTATTACCAATATCCAAGAATTTCGTATTTTTCTACATTCAACTGATTTTCTGGAAAATGTCCATTATGTAACCCTTCATTTGTCCCAGTGAGACAAAAAAAAGATGTCGGTATAAAGAATTTGGAGATATATTAACTTCTGAATCATTTGATTGATCTATCAATGGACATTGTTCAATATTGGTGATCAGTTTCTCCCGTAAAAGTATAAGATTGCCTCCATTTAGATGTCAGTTAGTATAATGGTTCTTTTTTCTCTTTTTTCAGACATTGAACACAAGGCAAAAGAAACTACAACAAAACAAAAATCCCTGAAATCTGATAAGCAGCAATCGGAACAAAATTCTTCAGATACTGAACTTTCTGGAAGTCCTACAGCAGTAAAACAAACCTCCCCTCCAACTACAGCAGAATCAAGCACGGCTTTGAGCAATGATGATACAGCAAGTGTTCAAAATATTCCTGATACACCAACAGTGACTTCTTTGTCTAGTGAAGAGAAATGTGTGGATGAATCATCTATATGTACTGTAGAGAGTATCAAACAATCATTCATGTGTGATAAAGCTAGGAGACTTGATGATCTGTCATCATCAGACGATCAAGCTAGTAGAGATTCTGATATTTCAATGTCTGTAGGTCAAAGGTCAAAACAAGGTTCACGGCCGGAGAGCTGTTTTGATTCAGAAACTCTGCATCTAATCAGAGAGATTGGTTCTGCTCTGATGAACAGTCCTGCTAAACTAGATCTAGAGGAACCAGGAGGGGATGTGAGGGAGGGAGAGAGTCTGGTTAACCATTTTGTCAGGAAAATTGAAAACAATATCAAACTATCAAAAACATCCGTGAAACGTGAAATCATCATTGTTGACAAAGGAAAGGACAAAACTACAGAACAAATATCAAACATTCCAATCATACACTCAACTGATCAAGCTAAACAAACTATCTGTGATGCCGGTGAGATTATAAATCAACATGAATCATCAAAGGGTAGTCCTGTAGCCAGGAGATACACATTCCCTTCTTCTCCTAAATCTGACAGAAGTGCTCACTCCAACCTGTCCAGTCCAAGTTTGAGTCCTGTAGGGAGGAAGGAGCTGGTGAGTGACAAACCTAATACAGCTGAACATGACAAACAACAACATGACACATCTGATGGTAAACCTGCTGATCATCATAACACTACAGCTGATAAACAACCAGACATAAAGACTGTAACACAAGATAATAAAGCTGAGTCTAGTGATAAATCTGAGTCCTCTGATAATGAAGGGTGCTCTGTACGAAGCCTGGTTGATATGTTCTCTGCTCAAGCTGGGTCCTCCCCTCCCAGCATGTCTGTACTGGATACTCATCTTACACCATCAACTACAGCAAGTGTATCAGCGGGGGCTACTGGTGCTGTGACTGCTGGTGCTGCTACCCAAGTATCACCAGGTGCCAGAAGCCCTCCACAACACGACAGACCCGTACTTAAACACAGACAGTCAGAACCTGCAATATCACTCAGTGAAAAATCTCTACAAATGTTTAGTAAGAAAATAGGTGGTGATTTTGCTCAGTTAGACCGAGACATTGTATTGGAGGAACGTGATACTGAATCTGTTGAATTAAGAAATAAAACTGAGAGACCTGAGCGACCAAAATCCGGTGGACACGTTCATGATACATCTGGTGCTTATGGCGGAAGTCGACGGCCTATTCTCCGTCAATCACAAACATTGTCAGAAAGTGAAAATTCTCCTGTTTTCTCCTGGGAGGGTAAAAAAGTGAAAACCAAAAAGACTTACGGAAAATCTCACCCTTTAGCGAAGCTTGAGTCTCGGCGTAGTATGGATTCAATACGCAACAGTCCTTTCTATAACACCATGTAAATTTTTACTGTGTTAATCCATTACCAAACAACACAAGTTTAGACTGGTCCAAATACAAAGATGATTGAGTATCTTCTTTTGCTTTAACCCATTACCATACATTGACTCTTTTTGACTCCCCACAAAGTAATGGCAATAAAAAACATCGTGGAAAATGAAGAAATTGCTTGTCACGAACAATTTCTTCATTTCCCACAATGTTTTCATCCAAAAATTAAAAATTCCATTCACTTGAAAATGTCGTCTGCAGGATATTTAAATTTAGACCACCCTAAAATTTTGTCAATTGGTAATGGGTTGATATCTTGGCATAGTAAATAAAGTTTCTGCAGTTAGAAACATTAAATATTGTCTTGGGAAAATTCTAGTGGTGTCTGAAACATTTGATTTGACTGTGTCACACATTTTGATATACTGGTAATTGTATGCTTCTATGAAGGGGGCATTGTTACAGTTTTTGCCCTGTCTCTTTCTCAGTCTGCAATTTATCCCCATTCCCAAACATTGATGCTTTTTGACGCCCGTCAAAATAAATGCTTTGGAAAACATTGTGGAAAATGAAGAAATTGCTTGTGACAAGCAATTTCTTCATTTCCCACAATGTTTTGTACAAAGAAAGACAAAAAAATGTTTCAGTCTTATGAAATTGTCGTCTGCGACATCTTTGAATTTAGATCAGTCTAAAATTTTGCCGTTTGGTAAAGGGTTAAAATGTGTAACATCATGCTAAAACCCTTCCTTGGATACCAAGGTCGTTTGTCTTTTATCGAAGTCACTTTTTCGAAAACTGCATAAAAAGTGTCTTTGTCAATATTTCTTCATTTCAGGCCTTGTGACAAGGCCTTTCCATTGTTGCCAAGATCATAATTTTCAAAAGTAACTTACATAGGGCATTGGTGTTCAGATATTTCAGCGTTTTGTCAATTTTGCAATGCTTTAAAATCCCAATGTTCAAGTCATTTCTTTAAGCAAGCCCGGATGGTATGTCCGGGGAGCTAATGCCACAGCCCTAGTGTCATTGTCGCAACATGTCAGCATTGCATCTTAAAAAATATTCAATCTGACCCGCGTTCTTTAGAGCGAGATTTCTTGAGATATCTTGAGATTTCTTAAGATGTTTTAGGATAAAGCGCTCTTTTGAGCAAGATTTTTAAGACGATCACTGCGAGCCGCCATTGCTCTGTACTTATTTCGGAACCCCTCGGTAAATTCTGTACAATCTATATGGGAGAAAATTGACTGAGTTGTTCGGAATGCTCCATGATTCATAAACCGCGGAGTTCCGAATGCTCCATACCTCATACAAATGACGTCATGATGACGTCATTTGTATGAAGTATGGAACATTTGGAAAACCTCGCTTATAATCTCGTTCTCAAAGACGCTGTATCAAAAACATCTTAAGAAATCTTAAAAAATCTGGCTCTAAAGAATGCGCCTCTGGTCTATATCTCTGATACTATTTGAGATACAGTCTTGATATTTCACATATGGATACTTCCTGTTACAACTTTCATTTAGGACCAAGACTTTTGACCTAGTGACCTTGGAGTTTGACCTACTTTTAAAGCAATATTATTTTATACATGTATATCACATGACAAGACCTTTCATTTGGGACTATGACCCTTGACCTCATGGGCGGATCTAGAGGGGGGGTCGGGGGTGGGGGGTCCGGACCCCCCCTGGCATTGGCCGAAAATTGAATTTTCATTATATAAAGTTAGTGTAACATTACATATTTACTACATTTTAGGCCATAATTTGGGCTTGGACCCTGGAAAAAAATCCTGGATCCACCCTTGGACCTTGTGACATTGACCTTGGAGTTTGACCTACTTTTATGATACTTAAGCCTGGCATTTATCTCAGGCACTATTAGAGATAGAGCCTTTATATTTCACACATATCCTGCCAAGACCTCTTAATTTGGACCACATGACCTTTGACCTCTTGACCTTGAAGTTGACCTGTTTTTGTTACAGGCTTTCACAAAGGCGAGCAATGTTATCCCTGTACAACTCTTGATTTCTGAGAAGGCCTATCAATATTGCATTTATACATATTCAATGTATGTCAACATATTGTCCTGTAAACCTGTTATCCTCAATAATGTGCTCCCCAGACAGAGTAACAGATAAGAGGGGATAATGACTTATCAAAATGCAATATTCATTAACCCTTTCCCAAACCGAACCTGGTTTTTACGTTAGTAAAGGCTTGTGAAAACATTGAGGCAAAAGGAGAAATTGCTGATTATCAGCAATTTCTCCATTTGCCTCAATATTTTCTGATATATATTGTACACAAATTCTATATTGATCGATATCCAATCTGTCGTCAATATCAGCTTTCAGATTGGAGCCTCTAAAATTTTGCTGTTTGGGAAAGGGATAGATCTATTCATTAACCTTGGGTTGTGGGTACTCATTGAAATCATCTCAAATTGGTACCAACAACATAGGGTTTGGATTTGTAACAACACATTTAGAATGCGTTCACCCCCTCTTATCTATTGCACTGGCTCTATTCTTGTTTTGTATGTTTTGTTAATTGTTTTTGTTCTTTCTAATTATGTGCAATCCTCGATGAAACTCATTTATCTTGTAACAAAATAAATTGTTATGCTATTTCATATTTGTACATTATCAATTTTATCCCAGGCCTTAAAAACTGTTTTAACAGCTTTGAAATTGTATAATGCACTAGTGTTAACTTGGGACAATTTTATACTGGTCGGTAAAGTCTGCTAGTCGAGTGCATTAAGAAAACATCTTCGAAGTGGGGTCATTAGAATATGCAGATCATGATGTCCCAGTTTAATCTGGCGACACTATAGCAACCTACTTTTTTGTCGTTTGGGAAAGGAATAATGGGTCAAACCAAACTGGTTAAGTATTTGCAAAACAATTATTGACAATTTTATGAAAATATTGTGCCACTTGATCCCCTTTGGTGTATAAAGTAAGGGGTGGTAGAATATCGTCGGTGTAAATGCAAAACCTCGTATGTCGATTCGTGCGATTTTCAAAGTACAAACTTGTGTACCCTGTGCAGACGATTCTCGCAGGTTTTGAGATATTTTTACTGATCAGTATTAATGACACATTATTTGTGAACAATATGTCAAAATTTAAAGTAAGACATTTCAGTTTGGCAAAAGTTACTACACCTTTTTCCATCCCCTTTAAAATTTTCCAAAAATGAGATACGAGGTTTTGCATTTACAACGACGATATCAGCCTTGTAATCAAGGTCCTCTGTTGTTGAGAATGTTGGCTTTCTATTGACCCACACATTTGGCTCATGTACTGGTGCAGTTTCCAGGAAGCAGAATTATTTTTATATACCAACTGAGGCGGTCATATTTTGGCATCATCTTCTCTGTCTGTCTGTCCGTCCATCTGTACATCCACTTTTCTTGTCAACGCAACTCCTCTTAAGTTTCTGGCTGGATCTTTTTGAAACTTTATCAATGTTTTCACCATAATGGTAAGATGTGCATGCCTCCTTTAACCCTTTCCCAAACAAGACCTGGTTTTGACATCCCTAATAGAAAGGGCATGAGAAAACATTGAGACAAAAGTATAATAGAAAGGGCATGGGAAAACATTGAGACAAAAGAAGAAACTGCTGATAACCAGCAGTTTCTCCTTTTGCCTCAATATTTTCTGTACTTTTTCTACACAAATCTTGTCTTAATCAACATCCGTTTTGATGTCTGCAGCAACTTTCAAATTGGTCCGACCTAAAAATAAGCTGTTTGGGAAAGGGTTAAACTTAGTCTCTGGGGCTTATATTTTGACTACGGCACTCTTGTTATGAGGATGAGCTGAAGCTCAACATGGTTCATCAACCTTTTTATGCTCCCCGAAAAATTTTGGGAGAGCATAAAGTCGCCACGCTGTCCGTCCGTCCGTGTGTCTGTCCGTCCGTCCTTCCGTCCACAGCCAGATCTCAGCTACCCTTGGACCAAATTCAATGTAACTTCACATGTGAACTCCCTGGGATAATACCTAGAGACCTTTTCCTCCGTTTTTTTTAATTTGAGGCTGCGTCATGGAAAAAGGGGCCTTAATGTAGAAATTGGTTTTTCTCTAATTTCTCTTCATCTAATGGGCAGAATTTAATGAAATTTTGTGCTTATGTAATAAATAGGTTGCTCAAGACCATATTCTATAAATAATGTGTGTATAAAAAAGCTGTCATGGGAAAAGGGGGCTTAATGTACAATAGTTTTCATTTTGTGACAAACACTTATTCGGGGAGCATAATCCGTCTATGACGGCTCTTGTTCTAATGGGGAATGATTTTACCGAGTAAACTATGACGTAATTTCGGACAAATAAATAGAGAAATTTGTGGATGTTGTTAAAATATCTTGTAACTACGGCTTGAATCAAGCCGTAGTTACAAGGTTTTATAACAACACCAACAGTTTATCAATACTTCTTTAATGCTTTTAGGTGGATTATCGAGAAATAACGGTAGATTATCATTTGATAAACTCACGGCCTATCCAGTGAAAATATCAAAAACTAGTGCCTGGCTTTCGTTCATTTCACCCTCTCTGACGCTGTCTTAAGGGCCGGTCACACAGCCTTCAGCGAGTTGATCATGTGTAATGTTGCCAAATTTTTTCTTTTTTTTTGTACACGCGGTGAAAAATCAGCAAATTTGTCTCAAATGTGCTAGACAAGCGAATAACAAGTGGACCAAACGCAGGGCATGTGCTCCGCGTGCCCATCACGTGTCCACCACGAGTCCTCCGAATGTGAGCGCTTGTGATCAGAAAATAGGGTCACAAGTGATCTGAGAAAGCCTTTTACACGCGAAGCACACGCTATCACATGTGCTAGGAACACTGTAGACAAGCGGATCACAAGTGGATGACAAGTGCTTCACACGCAATCACATGAAGAAATTTTGCGTGCCCGCGAGTGACCACTAGTCATCCGCAAGTGTACCACGTGTTATCGTGTTTGGTCCGCGTTTACACCACTTGTGCGACACACGGTGGCCGTTGCGCCTAATTTTTGTGCTGCTCAAAAATAAAATCGGGCTCGGAGCGCGTTTAAATTTTTTCTTGTTGTTCGCGAGTCTTTCACGTTTCATTCACTTGTGACTGTGTTTACTTCGTGTTTGACAGATTTTCCTCGCGATACACTGTCTCGTGATCAACTCATGGAAGGCTGTGTGACCGGCCCTTAAGCAGAGCCAAATAAGTGTCTTCATCATAAGTGTTGCATAGCATTCACATGCAAAATGACGCGCTTTAAGAAAATTTGTCATAAAATTTTTGCATTTTGTCTAATTTTTGCATAGAATGATCATTTGTTTTTCGAGTAAGATCGATTGATATTTCATTTCGTGAACAACGAAAGCATATTTCACTCATGGCTGAAAATAAAGCTTTTGTTGTTCACTCAATGAAATATAAATCAATCTTACACTGAAACAAACAATTATCCTCTATATAAGTAAACCCAGTCTATTTTCAGCACAAAATTCCTTGATATTACAGACTTTCAAAATGTCCCATTCTAAAGCTGATGCAGACAGCACATTGTAGCTAGGATGGTTACGAAAAGTATATGATTTTATATACAAATTATTGCATAAGAAAATATTGAGGGTAAATGATGATATGCAGATCGCCCGTATTGAACTGGGGATCGATGTCTGAACACCTATTGTCAAAATCTCATCAGGATCAGATCTAATAGAGACAGAAAAACCAGGCCTTGAATGGGAAAGGGATAAAAGCTCAGCTACTTTTTCTGCGATACAACATAACATGGCAAATCCCCAACAATATATACCTCACGAGAAATTACCTGGCAGAAGAACAGCCCATGCTAATCGAATGGAATGCTCTGCCAGGTCAATTCTCATCCGCTATAAACATGTTGAAATTTTCATACAAAGCTGTATTGTCCAGCAAGATTAACCCGGGACATCTGCATATGTAACGACCCCACTTCGGCTTTGTTTTGTTAAGACGCTCAACTAACGGACTTAGCGCACAAAAATTAAGTTGTCCCGGGTTAATCTTGCTGGACAATACTTAAATGTAGGGGGCCGCAGCCATAGCGCAGTTGGTAGCGAATCTGCCTCTCAATGAAAAGGTCCAAAGTTCGATCCCTGCCTGCGGCAAATACCCTCTCTGACAAAACGTCACAGGCCAGTGGTTTGATATTGTTAACCTATCTGTTGGTAGGCAGCTGGAGGCTCGGTTAGGGTGTTTTGGTAGTACTGGTACGAGAAACAACAGGAATCCATGGTTAGGTGCTTCAGCTGGGAGATATTACAATGAAAACAGCGTAAAACCCCAATAAACCAAGCCAAACTAAATGTAGGAATTGTCAGCGTCCTGAAGATGTAGGAGCAGATTCACATACGTACACACGGACAGAGAAGATGATGCCACTTTTGGCAGGGAAGGCTGTAAAAGATTGTCATGAACTATCTTTACTTTTCTCTCAATGTCTCCAAAATTCTGGCTTGATGAACTTACAGTATTTCTCTTTACCCATTGCCAGACAGCAAAATTTTAGACTGGTCCAAATTACAATGTGTCGCAGATGACATTATCAAACTCTTGGAATTTCATATTCATTCGTGTATTTGTGTAGAAAATATTGTGGTAATTGAAGAAATTGCTTGTCACAAGCAATTTCTTCATTTCCCACAATATTTTCCAAAGCCTTGTGTCAAAAGGTTTCACTGTGTAGTAATGGGTTAGATTGTAATACTTCAAGTTCAAGTAAATTAGATCATCAAGTCTGAATTAATCCTTTCCCAAACAAGACCTGGTTTTGACCTGCCTAATAGAAAAGGCTTGGGAAAACATTGAAACAAAAGAAGAAACTGCTGAAAACCAGCAGTTTCTTATTTTGTCTCAATATTTTCTTAGCTGAATTGAACAAAAATCCTTTCTTTTTCAATGTCCATTTTGTCGTCTGCAGCAACTTTCAAATTGGACCATCCTAAATTTTTGTCATTTGGGAAAAGGTTAAGGAAAGGTCAGTGCAGGGTACACAAACAAAACAAGTACAACAATGTTCAAATTTTCTGAGAAAATACTTTTTTTAATTTTCTAACCTTTTTAATGGCAAATTGACAATGCACTTTGGGGTTACATTAGGACATACAAAATAAATACTGAAAAACTTCACAAGAATTATATTAATTAATTAATTAATCTTAAGCCGTAACAAAAATGCAAACTTAAAATCTACATAACTGACCGAGCCTTGCACAAGGCTACACAACCATATGATCTTGCTCAGAATGAAATTAGAACTTCATCATTTATGACGCCCCTAAAAGAAATTGTTCATCAGCATTTTCTCCTTTTGTCTCAATATTTTCTATGCTAAATTGTACCAAATCACTCCTTCATCAAAAATTATTTTGTCGTCTGCAGAGGCTTACACAAACTTTAGTCAAAGGAGAAACACTTTCTAATATGGACATCAAAACCTGGCCCTGGTTTCTCAAAAAACAAGAGCCGTCACAGACGGATTATGCTCCCCGAATAAGTGTTTGTCACAAAATAAAAACTATCATACATTAAGCCCCCTTTTCCCATGACAGCTTTTTTTGTACACACATGATTTATAGAATATGGTCTAGAACATCCTATTTATTACATGAGCACAAAATTTCATTAAATTCTGCCTATTAGATGAAGAGAAATAAGAGAAAAACTAATTTTTACACTAAGGCCCCTTTTTCCATGACGCAGCCTTAAATTTACAAACGGAGAAAAAGGTTCCTAGGTATTGACCCAGGGAGTTCACATGTGAAGTTTCATTGAATTTGGTCCAAGGGTTGCTGAGATATGGCTGTGGACGGACGGACGGACGGACACACGGACGGACGGACGGACGGACAGCCGAACGGACGGACGGACAGCATGGCGACTATATGCTCCCCCGAATTTTTTTCGGGGAGCATAAAAAAACCTTACGTACATACTCATGAGTACATGCTCAACTTCAAAGGAATGCTCTCCAACGTTGAAGGGTATTCCATTGAAGTTGGTGTAGATTCCGTGCGATTTGAGTTCGGTGCTCAGATTTGAGTCTGAGAACGTACCTAAGTTTTTTCAAAAATAGGAGCAAGGTCTTATTTCGTAAGGGTTGAAATGCAAATCAGTGCCGTAAGAAACAAAGAGTACTTGCACAAACATCAAATATTTCCTTATCACAAAATCAGTCAGCAAGTTTTATAAAATGATTGTGTTTTTGTAATGGAAATTAACCAATGAAATCTGTTTCATCAATTTAATATAAGGTAAACAATCACTAAATGCATAAATGACTTGATATCTAAAATTGATCAGATCTACATAAATGTGACCTGTCACGCTAAAAGGGAAGTGTGAAACATATCGACCCTAGCCTGTCTGCGCAATCCGCGCAGCCAGACTAGGGCCGATACTTTCCACTCTAATATAATTTTCTAAAACTAGAATGTTTAACCTTAGCATGATATCTTTTTCAAAATACATCTTCTGGTTGACCTCTGCTGAGCATGACCAGCTAGTCAATACTTGGATTTTTGGACTTCTGATAAGGTCCCTTTTAGCGTGACGGGTCACAAATGTTATACACATTTAGTATATGGAAACAACTATGAATACTTCTGAAACAAAGTCTGGTTTTGACTTCCCTAATACAAAATGGTTAAGAAAACATTTCAACAAAACAAGAGTGCCTGAAAGGCACTGATATCGCTCACCTGAGTTCTTCGTGTATTTGATTGTGTACAATATAAATTTTGTTGTAAACAAATATATATGTCAGTATTATGTCAAATTAAATTATTGTAAACTAGAATATCACTGAAAGTGATAATACCCCCCATTGATTTTTCACATGATTTCTCCTAGTCCGATAAGCCCCGCCCTGCCACGCCAACAATTTTTGACAAATAAAAAATTCACGAACAAGTTTTGCAAAAGGGTCACCCAAGGGACATTCCTTTCAAGTTTGGTAATAATTAGCCCAGTGGTTAAGAAGAAGATTTTTGAATAATTATCTTACGATTTCTCGAAGTCTGATAAGCCCCGCCCTGCCACGCCCACAATTTTTGACGAATCAAAAATTCATGAGCATGTGTTGAAAACAGTCACTCAAGGGACATTTTTGCCAAGCTTGATTCTAATTGGCCTGAAAATTGATTTTTAAAGATTTTTCACATGATTTCTCTAAGTCCGATAAGCCCCGCCCTTCCACGCCCACAATTTTTGACAAATTAAAAATTCACGAACAATTTTTGAAAAGGGTCACCCAATAAACACATCTGCCAAGTTTGGAAAGAATTGGCCAAGTGGTTGAGGAGGAGAAGACTTTTGAAGAATTACCTAAAGATTTCTTTTAGTCTGATAAGCCCCGCCCTGCCACGCCCACAATTTTTGACAAATCAAAAATTCACGAACAAGTTTTGAAAAGGGTCACCCAATAAACATTCTTTTCAAGTTTGGTAAGAATCAGCCCAATGGTTAAGGAGAAGAAGATTTTTGAATAACTATCTTACGATTTCTCGAAGTCTGATAAGCCCCGCCCTGGCCCGCCCACAATTTTCACCAAATCAAAAATTCATGAGCATGTGTTGAAAACAGTCACTCAAGGGACATTTCTGCCAAGCTTGATTCAAATTGGCCTGATAATTGATTTTTAAAGATTTTTCACATGATTAATCTCTAAGTTTGATAAGCCCCACCCTGCCACGCCCACAATTTTTGACGAATCAAATATTCACGAACAAGTTTTGAAAAGGGTCACTCAAGGAACATTTCTGCCAAGTTTGGAAATAATTGGCCTAGTGGTTGAGGAGGAGAAGATTTTTGAAGACTTTCCTAATGATTTCTTTAAGTCTGATAATCCCCGCCCTGCCACGCCCACAATTTTTGACGAATCAAAAATTCATGAACAAGTTTTGAAAAGGGTCACCCAAGGAACATTTCTGCCAAGTTTGGAAAGAATTGGCCCAATGGTTGAGGAGGAGAAGATTTTTGAAGAATTTCCTAATGATTTCTTTAAGTCTGATAAGCCCCGCCCTGCCACGCCCACATTTTTTGACGAATCAAAAATTCACGAACAAGTTTTGAAAAGGGTCACCCAAGGAACATTTCTGCCAAGTTTGGAAAGAATTGGCCCAGTGGTTGAGGAGGAGAAGATGTTTAAAGCAATTGTTGACGACTTCCGACGACCGACGCACGACGCACGCCGGACACAGGGTGATCACAAAAGCTCACCTTGAGCATGTTGCTCAGGTGAGCTAAAAAGGAAATGCTGATAACCATCATTTCCCCTTTTGCATAAATATTTTCTTTGTCATATTGTTTACAAAACCATATATTTATCAACAAGCATTTTGTTGTCTGTAGCATCTTTCATAGAAGTTTGTTGTCTGAATAACGTTTAAAGAGACAATTGCTTGAGCTAGTGTACAAGCAAACAAAAGCAATCAGCAACTACTACTAGAACTGTCGCAAAGCGGACAAATACCCCCCACTAGCGCGTTGTCACTGAAAAAGTGCTAAAGTTCAAAGTGGCATAACTCTGAAACTACTGCCTGGATCAAGATGAAAATTGCAGGTGCACAACTTCATATGATAGGAAACATCCTGCTAAAATTTCAGCAAAATCGGTCAAAAACTGTGGGAGGAGAAGAGGACACAAAATTATGTTCACGGACGGACGGACGGACGGACAGACGGACGGACGGACAGACGGACGGACAGACGGACGGACGGACGGACAACCTGAATCCAGTATACCCCCCCCATAACTTTGTTGTGGGGGGTATAATAAGATGTACACTTACATGCATACATATATAATTAGGATTGTTATCAACTTTCCCATTAGACTGTTCCAATTTGAAAGCTGCTTTAGACAACAAATTGGGTTAAAATAGAGTGTGTACAATATAACAAAGAAAACATGAAGGCAATTGAATAAAATGTGTGGTACTAATTTTTTTCTTTTGCCTCAACTTTTTACAACATAACCAGGGCTTGTTTGGGAAGGGTTAAACTATTATGATGGAATATTAAACGGTAAATACAAAAATTGACGTAGAAGGAAATATCACAAACAGTAAGGGAATGTTAAAAGTTGGTCCACTATGGATGTAAATATTAACATTTGATTGGAAAAAATAATTATCTGAACAATATATTCATTTTCTTAAAAATTTAAGTTGTCAATACGTTAAAATACATCTTCTGTCTCACAAACTGTTGTACACTTGTTCATCAGTGTCAGTCTCTGTTATTTAGATCCGAATACTTGTTTCAGAGCCTTTTCAGGTGTTATAAATGATTCCCTTGAATGGAAATATCATCCCTTTTGATAAAAAATCTCATATCTGCAGCTTAACCCATTACCACACAGTGACTCTTTTTGACTCCCTACAGGATAATGGCTTTGGAAACCATTGTGGAAAATGAAGAAATTGCTTGTGACAAGCAATTTCTTCATTTCCCACAATGTTTTCCATACAAAAAGACCTAAAAATGAAAAATTCCATTTACTTGAAATTGTTGTCTGCATCATCTTTGAATTTGGGCCAGTCTAAAATTTTGTCGTTTGGTAATGGGTTAAAACAAGCTGCATATATGAGGTTTTTGACAGAAATTGATAATATTACAGAGGTGGTCAAAATTCAAAGGCATTGCAGATGACAGAAATAAATGAAGTCAAAAGCAGAAGGTATATATTATGTACCATGCTATCGAAAACATAGAGAGATTAAAAAATAATGCCGATTCTCGTCATTTTCTTTTGCTTCAATGTTTTCCTGAGCCTTTCTCTTTCAGAGAAAGCAGGTTATATTTGGGAAATGATTAAGTCAGAGACAAAGAAAGTAGACTTGTCTAAACAAAACTAGCACAACCTGATCGCAACATTGATGTCTTTGCACCACTACACCATAAGATGCCCTCATCTCAAAAAATAACCAACTAGAAATCTATCACTGAAGGTGATAAAAATACCCCCGCCACCACCTTTGTTCAGACAAGCGTTTTTGTTGAATCAGGAGCCATACTCAGCAATTGTCAATCCGATTTTATTGAAATTTGGTAAAATCAATAACTCAGAAAGTATCAGCCCAATTTCCTTGAATTTTGCGTTTTGCACATCTACAGGTGCTAATGCACAAATATGAAGCAAATAGGACAGTAACTGAAGGAGAAGTTGTCCGGACAAGCACTTTTTGGTCAAATCAAGGTCCATAACTCAGAAATTGTTAGTCCAATTTCTTTGAATTTTGCGTCTTGCACATCTACAGGTCCTAATGCACACCTGTGCCAAGTATGAAGCAAATCGGACAGTAGCAGTAGGATAAGTTGTCCGGACAAGCATTTTTTTGTCAAATCAGGGGCCATAACTAAAAAAGAAATGGTCGGATTTCCGTGAAACTTGCGTCTTGCACATCTACAGATCCTAATGCACACCTGCGCCAAGCATGAAGCAAATCGGACATTAACTGTAGGAGGAGTTGTCCGGACAAACATTTTTTGTCAAATCAGGGGCCATAACTCAGAAAGTAATGGTCGGATTTCCGTGAAATTTGCGTCTTGCACATCTGCAGGTCCTAATGCTTACCTGCGCCATGTATGAAGCAAATCGGACAGTAACTGTAGGAGGAGTTGTCCGGATAAGCATTTTTTTTGTCAAATCAGGGGCCATAACTCAAAAAGTAACAGTCCGATTTTCGTGAAATTTGCGTCTTGCACATCTACAGGTCCTAATGCACACCTGTGCCAAGTATGAAGCAAATCGGACAGTAACTGTAAGAGGAGTTGTCCGGACAAGCATTTTTTTGGTCAAATCAGGGGCCATAACTCAGAAAGTAACAGTCCGATTTTCGTGAAATTTGCGTCTTGCACATCTACAGGTCCTAATGCACACCTGTGCCAAGTATGAAGCAAATCGGACAGTAACTGTAAGAGGAGTTGTCCGGACAAGCATTTTTTTGGTCAAATCAGGGGCCATAACTCAGAAAGTAACGGTCAAATTTTCGTCCAATTTCTTTGAATTTTGCGTCTTGCACATCTACAGGTCCTAATGCACACCTGTGCCAAGTATGAAGCAAATCGGACAGTAACAGTAGGAAAAGATGTCCGGACAAGCATTTTTTGGTCAAATCAGGGGCCATAACTCAAAAAGAAATGGTCTGATTTCCGTGAAATTTGCGTCTTGCACATCTACAGATCCTAATGCACACCTGCGCCAAGCATGAAGCAAATCGGACATTAACTGTAGGAGGAGTTGTCCGGACAAACGTTTTTTTGTCAAATCAGGGGCCATAACTCAGAAAGTAATGGTCGGATTTCCGTGAAATTTGCGTCTTGCACATCTGCACTTCCTAATGCACACCTGCGCCATGTATGAAGCAAATCGGACAGTAACTGTAGGAGGAGTTGTCCGGACAAGCATTTTTTGTCAAATCAGGGGCCATAACTCAAAAAGTAACAGTCCGATTTTCGTGAAATTTGCGTCTTGCACATCTACAGGTCCTAATGCACACCTGTGCCAAGTATGAAGCAAATCGGACAGTAACTGTAGGAGGAGTTGTCCGGACAAGCATTTTTTTGTCAAATCAGGGGCCATAACTCAAAAAGTATCGGTCCGATTTCCGTGAAATTTGCTTCTTGCACATCTACAGGTCACAATGAACATTTGTGCCAAGTATGAACTAAATTGGTCCACAAGTGTAGGAGGAGTTGTCCGGACAAAGTTTTGGAGACAGACCATCCAATACATCCAACCATCCAACCATCCAACCACTGGACCGACAGGCTGATTCCAGTATACCCCCTCCAAACTTCGTTTGCGGGGGTATAATCAATAAATTATGGCAAAATTACCACAAAATATAGGATTCCCAAAATTCTGCTTCATTGGGAAGCAGGGCTTTAACAATTTCTTATACAACCTAGTTTTAGTAAAATATAATGATTGTATTAGTTAATGCCCAATCAATGTTTTAGTAGAAAATTTCCATTTAACTTATTAGGTGTAATTAACGTTTATATCTTTTCTGGACAGTCATTATCCTTTCCAAAACAATTTTGGTTTTCATGTCACCAATAGAAAAGACTAGGGAAAACAATGAGGCTAAAGAAGACAAATCTTAAAACAGCAGTCTACTTTAGCTTTAACGTTTTCTGTACACAAATACCTTAATCATTAACATCCATTTTGTTAACTGCAGTGGTTCAAAAAATTGTCTGATAGGAAATGGTTACGCTTTATTTTTCAAGGTCTTCAGCACCCATGCAAAGCTACATATAAGAAGGGGTGATGGCTTTGCGAAATACAATATTTAATTCATATTTCATCAAACCCTAAGTCGTGAGTACTCATTGGAATTGAGACAATTCAAATGAGTACCAACAACATAGGGTTTTGATGAAAAATAACAAATAGAATGCCTTTAACCCCCTCTTATCTGTTACTCTGCAGGCTATGACTGCCTGACAGTAACACCATAGATAATCATGTGTTACAACAATTTCAGAAAATCTTCGATAATTTTGTTAATAAGGGACCAATTTGATTTTGGTTTAAAGCAGAGGTGGACAGACGTCACACATTAGAAGGGTGTGATGGATTTTGAAAAATCAGCCGATAAAAAAGTTATTGAAGATCAACCAAAATTTGGTTGATCTTCAATAATTTTTCTATCAGTTGATTTTTCAAAATTCCACAAGCCAACAATATATACCCAGCTTCTCTGCTTCAAACCGAATTCCAATTGGTCACACATTACCAAAAATATTAATGATTTTCGGAAATTCTGAGTCACATGATTATACACCATGAGTAAGATATAGCACAATGTTAGTAACTAATCACTATCTAGTAAACTTCTTCAGTATGTTTTTCCCTTTAGACAGAAATCCTCCCGTTTTCTTCTTCTGCTTCAGCTCATCCGGGGTCAGCGACCTTGGCCTTGACATCCCAATGTCATCCTGGGTCGAGTCAAAGTCTACTTGATCCTGTTTGGACTGGTCCATTTTTGTTGGGGAGCTGTCCAGCCTTGGGCTCTGTTGTTGATTCTGTGGGTACTGTTGCTATAGAAACAGAAAAGAGAATTTTAACTTAAACAGTAATTGCCAAACCAATAAACTCTTTTCCAGTCACAATTTTAGACCAGACCATAAAAATACTGGATTTCAGGAAAAAATAACACACTACCAGAGCAACAAATAACAGGGGGTGAAGGCAATTATAACAACATGAGGTTTGATCAACAATTAACCCTTTCCCAAACGACAAAATTTTGGACTCTTCCATTTTGAAAGTTGTTGCAGACAACAATTTCAAGTTGATGAAATCTTAAAATTCTTTCCATTTTGGGTTAGAAAACATTGCGGAAAATGAAGAAATTGCTTGTCTTATGGGGAGTCAAAAAGAGTCACTGTGTGGAAATCTGTTAATGATATTTTGTTTTTTAAAAAGCCTTAACCCCCTCTTATCTATAGCTCTAAAGTGTTTTTTTCTTTCAATAGATTTCTAACCCTTGTTTACTACATTTATTCAGAATTAAGAGAATTATGAGACATTTGAATTATGAATATGTATACATGTATCAAATCCTACAAAAGAAGACAACTGGTTTGTGAAAGATTGTCAAAGATTTGATTAGTATATTGCTTTTGTACTTGTCAATTCTCAATATCAATTGACAGTAACAAGCGAAAGTAAATATAATATTTCATTGTTATTTCACACAAATCTATCATTAAAACTGCAAAAGTAGGCCACTCATTAAATCAAGTTATTAGCAATGGTCAGCAATACTATCATTTGAAATCGTAAAATTATCTTAAACAGAATCTGTATTAAAATGTTTTAGAAAATTCATTCAAACATTGCAACAAAAAGGACTTCATAATCAATTACATCCAAAAGGCCAAATGACTGATTGAATGAAAGGAGTTTCATGCCTCCTTCTTAGTCATATCATGGAGCATCTAACCATTGATTCCTGTCATTTCTCTCAACAGCACTACCTCAACATCTTTCTTGAGCTTCATTTTCAAATGTGTTGCATTCATAGTAAATAGATAATATACAAGAATTGATTCTTTCATTTCTTTTTATATTTTCTGTCTTTAAAAGTCTAAAAAATGGAAATCCAATAAAGGCACAGACAAACTCTTTATACTAAATCAAACAAACAGTAATATCTTTTCACACCCACACAATTATTAATGAGCAAATAAATCTTATTCAATAGAACATTGAAACAGTAAGCTAACTTCAAGCAGTTTCCAACGCAAAAAAGGGACTAAAAGGGACAAACGTTCAAGCTGTACATGTAAGATTACCGCTTCATAGCAAACTTTCCTCGCTTTCGCTTATATAGCTTTCTGTCCTTGACAAAGTGAAAAACACAAGAAATAAAGAGTTATTTGTGAAAATAGATATAAAATTTGCTCTTGAAAATACAACAGATTTTGTGTACGATAATTTAGAAAATTTAAAGTAACAACCCATATGTGAGAAAATTAACCCTTTCCCAAACAAGACCTGGTTTTGACGTCCCTAATGGATATGGATTAGGAAAACATTGAGACAAAAGTAGAAACTGCTGATAACCAGCAGTTTCTCCTTTTGTCTCTATATTTTCTGTGCCATATTTTACACAAATTCTATCTTTAATAACTTCCATTTTGTCATTTGTGGCAGTTTTTGAAGTGGATCACCCTAAACTTTTGTCGTTTGGGAAAGGGTTAAATAAGAATACAATGTGGAGCTTATTTCATTACATTTAGCATAGAAATATATATTTGCTAGCAAAACAGTAAATATATCTACTTGTATTATTATCTAAAGAAAAGTTGTAAGGAGCATGGGGCCTCAAGTTTAACCCTTTCCCAAACATGACTGGTCCTTTTGCTTACTTTTTTCCTTGTTATCATATCTAATCTTTATTGTCCATGGAGAACCTAACTGTGGATTCCTGTAATTTCTCTCACCAGTACCACAACAATATCCAATCAGACCCTCCAGCTAAGCTGTTCTCTTTCTCACTTAGATGATTCACATCCATTGATGAGAGACAGACGAAGAAGACAGACTAATGCACAGACAGGCAACTACAGCAGTTAACACTACTTCAGGCATATGAAATGTATTCTACAGAGAGGCATGTACAATAACAGGCCTATATAATGCATTGTCAGGTACAGAGTTCTTCTTGGGCCATTTCAGCAAAGCTAACAACAAATATGCAAAGTATTCACCCCATTCTTAGATGACAAAGCTTTATCTTTTTTTACTTTCAGTCCCAAATATTCAAAAACATTACAGTTTAGCTATAGCCTGAAAACCTAATGCATGCTTTGGTTCCTCTAAATATTCTCTAGATATATGTTGACAAAACAAAAACACTCACGCATGCTGTGCAAAAGAAACAAAATAAATAATCAACAACAAGAAACTAAGTGCATGAACTAATAACCACAACAACTTTACAAAGTTTGTTTGTGCTTAGCTGATCCTTACCAACACAGCTTTGTAGAAATATATATGACCATTCAGCATTTACTTCCATTCCCTCATTATTTTCTTTTAATCCGTTTTCTGATTTAGTAATCAAAAAATCTCTTTTTATTTTGTTTTAGAAAGACTCAATTTTTTCACAAATTTCTTTCTATTCAAAACGCTAATATTTTTAAATAATTTGGCCAAAATAAGGAAACATAAAGTGATAAAATGACCGATTTTTGGCCAATAGGAAAAAAAGGAAACCAAAATTTCAAACTAAAAACAAGAACTGAAGAAATGTGCTATCATTCTGTTTATAATGTAGTGTTCCGTGTAAAACTGAAAGTAGGCTAAATAACATGCTTTTCTTTCAATGCTTAATTTGTCTTTAAAGAAAAAATGCAAATCCAATAGCAAAATATCATCTAAAGCCTTTATTAATCATAATTCATCTTTTTTGTTGTTGTCAAATTCTCAAAATTAATTTTATTCAAAAATTGAGGTAGGGACTATTATAGTCTACACCACCTAAAATGAGATTACTTTAATTACACATTGTAATATGGCTTCATCAATGCATTTTTCTGGGAACATTTGTATGTGGGTCTTTGAGATTGTATTCATTAAAGTTTTAGCTATATATTTATTATGACTAAGATAGTTAAGTGCAGGGCTATTTTATGTGCATGTTGCAAAACTTAGGTACGGTAAGTTATACCATATACCGTAATTATTCTAATAAACGCCCGTGCGTTTATTAGAAAATTGCTCAATAGAAAAGTTAGGGGTGGGCGTTTATTATAATCGCCCTTTTCCGCTTAAAATGTGCTTGAAATATGCATATTTTCAGCTGAGATTTGGGGGATGGGCGTTTATTAGAATAATTACGGTATAAACTTGCAACAAATTTACACTAATCCTTTCATATAGATTTGCATATTTACTTACAAAAGTCTTGAACAAATTCCTAAAATTTAAAGTCTTTTTCTCTTATTCATCCTTAAGGTTGATTGGAAAATTCACCTATCTATATCAACCAGTGCAGACAAAAAATGTAGATATTACTTGTAACATTTCATTTTGTATAGCATGCTTTCCTATGACATTTGGTTTTGCTACAACAATTTCTGAACAATTTAATGCAGTAATTCAGTACAAATCCCCCTCATTTTGAACAAGTCAGAATGATAACACTACAGACAAGAGTTACCAGGAGTTTACAGTCACAAGGTGGAGCCACTGTACCATGCACATCATGTGACTGATCATGTGATCAGGTCACATGACAACAATCTGACCTACTTTATCATTAACCTCAGACTTTTCAGACTTTCTTGAATCAGATGTGTTGATACTTTCTCCTGACCTTGCCGGTGTGATGACGCTGACAGAGTCGAGGGCCTCGTCGTCCGAAATGCCCGCATCCTGCAGGAAGTTAGAGGGTACGAGACCCCGCCGTGCACCGATCTCGCCGAGATAAAATCCATCCTCGTCCATATCTCCGTATATCATGATGATCTCGCCAGACTTGAACGTCAACTCAACCTGGAAATGTCAAAATTAGTAATGTACCATTGGTCAGTTTATTGTAATGAAACAGTAAGAAAATTGACCAAGATGCCACTTTCATCGCCAACACAGCTTAAAATTGTGGTTTGAATTTTGAGCATTGGAAATTTTTTAACAACAGTTAGATCTATTGAGTATTTAAAATTAAGCTTAACAACAAGTTTAGCCATCTTTTAAATGTAAATGGAAGGTGTCATATTCCACAGTCCAGACCATTTCTAAGACCTCATATACAAGTAACGAATCTTTTCATTACATTTATCAATTTTAGCAGCTATACCACACCAAGACCTACCTCTGAGTCTACATTAGGTGAGAGTTCTTGTGGATCATAGTCGTACAGAGCCACCATACGTCGTACCGCCACTGTGTCAGAGAGAGGCTGTATAGTGTTGACAGAAGGACTGAGGTGAACACTCGTACCATTTACTGGCTTCAAATACTGGTCATGACCTGTAACAGGGTAATGAAAGTTCGATAGTTGGTGAATCATGATTTATTCGATTTCTTCATTCCAGACAGTTCTATGCTTAACCCATTACCACACAGTGACTCTTTATTCCGAAGCCCAACAAGTTGAAGCCACTCGAAAGCATTGTGGAAAATGAAGAAATTGCTTGCGAAAAGCAATTTCTTCATTTCCCACTATGTTTTCTAACTAGAAAGACCAAAAATGTAAAATTTGATTCATTTTGAATTGTTGTGTGCAATATCTTTGAATTTGGATCAGTCTAAAATTTTGTTCTCTAGTAATGCGTTAAGAACATGTAAAAAGAAGATCCAATATGCCAAGCGAACATATAAAGATATTATACGAAGTGTTCACTCCATTTTAAGTGCATTATATGGTAATATTTATCTTCATATCATCATTTATGTACATTTCTTTGAGGCAGGAACATCTATGACATCATATAAATGTTTAATTTCTTTTTGCAAATACTGTTTAACCTAAAATGCCTAATACAGAAATTTGAAATGGTGGCTTTTTCTTATTGTCGCTTTTCATCGAAAATCTCGTAACTGCAGCTTGTCTTAAGCTGCAATTACGAGGTTTTCAATGAAAAGCAGTGTTATGCTTTTAAAGCATTGGAGACAAATCATTTTGGTATACAAAACTTCGTGTTGTAGAGTATAATGCTGCTTTTCTTCGAAAACCTTGTATCTGCAGCTTGTTTTAAGCTGCAGATACGAGGTTTACGTAGAAAATCAACAATAATTAATGACTAGTATAACCAATCATTTCCATACCTGATAGTTGTGCTGTAACAGCTGAGTTAGCTACAGTCCCGTTCTCCTGCACCTCCTTCAGTAACTGTTCCTCTAGTTCCGGGTCATCAACCTGAATCTCCGATACCATGTTACACGGGATGAAGCCAATACGACCACCACACTCACCGCGATAAAACCCGTCCGCGTCTTTGTCACCATATACCTGATGTGAGGAAATCAGATAATTATAGATATGGGCCAGGATCTTGAAAAAGGTCCCTTAACCCTTTCCCAAAGGACAAAATGTGAGGGCGGTCAAATTTGAAAGCTGCTGCAGACGACAAAATCAATGTTGATAATGATAGGTTATGTGTTTGAAAATTGCTCAGAAATTATTGAGGCAAAAGGAGAAACTGCTGGTTATCAGCAGTTTCTTCTTTTGTCTCAATGTTTTCCCAAGCCTTTTCTATTAGGGACGTCAAAACCAGGTCTTGTTTGGGAAAGGGTTAAGGCATTTGAGACCAACATGGTTAAAGACCAGTTTGCGTATACACACAGTCTGATCAAGAACCATGTTGTTCTCTAATAGCTTCACCATTACCTTAAGCAACTATAAGAGAACAACATGGATCCTAGTCAGACTGCAATTAGACAAGTGCTGATCTTGAAGCATGACTTTCTAAAATGCTATAAGCAGGCTGTATAAGGGACCTTTTTATAGATCCTGGCTCATATAATATGCATCATTCCTTTGACTTAATCAGTGTAGCATTTTGCTGCTTAAAATAAGCTGCAAATATGAGGTTTTTGTTGAAAAGAGAAGATTTGCTGTAAAGTGTTTATCAAGCAAATTTATACACATTTTTGAAGAAAAATAAACAAGTTTAATGTCTGAATTCAAACATTGTTTGTGATTATGTGGTACAGTAATCATTAAAATACCATTAAAGAGTCATAAATGTTTTTGCTGAATGATCTTTTATTCAAACAATTTTGATAAATACAAATTGACAATATATACCTTGATAATTTGGCCTTCTCTGAAGGGCAGTTCCTCTTCCAGTGAATCCACATTGGGTGACATGGTTTCTGGATCGTAATCAAACAATGCCACAAACAGCCGTATCCTGTTATCGTCTATTGGTGGATTTATTTCCCCGCTGATAGAATCCACATCCCCGCCCTCGTCGTAGTCGGACTGGTTCAAGTTATCACTTTGTGCTTTATTTGATATAACATCTATAGACATGTTACTGTCCTCACGGTAACCATGGTCTTTTGTATTTGATTTAGAGATTGGACTAGGAAGCGGGCTGACCATGGCTGGGTGTCGGTCTCTGTGTGGACTGGCGTGGGTGGTTCTGTTTGGACTGGCACTAGATTTTCTGTGATGCGGGTCATGGTGACCGTTGTGGTTGTCATGGTGACGGTCAAGGTCACCAGGACTGCCATGTGACCGTGGACTGTGTCGAGTTCTGGGACTGCCACGAGAAGCAGGACTACGACTCCTGTTTCTAGGACTGACACGTTTACTCCCACTACCCGCAGGGCTAGACACGCCCCTAGGTGTGGTTATACTGTCTATATCACCTTGACCCCGGGGGCTGCCGTGACCCCGGGGGCTGACGTGACCCCGGGAACTTGACCTACTCCGCTTGCTATTAATATCCGAGTTAATATCACTTGTTTTGTTAGACACAATATCATGAGAGTCCCGATATCCGTCTCTCTGGTCCATATTGGCACTATATTTTGAAACACTATCTCCATTCTCGATGGATGGAGCTTTATTTAAACTGTTTCTGTCAGCTGAATTAGTCTTCACTATTTTTTTCCTATCACTATTATCACTGGAGTCTACCACACCCACACTGTTTTCTCTTGTGATTTCTGTAATGAAGTCAAATAAACTTGTAATTCAATTAGGAACTTTTGCAATGTACAAAAGAAATATACATAACATTATCATTATGTTTGACTTCGACTATTGTTTGAAAGAAACTTTGTAAATTCCACCACGTACATATCTAATTCTTATAAAGTATAAATTTAACCCTTTCCCAAACAAGACCGTGTTTTGACATCCCTTATAGAAAATGCTTGGGAAAACATTAAAGCAAAAGAAGAAAGTCCTGGTGACCAGCACTTTCTCCGTTTGCCTCAATATTTTCTGGGATATAACATGCATATTTTCTTCTTTTGATATAATTTATTTTGTTGTCTGCAACCCCTTTGAATTTGGACCACCCTAAAATTTTGTTGTTTGGTAATGGGTTAATAACATACCCCTTGTCATGCAGATCTGGGACTAGTCCACTCATTGCATGAAAGCATTATAAATTTGTTGAAGGATAGCAGCATAGGACTTCAAACATTTAGAATTCACCTTGCATAATTATGTAAGGTCTTAGTATAAAACTCACTAATCTGTGGTACATTTCTGAGTCTTGTTTGCAGAATGGAAGATTTCCATTCTGACTATTATTAACAACAATATACTCACCAATTTGTGGTACATTGCGGGGTGAAGGTGTTCTTGCACTACCAGATCTGTGGTCTGTTTGCAGTTTGGAAGATTTGCCACTCTGACTCACTGCCCGACTTTCTGCCTCGACCTCCTGAAGTATCAAACACAAACTATGACAGGGTCATTCAGGTATTTATGCAAAATTATAGCAAGTGCATTTTATTGAGATGGGACCAGGACCATGGTCTCTTATGGTACAAGATCAACATGGATCCAGATCAGCCAATGCCTATGCACAGTCTGATTTTAACCCATTCCCACACATTGACTCCTTTTGACTCCTTACAAGATAATGGCTTTGGAAAACATTGAGGAAAATGAAGAAATTGCTTGTGACAAGCAATTTCTTCATTTCCCACAATATTTTCTACCCCAAAAGTCATAAAGTTTCAAAATTTCATCGCATTGAAAATGTCGTCTGCAACTTCTTTCAATTTGGACCACCCTAATATTTTGTTATTTGGTAATGGGTAAAAAACCATGTTGAGTTCTTCTAGCTTTTATCACAAACTGTAGCTACCATATTAAGAGAGCAAAATTAAAACTGATAAGACTGTACTTAAGCACAAGATGATCCATTTTGTCCCAACCCACCCACAGTTCTTAAATTTTCATCTGGCAACAATATATTGACAAAGTTCAAATTGAAAGGAGTTGCAGACATTAAAATTGATTCTTAACAAAATTATTTTCATCCAGAAAGCCTGCAAGAATTTCCCATTACTACAAGAAAAAGATGTTATGAGCCTTAAACCTTTAGACATAAAATGTAACACTAATAATCCCTAAAGAGCTTTACAAAGTGTATGTTTATCCATAATAATTAACTCTCTAGAACTGTAAGTCTCTTGTCATTCAGTGTTAATTCTTAAAAGTAATCCTCGTTAAATTATAAAATACCATATTGAGCCAGTAAAAATGACATAAATGGGAGACACCTTGAAGGACAGAATATTTTATTTCATTTTTAACCTATATCCCAGGATATATGTTTACTTAAAAAGTATTTTTCTAGAAGATAGAAAGAGTATTTCACATGCAATGTCAGGTATGAGTTTGATATATTAAGATATTACAATATTTGCATTTTACATTATTTGTACCACTTCATCAATTCAGGTAAAAGAATCACTAAATAGCATATCGTCCCTTTTCAACGAAAATCTCATATCTGCAGCTTGAAACAAGCTGCAGTTATGAGGTTTTTAGTTGAAAAGCCGTGATATGATATTACAATTCCCGCTGTAATAGTTGTCTTGCTTAGTAATAGATCAGTTCTCATTATAAAGTTTGCATGCAATCCTCTGTATGATTCATCCCTGATCATAATATATTTTAGTACATGTACATTTTTGCAGAGGAAATGTGCAGAAATAGGAACCTTATCCATAACAGTATTACTTAACCTTCATCCTACCAACATATTTTACATACACATCCTACCAACTTGGGTCCGTTTGGACCACACACATGCTTTTGTATAGACTAAAAAAATATGAATCACAAAACAATTTTTCTTTTTTTAAATGTTATAGATCTATTGGCTACTTACAAGGGATAATAGCACAAAAACACAAGGAACTGAAACACAGACTTGTGTTTCTTACTAGTTTTACTATAGTCCATGACTTGGTAGGATGAGGATTAAATATACAGTAACTGTTGTATATGATAATGCATTCAAATTAGATGTATCATTTTGCATTCAGGAAGTGTGATAACCTTCTTCAACAAAAGTTGTCCGCGGACAATGCAGCTCGCCTATACGAAAGCTTGTCGCAAAAAAGGGGGTCAAAGGTAAAGGTCACTAGGTCATAGGTCATGGTCTCAAGGTCAAGGTCATGAGGTATCCATGTGAAATATCAAGGCTCTATCTATGATAGTGCATGAGATATAGGCCAGGTTAAAGTTTTTTAAAAGTAGGTCAAACTCAAATGTCAAGGTCACAAGGTCAAATGTCATGGTTCCAAATGAAAGGTCTTGGCAGGAGGTATATATGTGTGAAATATCAATGCTCTTTCATTAATAGTGCATTAGATATTGGCCAGGTTAAAGTTTATTAAAAGTAGGTCAAACTCCAAGGTCAAGGTCACTAGGTCAAAGGTCATTGTCTCAAATGAAAGGTCTTGGCAGGAGGTATCATATGTGTGAAATATCAAGGCTGTATCTCAAATAGTGCCTGAGATATAGACCAGGTTAAAGTTTTTTTTCAAGTGAAGACTGCCAACCCTAAGGCTGTGACATTAGCTCCCCGGAATTGAAGTCCCAGCTCGCTAAAAAGGATTTTGTAAACATCATCGAAAATGCAGAAATTGCTTGTGATTTCAAAATTTCCCACTATGTTTTCTACACAGAAAGAGAAAAATATGTAAAATCCCCATGCACTTGAAATTGTCCTATGCAAAGATTTTGATGGATTAAAAACCATGGTAGATTGTGCCGGTGGAAACAAAAGTACTAAAGCACTGCATCAACATTGAAATAACCCCAACAATCATTCAACAACATCAACCTACTCTAAATTAAACCCTTTCCCAAACGACAAAAATTTAAGGTGATCCAATTTGAAAGCTGCTGCAGACGACAAAGTGGAAGTTAGTTAAGATAGTTTTGTGTAAAATATGGCATAGAAAATATTGAGGCCAAAGGAGAAACTGCCGGTTATCAGGAGTTTCTTCTTTTGTTTCAATGTTTTCCCAAGCCTTTTCTATTAGGGATGTCAAATCCAGGTCTTATTTGGGAGAGAGTTAAGTTCTGTCCTTTCTACTTGTAAAGAAGTCATTGAAAACGTAGAATGAACTAAAACTAATAGAATTCTATTCATTAATCTATCATGACACTGTTGGTTTATAGGCCATGCTTTTCAAAAAAGAAAATAATGCACTTGTTAAAAGAATGTTCATTTTGTGTGACCTAAAAACTGTTTTTTTCAGTGGTTGCTAGATTGATAATGAATTCTAAATTGAGGACATAGCGTTAATATTTCATAGCAAACAACAAATAACCTACAAAATATCTTTCAAAATAGCAGCACAACAAAAGCAAGGTGACAAGGATGATAACCGTGGATGAAATAAAATTCTCATGAAAACAACATGAAACATAAACAGAGGATAAACACAAAATAGATCAACAAAATGATTACACGCCGGGCTATTAAAGCCCAAATTATCAATAAAGCACCTCTAGAATGCTCCTGAAAAATTGAAATTCAAAAATCTTGTTTTTATAGAAAAATGGGGAAGGAGTTAAAGATTAATAAAGAGTTAATAAAAGCCCTTCACCAGTTAGATGCCCTACTACCTGTTATTTCATGCCCAAGACAAATTAATTTAACCCTTTCCCAAACATTGACATGTTTTGACAACCCTATAAGCATCATATGAAAATTTCGAGGGAAATAAGAAACATATTCTACTTTGCCCTAAAATTTTTCAAGCACAATTGCATTAAGTTTTTAATAATTTCAGAATAATAGTTCAATGATTTCTTTAAAATTGTCTTCTGCAGTGTCTTTCAATATGGATCAGTCTATAAAATTGTCATCTGGTAATGGGTTAAATAGGACAGGGTACCAAATCACACGGTTAAATCAACCAATCCTGACCTCTGTTAGATTTCTCTGATAAATTTCTTCAAAATCTGAACTCTCATTGGACAGGCCCGAGAGCCCATTAACCAATGATCGTAAAGTATCTTTGAGAGGATTGTTTTCATTGGTTGGAGGTTCTGGAGACGAGACTTCGTCCACTTCGGGAATATCGGAGAGTTCAGAACAACTACTGTCTATAAACGCTTCAGGATAATTCCTTCCTAAAATAGTGTTCTGTGGAGAGACAATAACATTTAGTAAACTACTGGATTAAAGCTAGCATAGATACTAGAGAGATACCACTAAATGTGATCATACCACTTTGCAAAGTACCTACCATAATTATCTCATATTGAATATGGACATCTATGCTAAATAGTGAGTCTATGTGTGAAGATCAGATCAAATCTGTCCAGTTCTTGGTAAATAAAGCTCACTGGTAGTGAACTAAAACAATTTTCGCTACAACAAGGTATAGATATTTTGCATTTAAATGTGAGATTATAGACAAGGTATAGATATTTTGCGTTTAAATGTGAGATTATAGATTTTTTTTCTAATGACAATGAATCTGTTCTAAAAACAGAGCGGGTTTAACATTTTGAATTGACAAACTGTCGGTGTTGTTATAACATCTTGTAACTACGGCTTCGATAAAGCCGTATTTATGATATTTTATTACAATACCGACGGAATACATTGATCGCGAATAACGGTTCCTCGCTTAGGCTGAGTTCACCACCAGTGAAGCTATAAACCATTTTTTCAACCAACAGACCAAAGGATGGACAGACCAACAAACAAGCTGACTCCTATATATACCTCCCAAACATAATTTGGAGAGTATAATTACATTGTAGAAGGCATATAGATAGAAAGATAGATTCATGTCATCAAAGAATTTTATCAGAATAACACATTTTAAAGAAACATTATGTTAGGGATAAAACTATCATAATCAATTAAAAAAACCCTGTAATTCCAATATTTTATCAATAAAAATTCAAGAAACAAACAAACCCAGACATGCACACAAGCTACTTTGTTAGTTGTAAAAAATCAAATTCATTGGAAAGTTTGTGGTTCATTTTGTTTTTATCTCTGAAAAAGGCTACATTTTCCAGCAGCTGAAAAAAGTTAATATTGTGTCATGTTCTTTTGCATTAATCAAGCAAAGCTTTAAGCTTATAATGATCTGAAATTTATGCCAGTACGAGTCATAACGCTTAAGTGTAGCATCTGTAAGTGCATTGAAAACCTGTAAGTTGATAAAATGTCATTCAAATGCTAGGACTCTTAAAAGCATAGGTTCTGCCCATCATTTGAATGTGGTGTTGCCAAATGCAGCTTGTTAAGTTTTATATCCAAAAATATTCAAAAGTATGATACTGCAGATGGGCAATAGGTCTTGTTGCAACAGGCCTTGAGTTCCCCATGATGAAATTTAAAATAACATCATTCTTACAGGATCAAATATAATATTTTCCATAATTGTGAAAGCGAGGTGACATTCTTTAATTGGACTTCGCTTTAAGAATAGCTAGGGTTTATCTGTATATACAATGTGAGTTAATAGCATTATTGTTGGTGATTACATGGGGGTATTTCAAGATTAATACTTGTATGATGGGGCGACAGAACAAACATCAAGACAGAGATGAGACACAAGCACAAGTCTATGATGATGATGATGATGATGGAAGAGATGTGGTGAATTAAACAGATTTGTTTCTATGAGATTATAATCAAAATAATGATATTTTTCTATGTCTAAACATCACACAATATTCTGATCTTTGCTGTATCCTACTTGGTGACAACAACAACACTTGATGACTGACAGACAGACTGATGTACTAAGCATTGTTATAGGAAGACCTATAGAAGCTACACGATGTCACAGACTGTAACAGACATTGTACTACAATAGCTCATATATACTAACAGTGATACTTTAATTATCAGCGCTTTTTTCTTACAAGCATTCATTTATAACTTTTCTTTATTACTATTCACATCTTAAAAGAATTAAAAAATATCTTAATTTTTTTTAGAAAATATCAAAATTTGTTTAAGCATGATAAACAGTTTTTCCTGTTTTAATCAAATATCTGGCAATACAAAGTTCTAAACAATCAACCCTAGTATCATAATATCAAAGTATCACTGTATAACATATTAGTATCTATGTACTAATACCACATACCTGTTCATAGACTTTATTGATATCTTTAAATGCAGTTTCAATCTCATCCTCAGCATCTATGCCATGTAATGGAGATTTCTGAAACCAGTCACACTAGGCAATGTACTTTATGAAATATTACTCTTTAAAATACAATATTAATAAATACAAGATGTGTTGGTGCAACACAAATGCCCCTGAAATGGCCATTTTTGTAAAATGTTAAGTTTTCGTAGAGTAAAGGGTTGATAAGGGTTAAGTGATGACCTTAAGGAAGGTCAAATTGCATGGAACAGATAGATATCATTGAAAGGAAGTTGCATACCAAATCTGAGCTTTGTATGTCAAATACTTTTGGAGAAAACGCAAATGTTAAGTTTTCGGACAGACAGACGGACGGACAGACAGACAGACGGACACGAGTAAAACAATATGCCCCCGATCTCTCGATACAGAGGCATAAAAAATTCTTCAACATTTTGAAAACATCATAGTTACTTTTTTCTCTTTTTTTGTTTCTTTAGAAGTTGGTTAATTGAATTTAACAATTTAGTAATTAAATTTTGGAAGATGCAGGTGCACAAAGCAATGTGCTTCTGGCACATCATTTTTTCAACCAAAATAATGCAACATTAAAATTGTGTAAAATGATAAATACAATGTTAATTTCTTTAATGTTTGCTGAGCTACTTTATTCAGCAAGAACAATCATGTAGTTCTACAAGTTGAATTCTAGACTATACCTTTTTGACAGCTTCCGTTGCTATAGTTTTTGCTGCACCAACAGTAATTTCCTTAATGAGCACCTGTGGAAGTCTCACAACCTCTGAGTCCACGGATTCTACATGATCTTTGGTAAATGAGCGAACTACCAACTCTTTAGGAATAAAACCATGGAAGTCACCTGAACTGAGAATTACATGGTCATCTGAAATAGAACGTAAATGAAAATCGTTTTGAAATTAGAATTCTTTTGTGAACTAAAACTCTTTCATTGTATGAACAATTGATAGAAGAAAAGTAGCTTTTTTATTGGGTAGAATTAATTTATGACAAGATGTACTTGTGAAACACAAATGCCCCTAAAATGGCCATAGGTTATTTTTTGGAAAAACAGATAGATGGACAGACAAAAAGACAGGAGGACACTCGGACAGACAAATGAACTTGAGCAAAACAATATGCCTCCGATCTTTCCATATTTGGGCATAAAAAGATGATTCATTGTGGTCAGCAGAAATTCTTTCCTTTATTTCTTGTAGATTAAAGTGTTTCTAGTGTAATTTCACAAAGAGTAAACATGTTTATTTTGATAGATACCCAACATGAAATGTTTAACAAATTAGCTGCAAACAAAAATCAATTGCCAGCGAAATTCCTTAACCCATTACCTCTTTTTGACTCCCTCACAAGACAAGGGCCGTCACAGACGGACAATGCTCCCCGAATAAGGCATTGTCACAATAAATGTATGCCATGGCGAGCACTTTATTGTCAAGGGCATCTGATTTGCTACCTAAACATGAAATTTCATCCAATTCTGACCATTAGACTAGGAGAAATTAGAGAAAAACTGTATTTAAACCTTAAGTCCCCTTTTCCCATGACGAGGCCTCAAATCCAAAAAACCGGGAAAAGTACATCAGCATTATGTCATAGGGAGTTCACATGGTAAGTTTCATTTGATTTGGCTCGAAGGTTATGGAGAAATCACTTCGAACGGACGGACGGACCCATACCTGTCAACTCTCACGAAAAAATTGTGACTAACACGATTTCAAGTGCAGGAGTTCATCACAAGCACGAATGGTCTAAAATCGCTAAAAAACACGATTTTCCAGCAACCACACGCTTGCAACTTCCGTCTGCCATTATTGTTTATCATTGTGAAATTGCACCCTTACTCGCTCAATTAGCGAATATCTTGTATATTGCCACCTTCCTTGATTGACAATCAAAACGCGCCGATGCGTTAAATCGACTATCTTGGGGATCGACTTATTACAATTGAGGTAAGTGTAAGGCGTGGCTAATATCGACAAGTCAACCAATCAAAATGCGCAATATGTTATGAAGGGGGCAGTTTTCCGATAATTTGTCGATGGCAATTAGTGCTTGCCCATTCAGTTGTAAACAAACTTTGATTATCGAGTTTATCTTCGCAATTCTACCATTTAACAAGATTTAATGGATGATGATCAACTAGTATAACAGCCATCACTGAGAATATCAGATCGATCGTGGGCCACCGCTTCGATAAGATTCTTTACATTCCAGAAAATCGGTAGTTCGCACTCGTAGGTTGTTTCGCCCCATTATGTTTTGCGGTTTATCTTTTATTCATCTATATTGCACTTCTAATGGTTTTCTGATACGCAAAATAACCGCCATTTGGTCGCACAGGCATTATTTTGCATCATTTATTGGACTAAAAGAAAATTTCAAAAAAAGGGAAGGAACTTGGCAATTGCTAAACTGTGAACAGGCTACAGAAGAATTAAAAAAAAAAAGGGGGATAACAGAAAGTTAGAGATAAAGTTTGAACAAATTGGTTGGTTAGAATTGTTTCAACTTTGGAACAAAGGATGTCTTGTTTCCCACAATAATTATCCTTGATGAACTTTGCTATTTAACTATTCTGCCTTTGTAAAGAAACAGAATGATAAATATAAGACCTAGAGAACAAGCTAAGCACTGTCATTGTTTCAAGTCTAAAGACTCAAGTTGAAGAAACACTGCAAAAAAATCTCACTCCTAAAAGTTGAGGTTAAATCTCTTCGCGCGAAAAATACCCGCGAAAACTCCTCATTTAAAGGTCGTCACGCGCAATCTCACTCTTTGAAATTTGATTTTTTTTTGAAAAGTTGACAGGTATGGACGGACGGACAGACAAAGCGGCGACTATATGCTCCCCGAAGGGGGAGCATAAAAAGACTTGAGAAAACATCATGGAAAATGAAGAAATTGCTTGTGACAAGCAATTTCTTCATTTTCCACAATGTATTCTAACCCAAAACGGAAATATTTTAATTTTCATCAACATGAGATTATCGTCTGCAACATCTTTCAAATTGGAACAGTCCAAAATTTTGTCGTTTGGAAGAGGGTTAAATGAACAGAGAAGTTGACCAAGAATTTGTTACTAAATAATGACTTACTAGTTGCACCGAGAACTTGTTTAGTTTTTTGGCCATCTGCATACACGACATATCCAGATATATGAGCACCATTAGAGAATCCTGCTGTATCTATAGTAACAGGTAACCAAGTAACCAATATAGTACCTTCTTGTGGCCCCGCCTCTACTTGTATACTGATAGGGGGATCTGGAGCACCTACAAATATAAACATGTAACTATGGTTACTGTATCCATGGTAACAGGTAACCAAGTAACCAATATAGTACCTTCTTGTGGCCCAGCCTCTACTTGTATACTGAAAGGGGGATCTGGAGCACCTATAAATATAAACATGTAACTATGGTTACTGTATCCATGGTAACAGGTAACCAAGTAACCAATATAGTACCTTCTTGTGGCCCCGCCTCTACTTGTATACTGATAGGTGGATCTGGAGCACCTATAAATATAAACATGTAACTATGGTTACTGTATCCATGGTAACAGGTAACCAAGTAACCAATATAGTACCTTCTTGTGGCCCCGCCTCTACTTGTATACTGATAGGTGGATCTGGAGCACCTACAAATATAAACATGTAACTATGGTTACTGTATCCATAGTAACAGGTAACCAAGTAACCAATATAGTACCTTCTTGTGGCCCTGCCTCTACTTGTATACTGATAGGGGGATCTAGAGCACCTATAAATATAAACATGTAACTATGGTTACTGTATCCATGGTAACAGGTAACCAAGTAACCAATATAGTACCTTCCTGCGGCCCCGCCTCTACTTGTATACTGATAGGGGGATCTGGAGCACCTTGACCTTGGCATAATCAAAAGGATCACATTTGTAACAATGGAAAATCAAATTCTGACACATTTTCAAGTTTATTTGACAAAAAAAGGTAACATCTTGTGTATCCACAAGCTTCTCCACAAGCTTTTTGTTTGGCATATCACTATTCATGCTCCATTTCAACCCATTCCCACATATTGACTCTTTCTGACACCCTACCTGTCAAAGGCTTTGGAAAACATTGTGGAAAATGAAGAAATTGCTTGTGATAAGCAATTTCTTCATTTAACTCTTTCCCAAACAAGACCTGGTTTTGAAGTCCCTGATAGATATGACTTGGGAAAACATTGAAACAAAAGAAGAAACTGCTGATAATCAGCAGTTTCTCCTTTTGTCTCAATATTTTCTGTGCCGTATTCTACACAAATCCTATCTTTAATAACATCCATTTTGTCATTTGTGGCAGTTTTGAAGTGGATCACCCTAAAATTTTGCCATTGGGAAAGGGTTAACACAATGTTTCCTACCAAAAAGGAAAAAATATTTTCAAATTTCATTCACTTGATATTGTTGTCTGCCACATCTTTGAATTAAGACCAGTCTAAATTTTTGCCTTCTGGTAATGTGATAGATCTCTACAAGAACAATGCAACAAACTTTTTGTTTGGCATATGACTCTTTATGATCCATTCTAATTAAATCCATTCAAGAACAAAGCAACAAACTAATACTGACCTCCTGCAGCAGTAGAGAAGTCTATACTGGACTTCATGCTGTCTGGCTTCACCTGGTCAGCACCTTTACCAGTCCAGTTCTTAGCCTGAATGGTCACTTTATTGCTAGTAGCTGGGGCTAAACCTACAATAACATACAATTACATACAATTGGCTCCTTTATTATTCTTATATAACTTGATTAATCACCATATATCTAGGTTCATGGATTATTATAATGGCATTTACAAAACTTATTGTTTGATCTATCCAAACTTAAAAGGGTATTCCTAATTTCATTAGGGCTACAACAGTAGCCTGTATATCTCTTTGAATAAATTGAAGCACCATGACTAGGAAAGTAGGTTAAAGCAATATACATGCAGAACATTTAAAACTTTATGCAAGGTAGTGGATAAAAATTCCTTCATGTTTGCTATATGGATAAATATATTCAACAAACTATCCTCGTTTTTTAAGATATTTGAAATCTACCGAGATATTGAACCTTTTCCTACAACTAATTTGTGATATCAAAATTTGTGTCAGCATATCATACAAGCATAATTGTTGACATAGAACCAGTACCAATATCAGCATCCATATAAGCAGCATTGTATGTCTTTGTTATAAGCATGATTGACTGATGATTGAACAGTGTTTTATGCCACATTCAGCAGAAGCATGATTGGAATATAACTTTAATTCACATCGTTCTGTGGTACTTTTTTTAAAATGATATGTTAGTAAATATGTACCATAACATACCAATTGAAAACCATTAAAATTAATCAAAAAGAATGCTTATCAAGTTTCTGAAAAGTATAAGGTGGTATACAAAATCAAATACCAAAAGCTCAAGCATAATCTTTAGAAAATGTTAGGAAGCTTGTAGAAGAAAATATCAAGGTCCTAGTCAGCTCATAAATATTTGCCAGTTTGGAGCACTTTAATACATTCCAAATGAGCACATCATCAATACACAAAATATGTTTTAATCATAAGCATGACACAAATATTAGATAGGACAAGTTAATTAAGGTTGAACAAGTCTGAAATTAAGAGAAATGATATGTCATTTGTAAATTCATTTTAAAAGATCTATTCCTAGTAAATTTCTAAACTAATCATGTAGCTTTACTATAATAACATTTAGTTAATTATGTCTAGCAAAAGAAAAAGACAAGCATGTAAAATCTTCTCATACTAGCACTGTGTTAAACAAATTGAAAAAAAAAATCTTCGAGAGTTTTGAACTTTCAAGAATGTATATGGAATGTTGAAATAAAGTTGTGGCCTAATCCTAGTCCATCTGACAACGAAATAATCCTGTTGCTTTGGAAGGCAGTCTTTAACAAGATCAATGTTTATATGAACATATTGTCACTTTTCAACTTGTTTCAAGCTGCAGTTATGTGGTTTTTACTGAAAAGCATTGATATACACTGACTGCTTGTTTAAAATCATCCTGACAAAGGTTTATACAGTTGATACCAAAGCAAAATTGAGTGTTCATAATCCTGACATTTCAGACTTGTTCATCAGTTGTTTCCGTGCTGCAGCGGCAGTATTATACCTGTGAGAGGATGTGAGAAGACCCCAGGTTTAACTACTCTTATTTCTACATTGTTAACAAATATGGCATGAGAGAGGCAACTGTCACCGGGCGTCCACGATACACTGGCCGACGTAGCCGTGATGTCACCGACACGCAGGTCAAACGGTGCGGGGATCACATCTGTGAAGGAACGGGAAACGTGTGACCACTTGGTGTGAATAAACACGTCACATTTGACGGGACAACAGGGTCATAGTGAACATACTGTATACCAGAAAAGTGAAAAGTTGGAATAAATCTTTGTCATATTTTCCAAAATAAATCTTTTGTCAAGAGAAAAAAGGCGAGATATAATAAATGCAGGATAAATCAATGTATTTTTCTATTGAAAATGTATCATTTAATAAAGTGACAGCCTCAGATCTTTTCATATCTTGTAAATTTGAAACAAAACAGATTGCCTGTTCTCAGACTTGACATTACATAATGCTAAAGAACATACAAGAATTTATTGCAACTTTTCAATTCAATGGTATATCTCCATAGCCTCTCCAATTCAATTAATTTACTAACTAGGCTAAAATTTAAGCAAAGCTCCGTTCCCTTTTCTTAACCCATTACCACACATTGACGCTTTTTGACTCCCTGTAAGATAATGACTTTAGAAAACATTGTGGAAAATGAAGAAATTGCTTGTGACAAGCAATTTCTTCATTTCCCACAATATTTTCTACCCAAGAAGATCAAAACACTTTAAATTTAATGCATTTGAATTGTCGTCTGCAACTTCTTTGAATTTGGAGCAGTCTAACATTTTGTTGTTTGGGAAAGGGTTAAGAAAAACCCTGTAATTCCCTCTATTAAGAAATCCTTTTCATATAAGAGTCCAATCACCAACTTCTTGTATGCAAAGCCCTCTTTATCTTTTTTTTTAACATTTTCCACAGTTCTGCCAAACTTTTAAACAATTTTCATGAATAAACATATACAGGATTTTGCAAAGAATGTTTGTCCTGCTAACTGAAAGATTTTAGACTGAACATTGAAATGTTACACAGATGACATATCAAACATCACAATGTTGTCAAACCAGTAAGGATTTATGGGGGATAAGGTAATATCAAATAAATTTGATACAAGATGTGTTTGTGAAACACAAATTCCCCCGAAATGGCCAATTTTCTAAAATGTTAAGTTTTTTGGAGTAAAGGGTTATTAAGGGTTAAGGGATGACCTTGAAGAAGGTCAAATTGCATGGAACAGATAGATATCAATGAAAGGAAGTTGCAAACCAAATTTGAGCTTTGTATGTCAAATACTTTTGGAGAAAAGGCAAAGGTTAAGTTTTCAGAGTAGAAGATTAAGTTTTCGTAGAGTAAAGGGTTGATAAGGGTTAAGGGATGACCTTGAGGAATGTCAAATTGCATGGAACAGATAGATATCATTGAAAGGAAGTTGTATACCAAATTTGAGCTTTGTATGTCAAACACTTTGGGAGAAATGGCAAAGGTTAAGTTTTCGGACAGACGGACGGACGGACGGACAGACAGACGGACGGACAGCTGGACAGACAGACAGACAGACAGATGGATACGAGTAAAACAATATGCCCCCGATCTCTCGATACGGGGGCATAAAAAGTTAAGGGAAAAGGATATTTTGTCAATTCCAATGTAGTAGGGATTCATATTTTTGTGAGAATTTTGTGAAACATGGAAACTGTTTGGGACATAAATTACCTGTCTCAATGTCAAAATATCTATCTACAATAGCAACCAAGCAAGTAAAAGGTATTACATAATTATGCTATATGTCAATTAATAAATAAAAATGATTAAGGTTTGAGATAAAAATAATTGTAAAGTTCCAAACACTATGTCTTTACCATAATCTGTTATTCATGAAATAAATAAGTCTTAACACAGTTTTAACAGGGATAATGGATTCAGTTGACCGCTTATCAGTTGCAAATTAATAAATAACTACTATTATTAGTGTTTTGTACCAAAATATATTTAGAAAATGCTTCTGATCTGCATTTTGTTATTTCCTCAATATCTCACCACAAGCGCGGATCCAGGTATTTTTCCCAGGGGGGGTCAACCAATCTTTAACCCCTTTTTGCCAAATTCCAGGGGGGGGTCAGGGGTTTACTATGGATCCGCGCATACAGATACCATGAAGGACTTAATGTAACAACAGTTTGTGGTGGCACACAGGAACGAATGACGCAGCTATTTTGGGACATAACCAGTAATCTTTTTGATAACCGCTTTTTTCGCCAAATTCCAGGGGGGGTCATGACCCCCTGACCCCCCCTCTGGATCCGCGCATGCACCATATAAAGGAAACATTTGGATTTTCATTTCAATTTCTTTTATCTTCTGTCAGTTTGAGTTACAGTTCTTAAAATCTAGAATTATATTAAAGCTCTAGAAACTGTGAGTCACTATATTGTTAAAGTTAAGATGCATATAAAGTGTTAATATGGTATATCCTACCTTTTCCCACAAGTATGGTACACTGGTTGTCATGTGACTGACCTACAGAACTGATACAGCGAACACTCACACGGTGAATCTGGAAAAGTAAAACGGGTAAAAATTAGTATGAACCCATTACCAAACGTCAAATTTTTAGATTTTCCAAATTCAAAGATATTGCAGACGATAAATTCAGGTGAACAGAATTATGCTTTGGGGAGTCTTTAAGGGTAGAAAACAATGTGGAAAATGAAGAAATTCTTTGTCACAGGGTAGAAAACAATGTGGGAAATGAAGAAATTGCTTATGACAAGCAATTTCTTCATTTCCCACAAATGTTTTCGAAAGTTATATCTTTTAACCCTTTCCCAAATGACAAAATTTTCCGGTACTCCAATTCAAAAGCTGCTGCAGCCGACAAAATGAATGCTAATCAAGGTTGAATTTGCTTATGATATAGCCAAGAAAATATTGAGGCAAAAGTAGAAGCTGCTGGTTATCAGCAGTTTCTTCTTTTGTCTCAATGTTTTCCCAAACCATTTCTTCCTGGGACGTCAAAACCAGGTCTTGTTTGGGAAAGGGTTAAGGAGTCAAAAAGTGTCACATAAGTGGGAATGGGTTTACGAGTATGGTACACTGGTTGTCATGCGACTGACCTACAGAACTGATACAACGAACACTCACTCTGTGGATCTGGAAAACAATCAAGAGAAACTATCTGACACAATTCTAGGGTGGTTTGACTTGGGGGTTCGATTTATTGGGCTTTAATACTATGACAATATCTTGGAGGCTGGAGCACCTAACCATGGATTCTTGTCATTTCTCACACTAGTACCACCTCAACATTTTAACCAAGCCTTCAGCTGCACACCCACATAGGTTTAACAGCATCAAGCCATTGATGGGAGACAATTTTGTCTAAAAGGATATTTGCAGCAGCCGGGGATTGATACCGCGACCTTTCAAGTGAGAGTCTGATGTGCTACCAACAGTGCCATGGTTGTGGCGCAACTTGAGAGGAGTTGAAGAGAAGACAGCAACAAGTAAGTTATTAACCCTTTCCCAAACGGCAAAGTTTACGGGTGATCCAGTTCAAAAACTGCCACAAATGATGAAATGAAAGTTATCAAAGATAGGAATTGTGTAGAATATGGCATAGAAAATATTGAGACAAAAGGAGAAACTGCTGGTTATCAGCAGTTTCTTCTTTTGTTTCAATGTTTTGCCAAGCCATATCTATTAGGGACGTCAAAACCAGGTCTTGTTTGGTTAAATGAAAGAATCCTGTCAATCATAACATGGAAAATATTGAGGCAAAAGGACAAATTGCTGATCCTCAGTTTCTATAAGGGACGTTAAAAGCAGGTCTCGTTTAGGGAAAGGGCTCCTAATATGATTTTATGCATAACAATATAGCGTCCTTTCACAGATAGTTTCAACTGATGTCTTTTCTTTTATCTTAATCTCCTATAGAACTGGAAAGCTTAAATGTAAGAATCCTGTCAATCATAACATGGAAAATATTGAGGCCAAAGGACAAATTGCTGATCCTCAGTTTCTATAAGGGACGTTAAAAGCAGGTCTCGTTTAGGGAAAGGGCTCCTAATATGATTTTATGCATAACAATATAGCGTCCTTTCACAGATAGTTTCAACTGATGTCTTTTATCATAATCCCCTATAGAACTGGAAAGCTTAAAAGGCCCGTTGCTTTGTGAAGGTAGGTTTACAGATAAATGATATCATGATGGCTTTACCAAAATTTTAATCGCTATGCAACATGTTTTAGCAGACTTAATGTAACAACAAACCTTTCTAGACTCTACATTTTCTAACAATGCCTTTGTTCTCTCACTGCCTCGTATCGCTGTTTTAAAGTCACCATCCAGGAACACATGGTAAGAGCGTATTTCTGAGGGACCGATTTCGTCAGGGGGACGCCAGCTTACTAAAATACTGTTGGCTAACTGTCTGTCTAACTGTAAATTCTTGGGGAAGGGAGCACCTGCAGAAAAGAAAATTGGAAGTATTTTATATCTACCATTTAAAGAGAACATAATTTCAGAATTATCTTCTTTAAAGGTTTTGCAGAAGTTGCAAATATTAAAATCCAATTTGTTTTGATGCAAGGGTTTGCTGTGCACAAAATAGCTCTCCTATATGGCTGTTCGTCACTTAAAAGGTCAAGGTCACAGTCCGATATAAAACATCTTAGTGAGGGATATCCGCAAGATCTTTTATAGTGCATAAGATATAGACCCTGTTAACCCCATTACCAAACAAGACCTGATTTTGACGTCCTTATTAGATAAGGCCTGGGAAAACATTGAGACAAAAGAAGAAACTGCTGATAACCAGCAGTTTCTCCTTTTGTCTCAATATTTTCTGTGACATATTTTACACAAATCCTATCCTTAATAACAGCCATTTTGTCTTTTGTGGCAGTTTTTGAAGTGGATTAACCTAAAATTTTGTTGTTTGGGAAAGGGTTAAAGTATTTGAAAAGGTAAGAATTAATCATAAGCAAAGACACTAACCAGTTTGTGCAGCATTTCTTGCTGTATTTTCTTTATTTTTAACAATTTCCTCATCTTCTTCTTCAATATCTTCTAAATCACTTGTTACCTCAAGTTTTAAACGATCTGAAATAAATATTACATCATTTCATAATAATACAAAAACATGCTCTAAGCACATATAACATAAGGATAATCAAAACATCTTGCACTTAGTTTGCCGTGATGTCACATAACGTAACTTCCCACAGGATTGGGCCTAATAAACAAGAGGCCCAGAGGGCCTTATCGGTCACCTGAATCAAATGAGCAGACACAGTTAAGGAAAATGTTAAAAGTTAACTAATAGCGCACCCCCCAGCACCACCATTTCTTGACAGTTTTTTTTTTTTCTCTTGTACAAACTTATTTAAAGACTCAAATACCAAATGTGAATTCAATCCAACAATAGAACATTTCTTAATATGTACCCTATTTACCCCCTTTTGGCCCCTTTTGGGGCCTCAAAGGGAGATAACTCCATGATTTGTATAAATCTGAAGCGGCTTCCCAATGGGATGCTTCCTGCCAAGTTTGGTAGAAATCTGTCTCAAAAAAATGTAGAAAATGTTCAAAGTTTAGTAATAATGCGAACCCCTCCCATCCCCGATCCCCAGCACGACCATTTATTGACAGATTTTTTCTCTTGTACAAACTTTGTAGTCCTTGCCCTAAAGACTTTAACTTCCAAATGTGTATTCAATGCAACAGCCGGTTCATGAGAAGAAGATTTTTTAAGATGTACCCTATTAACCCCCTTTTTGGCCCTTTATGGGGACCTCAAAGGGAGATAACTCCATGATTTGTACAAAATCTGAAGCGGCTTTCTATTTTAGGATGCTTCCTGCCAAGTTTGGTTGAAATCCGTCCAATGGTTCTTAATAAGAAGTCGAAAATGTTAAGTTAACTAATAACGCGACCCCCCTCACATCCCCCATCCCCAGCACGGCCATTTCTAGACAGATTTTTTTCTCTTGTACAAACTTTGTTGTCCTTACCCTAAAGACTCTAAATACCAAATGTGAATCCAATCCAACAGCCGGTTCATGAGAAGAAGATTTTTTAAGATGTACCCTATTTAACCTCTTTTAGGCCCCTTATGGGGCCCCAAAGGGAGATAACTCCACGATTTGTACAAATCTGAAGCGGCTTCCCATGGGGATGCTCCCTGCCAAGTTTGGTTGTAATCCGTCCAATGGTTCTCAAGAAGAAGTCAAAAATGTTAAATTAACTAATAACGCGACCCCCCCCTCACATCCCCCATCCCCAGCACGGCCATTTCTGGACGGATTTTTTTCTCTTGTACAAACTTTGTTGTTCTTGCCCTAAAGACTCTAAATTCCAAATGTGAATCCAATCCAACAGCCGGTTCATGAGAAGAAGATTTTTTAAGATGTACCCTATTTAACCCCTTTTAGGCCCCTTATGGGGCCCCAAAGGGAGATAACTCCATGATTCATACAAATCTGAAGCGGCTTCCCATGGGGATGCTCCCTGCCAAATTTGGTTGTAATCCGTCCAGTGGTTCTTAAGAAGAAGTCGAAAATGTTAAAAGTTAACGCACGACGCACGACGACAGACAAAACAAGGTCGCAATAGGTCACCATGACCTTCGGTCAGGTGACCTTAAAACTTTTTCTTACAAAAAGAAAAACCTCCGGACAAAAATTTAAATCATTTTCAAAGTCTTGAGCTAAATGTATTTACCAATTTTGTTAATCTTTATCAATCAGTTGAATTATAAACAAGATGTGTTTATGACACACTATAATAACCCCCGAAATGGGCAAAGGTAAGAGTTTGGACAAACAGATGGATGGACAGACAGACACAAATGAAACAATATGTCTATATCCTATATTGCAAGCCAAAGAAACAAGATTATTGTAGACTTCCTACCTGGAATAAGTTCAGTTTGTTTGTCTTCTTCATGTTTATCTATATCATCACCACTATCAAAGTCTAAATCTTGTTGTACACTATCAGCCATTGTACTGTCCTCATCTATATGGCCGGCCATAGCTACAGCAGCATGGAACTCAGGTAAATCCTCCTCTATAATATGTAGCGACAGATATAAGGTCATGTTCAATAACAATCAACTTTGTTTCTGTTTTAGAAAAAGATGGAAAATAAACTTTGAAAGAACATAACATATTTAATGATGTTAGGTCAGCATTTAAAATTATTTTTAAAGAATCAAATGAAACTTAACAAAATAGTTTTATAATTATGAGGTTTTTTTTTCTTTCACTTAATCATCAATACTCACTAATAAGGCAAATGACTAGAATCTTATAATCTTGTCACTTTTTAACAAAAACCTTATATAAGTGCAGCTTTAATAAGTTAAGAGGAAATTTGTCTCAAGTTTGACATGCGTTTATGTTGGACTTCTGAACTAACCCTACCTGCAACTTTGACTATAAAGTTTGAAGGCACCAGGCCCCTTCTTCCATCAATCAGCTCTCCATCATAGAAACCATCCTGTAATAAATATATAGGTGTTATAAGAACAGTTCTTGCTGGTACAATAGTAATTTATTTCATTGGCACACATTAGAAAGGACTGTCTATCTATATCTCCTACTTTGGCATTATCATATATTCAGAAGATGGTTCTTTGAGTGAATATTTCAATAGGGACCGATTTTATCCAGTTAACAGTGACATAATTTCGGACAAACAAAGAGTATATCGTGAGTGTTGTTATAAAATCTTATTTTATAACAACACCGTCGGTTTATCAAAACATAACAGTAAACCAAAACTATTTTTAGCACAAAATCCATTGCCATAATGACAGAATCTACATATATGATACAGAACCAGTTGGGTTAAAAACTTCAATGGAATATAAAAGGAATCCTGAGTATTCAAAGGGACTTATTACATGCTTTCAACAATTTGATCAAGACAAGAAGTCTGATTCTAATTTGTAGAAAAGAAATTATGAAAATATTGCCATGTTCATTAACCCTTTCCCAAACAAGACCTGGTCTTGATGTCCCTATTAGAAAAGGCTTGGGAAAATATTGAAACAAAAGAAGAAACTGCTGATAACCAGCAGTTTCTCCTTTTGTCTCAATGATTTCTATGCCATATTTTACACAAATCCTATCTTTAATAACACCCATTTTGTCATTTATGACAGATTTTGAAGTGGATCACCCTAATATTTCATCGTTTGGGAAAGGGTTAAGGTAAATTTGCATTCAATACCTCATCCATGTCCCCGTAGATGAGCACATAGTCACCAGAATGTAGCGGTAGCTCCGCCTCCGGATTCTCATTGGGTGAGCACTTGTTGGGGTCGTAATTATACTTGGCGATGTACACCTGGATGGGACCCTTCTTGGCGAGGGCTGACAGACGACTCTCACCGAGCGACATCTCCGATATGTTCGTGTCTCCACGCTGATCGCCCTTACTGCCCATACCCGAGTCGTCCTCACGACCTGAAATTAAAGAATAGGTCATCTAAAGCCCTTCAAATTAACCTATTCATAAATAAGACCTTGTTTTGACATTCCAAACAGAATATGCTTGAGAAAGCATTGAGACAAAAGAAGAAATTGCCTTCATTCACATTGACTTTAAAAGCAAGCTTTCATATGTGTTTATCCCTTTCCCAAATAAGACCTGGCCCCGGTTTCTCGAAAAAACTTAAGTACGTTTTCATGCTCAAATCTGAGCAACGTGCTCAAATTGCACGAAATCCATGTGAACTTCAATCGAATACCCTTCAACGTTGGAGAGTATCCCTTTGAAGTTGAGCATGTTCTCATGAGAATATACCTAAGTTTTTTCGAGAAACCGTGGCCTGGTTTTGACATCCTTAAAAGAATTGGCTTTGGAAAACATTGATACAAAAGAAGAAACTGCTGGTTTCTCCTTTTGCCTCAACATTTTCTTTGCTATAACACACACAATTTCTATCTTTATTAACTTTCATTTTGTCATCTAGAATTGGACCACCCTAAAATTTGTTGTTTGGTAATGGGTTAAAGTGTAAATTACAATGCTTCAGTAATGTAAAACCAAGAGGTTGCTGCAGACATTATTCTAGTACAAATTTAATGCACTATCTATGTATCCTTCTATTTCAATGCAGTTTGAATCTTTAATTCAATTGTTTTGTTCGATGACAAATAAGATTTACATGAAATTAACATTAGATGTTCTAGTCAGAGCATGAAAAAGTCATTTAACCCTTTCCCCCAAAAAATAATTTTCGGAAGTCCAATTCTAAAGCTGCTGCAGATAACAAAATGGACGTTAATCAGGTTTGGACTTTATGTACAAAATAGCTCAGAAAATATTGAGGCAAAAGGAGAAAGTGCTGATTATCAGCACTTTCTTCTTTTGCCTTACTATTTTCTGAAGCCTAGTCTATTAGGGACATGAAAACTAGATATTGTTTTGGAAAGTGTTTAGTCGTCATCAATGTTTTTACTCATGTTGACAATAGGATTGTGTCACGGAATGTTTCTATTTACCATTACTTTGACTGAATATTTGTCCTTTCTAGAATCAGTTTACTGACAATTGATACTTTAATGATAAACTTTACACACAACCTCAGTCAAGATTGTGATTCAAGATATGGTCAACTTTTCTTCAAAAACTTAAATTACAGTAGTTTATAGCAACAATATCCTGTTATAAAATTTGATAAATACAAAATGATGTTGGGTGTAGAATTCAAAGGCAAAACAATGGAACTTGGAAGTATCAAAACATGATTCAACCTCTGACAAGTCATGGTAGGTGCTGTAAAGAAGGGCTTAAAATCTAGCTTGAGGTAGGAAATTTATGATTCCAGTATCTTGTTAAAGATTCTATATGATGTACAATAAAGATAATTGAAAACTAAGATCAGACACAACCCACATAATTATGCTCATCAATAAAAATGTGTCTTTAATTTTGAGTTTAAGCAGGAAACGTCCTGAATCAGCAGAAATAAAAGCAAAAGAAATTAGTTTCCAAATCGAGGTATTAAATCTCAAAATCTGTCAAACACAGATTTAATGTTTCAGTAAATCATAATTTCAGATTTTAATTGGTGCATGAATAAGTTATTGCTACAATAATCAAGATGAAATGAGAAATTTAGAATTAAATCAGCTTCTGAAACCATGAATTCAATTATTTATACCCAAAACAATATCTTGCCGAGACGCAGTTAAGATATTGTCATCTTTAACCCCTTCGCTGCCAGAAATTTATTTCAAAATGGCTCCGTATTTGCCAGGCCATTTCCAGGAAATTTAAAACAAGAGGGCCAAGATGGCCCTGTATCGCTCCACTGGCTTTTAGACATTTAGACTACAAACTTCTTCAAGGAATACAATAGAGGTCTATTCAAAGAGGATTCATGCTACACCACTATGAAATCCAATAAGTTTGTTTGTTTGTTTGTTTATTGGGGTTTTACGCCGTTTTCAACTACCAGGGTCATATCGCGGCGGCTGGAGCACCTAACCGTGGGTTCCTGGTATTTCTCGCACCAGTACAACCACAATATCCAAACCGAGCCTCCAGCTGCTCTCTCACATAGATGATTCACACCCATTGGTGAGAGACAAATGACTTTTGTCAAATGTCAGAATGGATACTGGCCGAGCCGGGGTTCGAACTCACGACCCCTGGATTGACAGACTCCGACGTAACCGACTGAGCTATCCGGGCTCGGCAAATCCAATAAGTGATTAAGGAGCAGAAATGTTTTTAAAATTTTCTTAAAATTACACTGTTTCATATAGCGAAAAAAAAAAGCCTAGCCCACAACGGCCAAGCTTTTCATCCGAAGGAATTTGGAACAGATTCATGCAAGGAAGATTCCTGTGAAGTTTGGTTGAAATTGGTCCAGTAGTTTTGGAAAAGAAGATTGTTTAACAATTTTTTCGAAAATTCAATTTGATTAAATTTATTAAAAATTTAAATTCTACACGGAAATTACTTTTTTGAGGAATTTAGAGGAGATAAATGCAAGGAAGATTCGTGTGAAGTTTGGTTAAAATTGGTCCAGTAGTTTTGGAAAAGAAGATTTTTCGAAAATTTAATTTAATTTAATTAATCAAAATTTAAGTTCTACTTAGGATTTTTTTTTTGAAGGAATTAAGAAGAGATTAATGCAAGGAACATTTCTGTAAAGTTTTGTTGAAATTGGTCCAGTAGTTTTGGAGAAGAAGAATTTTTAAAGATTTTTCGAAAATTCAATTCAATTAAATTAATTAAAATTCAAATTCTGCATAGATTTTATTCTTTTGAAGGAATTTGGTAGAGATTCATGCAAGGATGATTCGTGTGAAGTTTGGTTGAAATTGATCCAGTAGTTTTGGAGAAGAAGAATTTTTGAAGATTTTTCGAAAATTTAAATCAATTAAATTAATTAAAATTCAAGTTCTGCACGGAATTTATTCTTTTGAAGGAATTTGGAAGAGGTTCATGCAAGGAAGATTTCTGTGAAGTTTGGTTAAAATTGGTCCTGTAGTTTTGGAGAAGAAGAATTTTTAAAGATTTTTCGAAAATTCAATTAAATTAAATTAATTAAAATTCAAATTCTGCATAGATTTTATTCTTTTGAAGGAATTTGGTAGAGATTCATGCAAGGATGATTCGTGTGAAGTTTGGTTGAAATTGATCCAGTAGTTTTGGAGAAGAAGAATTTTTGAAGATTTTTCGAAAATTTAAATCAATTAAATTAATTAAAATTCAAGTTCTGCACGGAATTTATTCTTTTGAAGGAATTTGGAAGAGGTTCATGCAAGGAAGATTTCTGTGAAGTTTGGTTAAAATTGGTCCTGTAGTTTTGGAGAAGAAGAATTTTAAAGATTTTTCGAAAATTTAATTCAATTAACCCTTTCCCAAACAAGACCTGGTTTTGACGCCCCTAAAAGGTTACGCCTGGGAAAACATTGAGACAAAAGAAGAAACTGCTGATAACCAGCAGCTTCTCCTTTTGTCTCAATATTTCCTGTGCATTATTTCACACAAATACTATATTTACTAACATTTATTTCATCGTCTGCAGCAGCTTTCAAATTGGACCAGTCCAAAATTTTGTCGTTTGGGAAAGGGTTAAATTAATTAAAATTCAAGTTCTGCACGAATTTAATTTTTTTGAAGGAATTTGGAGGATGTTCATGCAAGGAAGATTCCTGTGAAGTTTTGTTGAAATTGGTCTAGTAGTTTTGGAGAAGAAGAGTTTTTAAAGATTTTTCGAAAAATTTGGTTTAATTTATTTAATTAAAATTCAAATTCTGCACGGAATTTATTTTTTTGAAGGAATTTGGTAGAGGTTCATGCAAGGAAGATTCCTGTGAAGTTTGGTTGAAATTGGTCCAATAGTTATGGAGAAGAAGAATTTTTAAAGATTTTTCGAAAATTTAATTTAATTTATTTAATTAAAATTCAAGTTCTGCACGGAATTAATTTTTTTGAAGGAATTTGGAAGAGGTTCATGCAAGGAAGATTCCTATGAAGTTTGGTTGGAATTGGTCCAATAGTTATGGAGAAGAAGATGTTTAAAGAAAAAGTTTACGCACGGACGCACGGACGGACGGACGGACGACGGACACAGGGCCATGACATAAGCCCCGCTGGCCTTCGGCCAGTGGAGCTAAAAATAGTGTTTTCGTTAAAAATCAGCGTGAAATATATTTATAATTCTTTATGAAAACCATATAAAACCTATCAAAGCATTGTTTTCAATCTTTTAATCCACCATTTTAGTCTCATTTTCAGATATTTTTGCAAAAAAACTATTTGATGAAAAACGGGTATACCCGTCCCGGGGCACGCTGACACTTTTTTCGCAGGACGGGTATACCCGTCCCGGGGCATCGAAAGGGTTAATTCTTCACAGTTACCTGGTAACTGCTGTTTGTTTTATCTGAAGTAATCAGATTTTTAAAGGAAAGTGATGATGTGCTGGTTTTGATAGCCACATCATAAAATATTCAAATGTTAAAGTTCTGTGCTGTATTAAATTGAGCACTTAAAATTGTTCTAAAGAGAATTTAGATAAAATGCTAAAATGACAAATCACAGTTAATTGTTTACCCCTTCCCAAAGAAAAACAATTTTGGGTTTTCAAAACTGAAAGTCACTACAGAGAACAAAATGTATATTATGAAAATCAAGATATTTTAACATAATCCAATGAGAAACATTAAGGTAAAAGTAGAAAATGCTGATCATAAGCATTTTCTTCTTTTATCTCAATGATTTCAAAAAACATCTCTTTTGGAGACTTCATAACCAGATCTTGTGAAATGGGAAAGGGTTATAGGAAACAAATCAACCAAATTTACAGACTTTTCTATTAGAGAAAATACTAAATGACATCCTGCTAATTCTATGTTATGAGATTTTCTTAATCAAGTCTGCAGATTTTATGGAGAGAATAATTCAGTTTTATAGTTAAAACTCCCCTTTATTGCCAATAGAAAACATTCAAAACAAAATAAGATAAAGATAAGATGAATTTAAAAAACAAGATGTGTTTGTGAAACACCAATGCCCCCGAAAAGACGCATGTTAATTTTTCACCTTAAATTTTGGACTGTCAAACAGATTGATGCACTTTCATTTACATATTATGCTCTTTTACAACATGACAAAACAAAAATATTGAAAATATTTGTAACAAAAGACTAAAAGTCATAAAAAATATTGTCTAATGTCTCTTGGTTCTCATTTCAAATGTCACAGACAGCTACTGGAGAAAAGGTCGTCAAAAAATAGAAATAGTGACAATTGTATGGTATTTAGTAAAAACTCCCATGTTGATTCCTGTTGTTTCTAAATGCCTATTCAAATGTCTCAAACAAAATGGACATTTTCCATAGATTTACATTTTGAGGATATATACTAGTCAAAACTTCTAACCGGCCACTTAATTTCTGTCACAAACGACACATTTCGTGACAGGATAACCACAATCATTGTTTTTCATTGAATAGAATAATCAAAGCGAAAATGATTAAAATGTTACCATTATTCTGTTTCGGATGTTTAAAAATTGACACAAGTTTAACCATACCCCTTATTTCGATTTTCATAGATTTTAACATTGGTGGGTGGGGTATTTTGTGGAAAATCTGTTCATATCTGGGCAATATTCAATAGAATCATTTTTTTCTTTCGCGCATAACGCTTCTTTGTCGATTGACAAGCAATTTTGATAGACGAATTTTAAGAATATCAAATTTTCATTTGGTCCTAAATCAGAATTTTTGTCGAATAACGCAGTTTTCGTGATTTTTGAAAATGGGGGTTCTTGTCTTTCACTTTATCCGAAAGAGAAACATTAGCTTTTTAAAACTCAATGTTTGTACGAAATTTTCTTCAAATGACCATCCTTTCGATAGAAGTAAGCCACTTACAAATCAGATAATTGTAAATATTTCAAAAATGAGCAAAACAAAGTGGCCGGTTAGGAGTTTTGACTAGTATATTATCAACTGTTGTAATTCAATAATTATGTACTTATCAAAACACTTTGCAATATCCTAATGTGGTTTTATTATGCAAAGAAACACATCATTCTTCTCTTGTACAAAACTCTGAAAATTGTAACACACTTGTAAAGTCTCATTGCTCCTTGGCGAGATAGGAAGCCACCAAAATAACATATGATGTCTCTAGCTTCCCATTTCAAATGTCACAGTAAATAGGTCTATTGACATTCTATAGAAAATTCGATGGCTCAGCGTGAAACGGTTGTAACTGCCTATAAACATATAGGCAGTTACCACCGTTTTGCACTGAGCCATTGAATTGCATTACAGAAATACATTTCCTTACAGACATGAGTATTTAGCAGATAAAATGAAACAATACAGGCTTTTCATGGAGCATCATTAACCTAGCATGACACAGATCGAGGTTGAAGAAAATAGACGGAACAGCCAAACTAAAGCTCAAACTATCTAACTCAAACCCAAACAGCATACCAATAGTATGGCATGTGCAGCCTTCAATCATGACCTTAACCTTTGGCCTATTTGACCAATAAAGGATAGGGCAACTGCTTGGAAGTCACAAGCATTTTCTTTACTTACATCACTGTTTTTCTACATAAAGTGGCAATTCAACTTCAAAATGTTTCATTATGACCAGTAAGTCACAAGATTAGTGCCTGCTGTCTTCTACTTTCAATTTCAAATGTCAAATTTAATTCAGTACCAGATGGCAAAATTTTAGACTGGCCCAAATTCAAAGATGTTGCAGAAGACAATTTCAAATGAATAAAATTCTAAAACAATTGGTCTTTTGGGGTAGAAAACATTGTGGAAAATGAAGAAATTGCTTGTCACAAGCAATTTCTTCATTTCCTACAATGTTTTCTACCCCAAAAGACCAAAAAAATATAAAATCAAACTTATTTCAAATTGTCAACTGCATCATCTTTGAATTTGGAACAGTCCAAAATTTTGCCATTCTGGTAATGGGTCATCTTCGCAAGCCAAGGGTGACATCTACGACGTAACGTCGTTTCTGTATTCACCCTTGGCGGATTTAGTCCAATTTTCTTGGTCTCCTGGAAAGCGTTTTCATTGGTTCCAGCGAGGTCTTGCTGGAACCAATCAGATTGTTGACTGAAACATTTGTTATGAGTAACCAAATCATGACAACGGGCGGGAAAAAGCATTGCATTTGCAACTCAAAAACGCGAAGATGGGCGATTTTTCCTAAGAATTTCACTGCAATAGACAGGAATTCTCTAACTGAAATCGACGAATTATTATACTTTTGACAATTCGACAAAAAAGCAGCTAACTTTTACATAATCCGCATGACGTATGACGCGAAAGACAACGCGCGTTAATGACGTCATCAGTAATGGACGTAAACAACCAGTAGAACAACCGCTAGGCGGCGCTTCGCGATTTCAAGAAAATCGGACTAAATCCGCCAAGGGTGAATACAAACGTAGGTGGGTTCAACCTTGGCTAGCGAAGATGGTAATGGGTTAACTCTGGAGATTTTGTCTAGACTTTCCCTCTCTAGAATCACATTACAGAATTAAAGTTATTTTCATTTATCAGACATTATGAAACAATAAAAGAATATTTCCGTGACAAATTAAATGTCACATAATACTCAGAAAGGCCTTGAACAATATTCTTCACCAGAATGTTTATTCCACAGAGACAGAGCAGATAAAATTTCTTCAATATGTCACAAGACGGATATTCTAAGTCCTCTCAGCTATGAAATTTAAAACATCTTTATAGAACAGCTGATACCCAAGACAAATGTTTGTTCATGAAAAACAAGATGTGTTTGTGAAACATAAATGCCCCCAAAAATGTTTTTGGACAGACAGACACACGTAAAACATTATGCCTCCGATCTATCAATACGGGGGCATAAAAATGAAAGAAAGGAGAAATTGCTGCTTATCAATTTTTTTGCTGTCTCAATATTTTCAATCTTTTTACAGACGCTAAAACCCCAAATTGTTTGGGGAAGAGGTTGAGAAAATATATGCAGCCATGAATTGCAATTTCAATCAAAAGACAAAGAAAGCTCCAGAACTATCACAAATATTCTTAGTATATTTTTACTTTATACTTTAAGGAAGTCCACCCCTAATGGGATCATGCGACATCAGAATTATTCGGGCAAAGTCATAAACATTTGGCAGTGGATCGTTCCACCACTGTGTGTTTACGACATTGCCCGAATAGGTTCTGATACATAAAACAAGAGGGCCAAGATGGCCCTGTATCGCTCCACTGGCTTTTAGACATTTAGACTACGAACTTCTTGAAGGAATACAATAGAGGTCTATTCAAAGAAGATTCATGCTACACCAGAATGAAATCCAATATGTGATTAAGGAGCAGAAATGTTTTTAAGATTTTCTTAAAATTACACTGTTTCATATAGCATACAAAAAGCCTAGCCCACAACGGCCAAGCTTTTTGTCCGATCGTGAGGGAATTTGGAAGAGATTCATGCAAGGAATATTCCTGTGAAGTTTGGTTAAAATTGGTCCTGTAGTTTTGGAGAAGAAGATAATTTAACAATTTTTCGAAAATTCAATTTAATTAAATTTTATTTAAATTCAAGTTCTACACGGAAATTATTTTTTTTAAAGAATTTAGAGGAGATAAATGCAAGGAAGATTCGTGTGAAGTTTGGTTAAAATTGGTCCAGTAGTTTTGGAAAAAAGATTTTTCGAAAATTTAATTTAATTTAATTAATCAAAATTTAAGTTCTAAATAGATTTCATTTTTTTTTTTTTGAAGGAATTAGGAAGAGATTAATGCAAGGATCATTTCTGTAAAGTTTGGTTGAAATTGGTCCATTAGTTTTGGAGAAGAAGAATTTTTAAAGATTTTTCGAAAATTTAATTTAATTAAATGAATTAAAATTTAAATTCTACATAGAATTTATTATTTTGAAGGAATTATGAAGAGATTAATGCAAGGAACATTTCTGTAAAGTTTGGTTGAAATTGGTCCAGTTGTTTTGGAGAAGAATTTTTTTCAAAGATTTTTCGAAAATTTAAATCAATTAAATTATTTAAAATTCAAGTTCTCCACAGATTTTATTCTTTTAAAGGAATTTAGTAGACATTCATGCAAGGAAGATTTCTGTGAAGTTTGGTTGAAATTGGTCCAGTAGTTTTGGAGAAGAAGAATTTTTAAAGATTTTTCGAAAATTCAATTCAATTAAATTAATTAAAATTCAAGTTCTGCATAGATTTTATTCTTTTGAAGGAATTTGGTAGAGATTCATGCAAGGATGATTCGTGTGAAGTTTGGTTGAAATTGGTCCAGTAGTTTTGGAGAAGAAGAATTTTTAAAGATTTTTCGAAAATTTAAATCAATTAAATTAATTAAAATTCAAGCTCTGCGCGGATTTTAATCTTTTGAAGGAATTTGGTAGAGATTCATGCAAGGAAGATTTCTGTGAAGTTTGGTTGAAATTGGTCCAGTAGTTTTGGAGAAGAAGAATTTTTAAAGATTTTTTGAAAATTTAAACTTAAATTAATTAAAATTCAAGTTCTGCACGGATTTTATTTCTTTGAAGAAATTTGGTAGAGATTCATGCAAGGATGATTCTGGTGAAGTTTGGTTGAAATTGGTCCAGTAGTTTTGGAGAAGAAGATGTTTGAAAATTGTTTACGCACGGACGGACGCACGCACGGACGCACGCACGGACGCACGGACGCACGACGGACACAGGGCCATGACATAAGCACCGCTGGCCTTCGGCCAGTGGAGCTAAAAATTAATGTTAATGTCGTTGTACGAAAAGTTCTGAGGTTGCATGAATCTCATTAGGGACAAACTAAATCTTAACACTAACATTAGGTCTTTGTTTCATTGTGGGACAATCAGATATTCTGATTACAAAGTCTTCTAGCCTATAATGTTTGCTAACTAGATCTAAGTTTCTATAAGGTAAGGTTCTAGATTCTGAGTCAGGGCACACACTCCCAGCACCTAAACAAATCACAGATAAACGTGAAACACAGGAAAACTGTAACAGGAAAACTAGGAATTAGTATAGGATACTTGACTAGGCTTCAACTTGCAAGGTTATAAAAAGTTCTTGTTCCAAATAAAACAAGGTATTCTTTCCATCATTAGATACCAAACATCTCATGCAACCTGGGCATCATCCATGCTGAAAGAGACTGACAAGGTTGTCCAGATACACTTATCAATATTCCATGTCAGAGAAAACACCAAAGATGGAGATGGAATTGCACAAAAAATGTTTGGTATCTAATAATGTGTCGGATAAGTTAAATAATTGAAATAATTAGCCGTCAGAAACATAAGCAAAATAAAGATTCAGTAATTTCAATGCGCCAAAATTTTGCAGCCATAAAAACACTGTTTTATTCATGCTTTGCTGTAACATTTATTCATATCTTTCTCTTGGAAGTTTTCCTGTGTCCACAAAGCTCTAAATGAGAAGAAGCAATGACATACTAAAACAATTTTATAACTTGACTTTCTTTTCCAAAATGATTTCAAGGGTATTTATCCAGATTATTTCCTTGGACATCTATTTTAAACAAGAGGGCCGTTGGCCCTAGGTCGCTCACCTGAGATTGGGTTTTATAACAGATCAGATTTCTAACAGGTAATGCAATAAAGGGTCAAAGATCATATGAACGCCGCTATGCGATTTCAAACCATAGAAAACCAAGAAAACTACCTAAGTGCAATATCATATGTAACTCAAATATGAAGTTTCATCCAATTCGGCTATGTGGTTATGGAGAAATTGCTTTGGACAGATGGAATTAAAATAAAACATACAGACTGACAAACAAACAGAAATTTACAAATTGACCTAGATCTATGACCTTGAACCTACCTAAATATATATTTCAAATAGAACATCTACTCATGATAAAGAACACATTTACCCATACATTTTTTTAAATCCATGCATAAATGTAAATGCTATGCCCCTGATAAGCAGATTTTTACAAGAAGTCCCCTTTTTCTGTGACAAGGTTTCATATTGAAAAGCAAAGAAAAGCGCCTCTTAGCAATATCATAAGCAATGCAAATATTTAGTTTTGTCAAATTTGGCTCTGTGGTTATTGAGAAATTGCTTCTGACAGATTTTGTGTAATTTCTCTTTTTCTGTTGCCATGGCAACCAGAGTTTTTTTTAAAATATTGCAATTCTGTTAGCAAATTTTTAAATGTGACCCTCTAAGGAATATTTCTGCCTAGTTTGGTGGAAATTAGCCTGTTTGTTTAGGATGAGATATCATTCAACGATGTCATTGAGATTTGGTAGAAAATCTCCTTTTCTGTTGCCATGGCTACCAGAGCTTTGAAAGGATTTCAATTCTTTTAGCAATTTTTAAAAGGAACCTCCTCAGAAATATTTCTGCCAAGTTTGGTTGAAATTGGCCATGTAGTTTAGGAGGAGATGTTGTTCAAAGAATTGAGAATTAGTCAAATTTCTCCTTTTCGGGTGCCATGGCAACCGGAGTTTTTAGTCAATTTCAATTCTTTTAGCAATTCTTAAAGAGGACCTTCTAAGGAATATTTTTTGCCAAGTTTAGTTGAAATTGGCCAGGTAGTTTAGGAGGAGATGTCGTTCAAAGATCGTATTGAGATTCATTCAAATTTCTCCTTTTCGGTTGCCATGGCAACCAGAGTTTTTTATGGATTTCAATTTTTTTAGCAAATCTGAAAGGGGGTCACCTAATGAACATTCCTGCCAAGTTTGGTTGAAATTGGCCCTGTAGTTTAGGAGGAGATATTGTTCAAAGATAGTATTGAGATTCATTCAAAGGATGAGTGTCAATAAGGCCCTTTCCGTGACCCAGCCCGATTTTCTTCATTTTCACCACACATGACCACTAACATATTGACCTTATGTAGGCAAAGTGCCAACTTGAACGGAGCCTTGGTTTGGAAGATATATTAAATCAAAGTGGGTGGGGTAAGTCACTCACTATGCCAATAGATGCTAATCAATTTCTTATACAGTTTTACTTACAATTTTTATCTTAAAAACTGGTGGTGCAGTGAAATGTATGTGTAGTGTACTTTGAATACACGTTGTTGTTTATTCCATTAGATGCCATGTACAGGAGAAAAGGGGCATTAAACATGTTAATGAATTTTTAGGAATTTTTGATGGACTAACTTTACGAAAAACCACAACAGGCTTATATTTCTCATGCCATTTGATTTATCTTTCTGTTGGAGAATGAAGATATATAACCATAATTTGTAATATGAAAATTTTCAAAATTGCTTTTGTTTATTCTGGATTACTTGCCCTTGACTTCTTGATTAAATTGCCAAAAATTTTGAGAAGTACTATTTCGTTTCTGAACCAAACATTTCTTTATAAATCACCATAAAATACCAATAGGAGGACGATATGAGCCTTATGTACACAGAAACATCAGATAATGAGGTTGCAATTGCTATCTTAACAGAGTGGGTGGGGTAATATACTCCAAAATTAAGCGTCAAACAGATATGACTTTTTCGTAGTCAGAATTGCTTGTTTAGCCTTTTAAATGTATTTAAACGCTTTAATTAGCTCATCGGAGCACAAAATGCTAAAGTTGAGCTATTTTGATCGTCTTTCGTTCGTCGTCTGTCTGTCTGTCTATCCATCTGTCTGTTCTTAATTTGTCGATTACATTCTAGCATCCGAAAATATAAGCCAATCTTGACCGAACTTTGTCAAAACAAGTATGGTCATAATTTCTCTTATGAGATCGATTATGGGCTGGATCGAAATAGAAAGGTCCAGAGTTATCTGCCCTTAAACGTCAAAATTGGTAAGTTTTAACATTGTTTCCTCTCTAGCATGTATATTTATCGACCAATCAAGATGAAAATTATACACTAGGTTGTTTAACATTATTTGCTCGAATTACTCAGATTTTCAGTCTGATCGAACCAGAAAATCATGAGTTATGTGCCCTTGAATGTGACAAAATTGCCGTTTTCAACTTTGTTTTAATCTAGCAAGCACAAATACCGTCCAATCAAGACAAATCTTCCACGCAATGTTGGTTTCTGTAAGATCTTGAATGAGTTCAAATTTCAGCACAATCGGACAATAATTGGCGAAGTTGTCTGCCCTTGAATTTGATAAAATTGCAGTTTTCGACTTTGTTTTCACCTCAAAAACCACAAATATAGACCAATCAAAATGAAACTTGGATACAATTTTTGTGACTATAAGAACTTGGAGCAGTGTGGATTTCAACATAATCATGGTAAGACTTGCTTAGTTATCCGCCCTTGTATTAGACAAAATTAGAGTGAAAATAAAGTCGAAAACGGTAATTTTCTGATCCAATCAGACTGAAATTCTGAGTAATTCGACCAAATATGGTAACCAACCTAGTGTATGATTTTCATTTTGATTGGACAATAAATGTAGGTGCTAGAGTAGAAACAATGTCAAAACTTACTATTTTTGACGTTTAAGGGCAGATAACTCTGGACCTTTTTGTTTGATCCGGCCCATAATAGAAATCCTAAGAGAACTTATGACCATACTTGTTTTGACAAAGTTCGGTCAAGATTGGCTTATATTTGCGGATGCTAGAATGTAAACACCTAATTAAGAACAGGCAGATGAACAGATAGAGAGACAGACGACGGACGAAAAGCTATCAAAATAGCTCAACTTGAGCATTTTGTGCTCCGACGAGCTAATAAAAGCATCACCATACATTTAAAGTGCTAAACAAGCAATTCTGACTACGAAAAAGTCATGTCTGTTTGACGCTTAATTTTGGAGTATATTACCCCACCCACTCTGTAAAGATAGCCATTGCAACCTCATTATCTGGTGTTTCTGTGTACATAAGACTCATATCGTCCTCCTATTGGTATTTTATGGTGATTTATAAAGAAATGTTTGGTTCAGAAATGAAATAGTACTTCTCAAAATTTTTGGCAATTTAATCAAGAAGTCAAGGGCAAGTAATCCAGAATAAACAAAAGCAATTTTGAAAATTTTCATATTATAAATTATGGTTATATATCTTCATTCACCAACAGAAAGATAAATCAAATGACATGAGAAATAAAAGCCTGTTGTGGTTTTTCGTAAAGTTAGTCCATCAAAAATTCCTAAAAAATCATTAACATGTTTAATGCCCCTTTTCTCCTGTACATGGCATCTAATGGAATAAACAATAATGTGTATTCAAAGAACACAACACATACATTTCACTGCACCACCAGTTTCTAAGATAAAAATTGTAAGTAAAACTGTATAAGAAATTGATTACCATCTATTGGCATAGTGAGTGACTTACCCCACCCACTTTGATTTAATATATCTTCCAAACCAAGGCTCCGTTCAAGTTGGCACTTTGCCTACATAAGGTCAATATGTTAGTGGTCATGTGTGGCGAAAATGAAGAAATTCGGGCTGGGTCACGGAAAGGGCCTTATTGGCACTCATCCTTTCTCCTTTTCTGTTGCCATGGCAACCAGAGTTTTTTATGGATTTCAATTCTTTTAGCAATTCTGAAAGGGGGTCATCTAAGGAACATTCCTGCCAAGTTTGGTTGAAATTGGCCTAGTAGTTTAGGAGGAGATGTTGTTCAAAGATAGTATTGAGATTCATTCAAATTTCTCCTTTTCGGTTGCCATGGCAACCAGAGTTTTTTATGGATTTCAATTTTTTTAGCAATTCTGAAAGGGGGTCACCTAATAAACATTTCTGCCAAGTTTGGTTGAAATTGGCCCAGTAGTTTAGGAGGAGATGTCGTTCAAAGATAGTATTGAGATTCAGTCAAATTTCTCCTTTTCTGTTGCCATGGCAACCAGAGTTTTTTATGGATTTCAATTGTTTTAGCATATCTGAAAGGGGTTCACCTAAGGAACATTCCTGTCAAGTTTGGTTGAAATTGACCCAGTAGTTTAGGAGGAGATGTCGTTCAAAGATAGTATTGAGATTCAGTCAAATTTCTCCTTTTCTGTTGCCATGACAACCAGATATTTTTATGGATTTCAATTGTTTTAGCATATCTGAAAGGGGTTCACCTAAGGAACATTCCTGTCAAGCTTGGTTGAAATTGGCCAAGTAGTTTCGCAGGAGATGTCGTTCAAAGATAGTATTGAGATTCATTCAAATTTCTCCTTTTCGGTTGCCATGGCAACCAGAGTTTTTTATGGATGTCAATTTTTTTTAGCAATTCTGAAAGGGGGTCACCTAAGGAACAATCCTGCCAAGTTTGGTTGAAATTGGCCCAGTAGTTTAGGAGAAGATATCGTTCAAAGATAGTATTGAGATTCAGTCAAATTTCTCCTTTTCTGTTGTCATGGCAACCAGAGTTTTTCATGGATTTCAATTCTTTTAGCAATTCTGAAAGGGGGTCACCTAAGGAACATTCCTGCCAAGTTTGGTTGAAATTGGCCAAGTAGTTTAGGAGGAGATGTCATTTAAAGAAATTGTTGACGGACGACGGACGCCGGACGACGCACGGACGCCGGACAAAAGGTGATCACAATAGCTCACTTGAGCACCTCGTGCTCAGGTGAGCTAAAAATACACAGAAAAACATTTTGTTGGTGAAAAGTGGTTTTCACTTGTATATGTCATCACTCTTGTCATCCAAAGCATATTTCATAACAACATTTACAAGCATCAAACAGACAAACAACTACATCTATGGGCGTTCATGCACCTTCACCTGTTTTACTCAAATCGTCAGACGAATCAGACTCGGCTGCTTCTAGCTCTTTCAGTTTACGAGCTATTTCAAACAGTTCAGGATCCTCAAAGTCCCCTTTATCCGGATCAGGGGAGTTTGCTTGTGTTACTTCATCGTCATCTGCAAACCCTTTAAACCAAACAGAAACCATATAAATAATATACAATATATAGTATACATGGAAAAGCAATATACTCCCAAAAGGCATGAAAAATTGTGACACTTTAAATATAACAAGACCAGAAAATAAAGTTATAAAATAAATAATATGGATAATACATAGCAAAGCAATATACTCCCAAAGAGCATGAAAAATCTTGACACATGAAAAGTCCTAGAATATAAAGTTATCATAGCATACAGATAAGATTATCATAACATTAACAGATGCAGAACAGAAAAGAAGATGGATTTCATTACCAAAATTAAGCAAAACATCTCGTTCTAAATGTGGTGAAATATTTGGATGTTTTTAGAGAGGAAGAGGGGTTTTGGACTGAGAGACGTCTAGAGATGACTGGCAATTAAGTGGACTTGATTACATGACATTTTTGATAAAATCCCTTTCTTACTCATTACATTTAATTCAGATCTAATAACAAATGACATAAATTGGGGTATGATAATTTCTTTCTAATGTCTCAGTTGGCAGTATTGTATAAGGGTTGTTGATTGATTTTCACAATTTACAGACTGTCGGAAGTTACACCTGCCTCCACTTTCACGTAATATATTGGGTTTCTATGGTAATCACCGAGCACTCCAGCTCTCAATGACAACAATTTATCACCTGTTACTGTAATCATCAATTTTATTTACTCAATCTGCACAGTATTGTCTTAAACCCAAATGACATTATTTAAGACTGGTCTAGTTTAAAAGTTGTTCCAAAAGACAAATTGCATGCTGATAAAGAAAGCACAATACCTAATACAAGTCTGTGATATTGCTCACTTGTGAGCCAGGTAGCCTTTGTATTGTATTGGGGAGTATTTCTGGGGAACAGTACTTGTTCCCAAGACTGAGCAGTTGTATACAACATAACTGAGAAGATATTGAGACAATAGAAGAAAATACTGATAACAGCATTTTCTCCATTTATTCTTAATGTTTCCCAAATCATTTTCTCATACGGATATCAAAACAAGGTCTTGTTTGGGAAAAGGTCAATTTTTTCCATGGACATTTTTGATGCACCTTAAAGACAGGAAATCACTTGGAGAAAGTGCCAATTTCCAGAATTTTCTTTAATTTTCTTCAGTTTTGCAATAAGTCAACCCTTTCCCCCTGAAGAAGAATCCTAACCTATAATGCATGTATTTAAGGTATATGACCCATCATTAAAAACACCACTTTCTAGCCATACGAAATACATCAAATTTCACACACTTGTAAATATACTTCACATAAGTTGATTCACTTTGCCTGATTTCAAGATTATGCTTCAAGAAGAAAATAATTTACTAATATTATTTTACTCTATATTCATATGCAAGGGAGGTAATTTTGAACATTTTTGTCAAATATTTCCATAAGTATGCATTAATTCAAAATTCTAAACCGTTAATAATGCTTATGTTTGTATTTAGAATGGAAATGTAACACAATTTAGGAATTGCTGGCACTTTTCAAATTTCGCCTCTGGCTCTTTGGTGCTAATGATGGGTTGTTCACCTTAACCCCTTACTATATTGGTTATGCTTATCATGACATGTTGTTAATTCCTTTTTATACAACAAGTTTCATGTCACAGAAACAGACCAGCATTATGCTTCCTACACTCTGGAATCATTTATGCCATGCCATACAGACTTTGGCTTCAAAAGATTTCAAATTGGACTAGCCTGTCATTTCATAATATTTACTAGCGCACGAAGTATCAGGCAGATTATCTGGAAAAGGGTTGTTACAAAGTAATAAAGATGTAGTCTAAAAGCTTATTGCTGTTTCTACAGTCATTCCTCATAAAACTATGGAATTGGAATTATGTAACACCATTTTATCAGCTTTTAGCATCTAAAAAGATAGTTCGTATTAATTATTGATGCTCAAAAACATAAAATTGCTGTATTTAAGGTATCCAAACCCTCATAAGCACCAAAGAGCCAGAGGCGAAATTTGTAAAGTGAAAATAATTCCGAAACTGTGTTATATTTCCATTCCAAATACAAACATAAGCATTTTGGACGGTTTAGAATTTTGAAATAATGCATACTTATGGAAATATTTGATAAAAATGTTCAAAATTACCTCCCTTGCATATGAATATAGAGTAAAATAATATTTGTAAATAATTTTCTTCTTTAACTCTTTCCTAAGCGACAAAATTTTAGGATGATCCAATTTTAAAGCTGTTGCAGACGATAAAAATGATGATAATAAAGACATGATTTGTGTAAAATATGACACAGAAAATATTGAGACAGGAGAAACTGCTGGTTATCAGCAGTTTCTTCTTTTGTTTCAATGTTTTCCCAAGCCTGTTCTATAAGTGATGTCAAAACCAAGTCTTGTTTGGGAAAGGGTTAAGCATAATCTTGAAATCTGGCAGGGTGAATCAACTTATTTGAAGTTTATTTACAAGTGTTTAATTTGGTGCATTTCGTATGGCTTGAAAGTGGTGATTTTTTTTCAGGGTCTGTAAACCTTAAGTCTACACAGAACTGCCTGACTGCAGACAACAATATGGATCCAGACCAGCCTGTGAGTATGCTGAGGCTAATCTGGATACATATTGTTATTTAACCCTTTCCCAAACAACAAAATTTTAGGTTGGTCCAATTAGAAAGCTGATGCAGATGACAAAATGGGTGTTGTTAAAGATAGAAATTGTGTATAAGAAAGCACAGAAAATATTGAGGCAAAAGGAGAAACTGCTGGTTATCAGCAGTTTCTTCTTTTGTTTCAATGTTTTCTCAAGCCTTTTCAATTAGGGACCAAACCAGGTCTTGTTTGGGAAAGGTTTAATACTGTAGGTGCCATTTTTCAATATCTTAGCTCAAATATGTAAAATATCCGTATCATAGAGAGAAGAGAATAATCATGAATTATTATCATTATTAAATAACAAACTTGTAAGGTGCTTTTATCATACAAGAGTACTTTCAAAAGGGCTTAATAATAATGAATACTGAAAGTGTACTACTGTGAATTATTTGAGTGAAAAAATACAGACAAGGCCAGTGACAAGGTTAGTTTTAACAAATTATATCAAATGTAGAAGGATGCTTAAAGGGACATTTCATTCCAATTTCAATTTTTTAACCCTTTCCCAAACAAGACCTGCTTTTGACGTCTTTAAGAGAAAAGGCTTGGGAAAACATTGATACAAAAGAAGAAACTGCTGATAACCAGCAGTTTCTCCTTTTGTCTCAAAATTTTCTATGCTATTTTGTATCCCAAAATATATCATATCAATACCACTTTTGCCGTCTGCAGCAGCTTTCAAATTGGAAAACTCCCATATTTTACTGTTTGGGAAAGGGTTAAAGTATGTCTTGATGCCAATATTGGTTATTCCAGTGAGTATAAATACTATTGGTTTTTTGAAGTTGTTGCCAATAAGCGAGAAACACGCATTTAAAGTTGAGACATAATCGATAAATTGCATATAAATCCGAACTGTTGTCCACAACAATTTGTTCAATTTTAACACAAAAATATAGATTTCTCGTAAACGGTGCAATATTTTGGCTCGAAATTTTTCAGAATTTTCATAAGGAAATATGCTCTTTCAGATAAAAATAAAAGTAAAATTTATGACCAAACATTCTGAAATGTCACTTTAACACATAAATCATGTAAATAAAATGGTATTATCCAAATAGCAAGCAATTCAACATAACATGATATAATAGTCATGCAATCTGAAGAGGTCCCATCACCAATATATAAAACATGGGCCTCGCAAAGCAACATGTTTATGCCCTAGAGGGCTTGAGCTGACAAAAATTGCTAACAATTGATGGACGTACAGAAGGAAAGACAACTTAGCAGTAATGTGAAAAGTTTACAAAATATGTATCAATTTACCTCACATGCCATCTAATTGGACAAGGCATGCATCTCGTACAATCGGATGGATTGTTGTGTAATCTTAGAGGTAAATTCAGAATTAGAAATTCAATGGTTGGTGAATACCACCTCTTGACATTTTCTGCATATTTCCAGACCAAAAGATTATATGCTTACCTGTATCCGTATTAGACTTGGTGGATTCAGTTTGATCATTCAGGACTCCATTGACCTTCTTGGATGATATCACAGGTGTAGTCTGTACCGGGGTAACTTGGCTCTTCTGTATGGTGTCTATAACATACACAAAATAGAACATTTTATCATGGATAACTTAGTTGTGAGATCCACTACCAAGGGTTTGCACAAAACTATAATTGTCAGTGCATGTAGAGTCTGGCATTGCCCTTAATTTATAAGAATCATTCTAAAGGTAAAACATAAAGAACATTGATACTCTGTAAATTATGTCATCAAAATAGCACAAATTAAACATGTAATTATGTACCTCAACATGGACAAAGGATTTCAAACTAGTTCCCCAATTAAACTTAGTTCTTAGTCAATATCTAAATTGTGGCATTGTATTGAAAGCCACATATAATTTTTTAGCTATCAAAATCCAACATGCTCAATAATAACATTCCTCAAAATAGAGATGGCAGACATAGACAATTTCTAACAGTAATATGATTACCTTGAACGGGTGACTTGACTCTGTTAACAATAACCGCTGACCCCGATGTTGGTGTAGTTTGTGACGCTTTTGTTGCTGGAGATTTTACTGTAGCCGGAGATTTATTCACTCCTCCAGGCGACTTTGAAGACCGCCTTGAATTCCCCGGAGACTTTCGACTGATATGATTGGCTGGACTGCCTCGTGTTGGTGACTGATTAGGTGACGATGTGGCTGATGGCGTAAACTCGATACTTTTGCCAGTTTGTATCTCAGTACTTCGTATTTCATGTGATTGTTTTTTGGATACTTGAGCCCGTAGTTTTATAACTTCGTCCGTTAATTCCTGCTGTTTTTTAGTGTGATCCTGATCCTTTTGTTCAAGACCTTTCACTTTTTCTTGTAATGTTTTTATAACTGTCTCATATTTTTCTCTGGCACTTTCCTGTATCTGCGAAAAAAACCAGAACAATGCCTTTGATCTGCAGACAACAAAACTAAAACCTTATCTTAATTAAAATCTTAAGAATACAAGTCAGATAAGACTGTAACAATGAAACTTGAATCAGATAATAGTTGACCCGTTCCCAAAGAAGACCGTGTTTCGACGTCCCTAATAGAAAATGGTTGGGAAAACATTGAGGCAAAAGAAGAAAGTGCTGGTGACCAGCACTTTCTCCTTTTGCCTCAATATTTTCTGGGCTATATTATGATTTATTTTGTCGTCTGCAACCCCTTTTAATTTGGACCGCCCTAAAATTTAGCCGTTTGGTAATGGGTTAAATTGCAATGATGCGAAACCACTTTAGTTTCACTATTTCCCAAATAACACATCTTTAGGATGTTTCAATTCAAAAGCTGCTGCAGATGACAGAATGGATGTTAATAAAGATTGAAATTGTGTGTGATATAGCCAAGAAAATATAGAGGCAAAAGGAGAAACTGCTGTTTATCAGCAGTTTCTTCTTTTGTCTAAATGTTTTCACAAGCATATTCTATTAGGGACGTCAAAACCAGGTAATTCTTGAATAGCAAAAATGTGATATAATTTGAAAGCTGCTGCAGAAGACAAAATGGGTGTTGAAAAAGATAGAATTTATACATTATATGTCAGCAAAAATATTGAGGCATAAGGAGAAAATGCTGATTATCAGTATTTTCTCCTTTTGTCTCAATGTTTTCTGGAGCTGTTAATAATAGCGAGGACAACAACACCAGACATTGTTATCACTAAAGTCTTTTGTCATATTCACCGTTCCATAACTCAATATTTCCACAATATTTTCACCAGCTACCTACACAGTTAACCCATAAAGAACCAGCCTGTTTTCTAAGATGGCCTGTGAGAGACAAGGCTATCAAACATACAGACATTTCATAATGTTGTTGTCTGAAAAACTGTTTACTTATTTCCATAGGGTCCAAAACTTAAATGAACAAGAGCTATTTTGTTCCACAGACATTTGCCAAACAACCCAACTTTTCCAAATTCAAGAGCTGTAGCATCTAATGTTATAGCATGGAAAACATTGAGACCAAAACAGGCAATCAGTATCTAGTACAAGTCTGTGACATGGCTCACTTAAGAGAGCCAGGTAACCTCTATAATGTATTGGGGAGTATTTGGGGAGAAGAGTACTTGTTCCCTAGACTGAAATGGTGATGTGTGTTGATGCTTTCAAAAGCTTACAGTATTATGTACAAGACGACATGGTGGTACGGCGCAAAATTGATTGACCAAAATGTATTCTATCGATCAGGTCAGGTATCAAATTAGCCCAAACATTTTTACGCAGTAAGAATACTGTATTTGAATTGTTTTCCATCGATGTTTCATTTTGAGAAACCTCCTACACTTACACGTTTGATATATCCCATGTTTTCAACCGGCAACATGACGAACTTTTGTGGTCAAGAAATTGACGCATTTAGCCCGAATGAAAACGGAAAACAAACAGTGTTGAGACAAACAAAGAATTATGTTGAATAAAATAGACGGAACAGCCACACTATATAGCCCGAACTATCGCCAATCGAAGTCGACCAAAATGTAGTAATGAACAGTCGCGGAACTGTTCATTACTACATGCCCTTGTACAATTTACACCTCCAGTGATAAAGCTCTTGTAGCATGCCATATTGTACGGCGTTTGCAGAGCGCCGTACAATGATTAACATTAAAACCAGGAATTGTTTGGGACAGGCAGGCATGAAAATTATGCCTTTGCTCTCATTCATTGTTCCATGAAACATTTCCCTATTTTCACCATCCATTAAGGTCCACTTATATGCAGTACGACCATAAAGAAGGAGTTAATTTCCTGTATAAGTCTGTAGAAGACAGGTTATCTTGTCTTAACCCCTTCCCAAACAAGACCTTCTTTTGACGTCCCTAATAGAATAGGCTTGGGAAAACATTGAGACAAAAGAAGAAACTGCTGATAACCAGCAGTTTCTCCTTTTGTCTCAATATTTTCTATGTCATATTTTAAATAAATTCTATCTTTAATAACTTCCATTTTGTCATTTATGGCAGTTTTTGAAGTGGATCACCCTGAAATTTGGCCGTTTCGGAAAGGGTTAAGTCTACAATATTGATCATCACAAACAGGATGTTTCTTATGTTAAAAATTGGGGAGGAAATGTTCAAGTCATAAACACATGGTTGGTCATTAAAATATCATTGCGTCATATAAATTGTACTACGGACAGAAATATAAGTATCAACTTATAGGAAAAGAGTATCAAATCATATTTTCTTAAATCTTGATTTGAAGATTAAATAAAGAATCGAAACATTAAGACTCGATGTTTCTTAAGGGTAAAGAATGTTATGGTAACATAAGAGTTTTAAGTTTAACAAGTTTAACAATTTTCCAGTGCTTCCATTTGAATTGACAAATCCTGACGTCAAATTGATTGCTTTTTGCTAAAACTTTGTTTTTACCCTTTCCCAAACAAGACCTGGTTTTGACGTCCCTACTAGAAATGGCTTGGGAAAACATTGAGACAAAAGGAGAAACTGCTGATAACCAGCAGTTTCTCCTTTTGCCTCAATATTTTCTGTGCTACATTTTACACAAATCTTACCATTAGTAATATCCATATTGTTGTCTGCTGCAGTTTTCAAACAGGGAAGGTCCAATTTTTGCTGTTTGGGAAAGGGTGAAAGTCTTTATTTGGATTTCTGACTTCTGTTCCAAATAAAATTTATGCTAGACTTGTTTTTTCGTGCTTACAAAGTCAGCTTTCCCAGACTGTCTACCAATGTGATACAAAAACAAGACCTTTACAGAGACATGTTTTTACTAGACAGCGCCAGGCTGGAATAAATCGCCATTAAGTAGTCTAGCTTCACACACCGTGACATAAATTGACAATTAGTTAACAAAAAAAGTCAATTAACTCCTGATTGATAGAGAAACCAAATTAATGTCACCAATCTGTGATATAAATAACATTCTTTGATTCAGACTGTTTTGCTGATTACAAAGTGTTTTACACTCTTTGGTGATTCAGTACATATCCATGTTGATGCTTTCTAACAACAAGTGTGCCATAGTAACAATATACGCAGCAATTGCCCAGAGACTAAGTTTTAAGGGGGCATAACTCAGGCAAAAATCAATGAAACATAAAATCCTTACTTCATGCAAATCTACCCATTAAGGTGATAACATTGAACATTGACCAAGTTTCAAAAAGATCCAGCCAGAAACTTAGGAGGAGTTGTGTTGACTAAAAAAGTGGACATACATATGGACGGATGGATGGACAGAATTTTTGGACTAGAAAAACAAGCTGCAGTTATGAGGTTTCTGTTTACAAGTGACGGTGTGCAATTAACCCTTTCCCAAACAAGACCTGATTTTGACGTCCCTCATAGAAAAGGCTTGGGAAAACATTCAAACAAAAGAAACTGCTGATAACCAGCAGTTTCTCCTTTTGTCTCAATATTTTCTGTGCCATATTTTACACAAATCCTATCTTAAATAACATCCATTTTGTCATTTGTGGCAATTTTTGAGGAGGATCACTCTAAAATTTTGTTGTTTGGGAAAGGGTTAACAAGTAAAAGTCAATCCTGATTACTTGTTTTGTTCTCACATACACAAGGTATAAAAATCTTTATTGGTTTAAAGTACCTACCCAGGGGCGTCCGTGGCCGAGTGGTTAGAGTCGCTGACTCAGGATCACCTGCCCCTCACCTCTGTTGGTTCGAATCCCGGCAGGGACGTATGAACTTTCATGTGAGGAAGCTATCCAGCTGGCTTGTGGAACGTCGGTGGTTCTACCCAGGTGCCCACTTGGGGTCTTCCTCCACCATTCAAAGCTGGAAACAGGTCAAAAGAAGGGAGTTCCTTCCTGGGCATGCCCAGTCTACTACTCGGTCATATGGGCAACCGGCAACCGAGGATAAATAACCTAAAACAACACAATACAAGTACCTACCTTTTGAAGTTGGTCAATTTCTTTCTGTTTTTCCTGCAACTTAAGAACTGTTTCATGGTAGTCCTTTTCTACTTGTTTTAATTTTTCTGTCGAAAACTCAAGTTTCTGAAAAGAGAACAAATCTAAATAGTCCGGCAGCAAAACCAAGATTTTCAGCCGAACCTAACAATAACACCTATAAAATGTTGTTTGCATTTTCTGATAAATGGACATATAGTGGACTACTATAGTAGAAACCACTTTGACATCCTTGGGCAATTCGCTGGAAACAAAACTATGTCTTTCCAACAATTTCTACAGAAGCTATTGAAGGGCAATCTTGCTTTGCTGACCAACTAAATGGAGTCATGCATTGAATCCATCAACATAATTCTAACATAGGGCAGGGGACAGGCTAATGGGCAAAAAATATTCTGGAGGACCATGTATGGAATTCTGCATTGTTATAATTGTAGTCCAAAGATTGTTAACCCCACATTTTCTGGTACAAAAGAGAGTATTAACTCTTTCCCAAACAGCACAATTTTCGACTGTTTCAATTTGAAAGCTGCAGCAGACGTCAAAATAAACCATGATGAAGAAAAAATTTGTGTACATACAGAGCAGAAAATATTGAGGCAAAAGGAGAAAGTGCTGATTATCAGCACTTTCTTCTTTGCTTCAATGTTTTCCAAAACCTGATCTATTAAGGACAAGAAAACTAGGTCTTGTTTGGGAAAGGGTTAACCCCAAAAATTCTAGAGTTGTGATACTAGCAATTATACTAGAAAGGTTACTGAGTGGCTGCTCATTAGAAACACCAGAAATGGAAAAACTAATTAAAGGACTCCCACTTAAACTGAAATTTTGTATTGTTTATGAGCCAAAACAAACAACACCCACACACAGTATTGTCCTACCAGGTGCTGCAGTGGCGGATCCAGGGGGGGTTCGGGGGGTTCAAACGAACCCCCCTCTCCAGCCCGAATCTTTCATTTTCATGCAGAAAATCAGTCAAAATTGTGTGATACTAGAAAAACGAACCCCCCTTATCTGTATATTCGAACCCCCCTCACGGAAATCCTGGATCCGCGGCAGTGCTGTAGTGGGTGACATGCAGAATTTACCGGAAGGCAAATTTGTATACTGGTCCAAATTTGAAGATATTGCAGACAACAATTTAACCCCTTCGCTGCCAGACAAATATTAGAAAATTGGTTCCTTTTTGCCAAGCTATTTTCCAAGAAATTGATAGTTGTGTAAGAAATCAACTTATAACTAAAAGACTTTTCAATAAAAACTATATAAAACCTTATATTTTCTGAAAGATAATTGAAAATGCTATTCAGTGAATATATTCTAATTCATTTTGGAAATTACATTTTTTGTTATAAAACTTTGAAAAAATCCATCGTTCTCCCCTCATGACGGCCCAGACCATCATGGGGCAGTATAGCGACATTTTCGCATGACGGCTCAGGCCGTCACGGGGCAGCGAAGGGGTTAAAGTGTATGGAATTTTATATTTTTAAGTCTTTTTGGTAAGGAAACTTTGTGGTAAATGAAGAAATTGCTTGTCAAACAGTTTCTTCATTTTCCACAATGCTTCCAAAAGCCTTTACCTCGTCTTGTTTCAAAAAGTGTCATCATATGGGAATGGGTTGAATAGAACTAAGACTAAAATTAGACAAAATTGAAAAGAGCTCTGATCATTTGAATGAAAACGAGAACAAAAACAATAATACTTCAAAGGTCTCAAAAAGGTAAGTTACATTTTACTAGGAAATATGTCACTTCCAACAATATTTTAAGCCAAATCAGAAAGAAAAATATAAGTAAATGATGTTTGCTTCTAAAAGCTTATCTAGACAGAGGCTCTGACAGGTCTTGTTGCAAGTGGACACACGGTGGATAATGTCGTGATGCAATATTTTCAGAAAATCTTCAATAATTTTGTAAATACTGGACCGATTTAAATTCGGCTTGAAGCAGAGAAGGTAGACATATGTCAAGCATTAAATGGACGTGTTAGATTTTTGAAAAATCAACTGATAAAAAAGTTATTGAAGATAAACCAAAAATTTGGTTTATCTTCAATAACTTTTTTATCAGTTGATTTTTCCAACACATCCAGCTTATTCCTGGCATTTTCCCACCTTCTCTGCCTCAAACCTAATTCAAATTGGTCAAGTATTAAAAAAGATATTGAAGATTATCGGAAATTCTGAGTCACATGATTATACCTTGACCATGACACTATGTTTTTTTCTACCAGATTAGAGTCCAGCAAGTCCAACAGCTTTTGAATGGCATTTCGTTTGTTACATCCAGTCACATATTTTAGATTTGTAGCTCAATGAACAACAAGGTATACCAGATATTATCATTGGTTATAATTTAATTTCTAATGCATTTTTGATAAGGTTTTTGAAAATACGCACTATATCTCTTAATTGGAGTTATATCCCTTCAATAGACAAATAAGTTTTAGCATTTGCGTGTACTTGTATGCGTTTATTTAATTGTTTGTTTTGTTATATTTTGCCTTTAACCCCTAGAGGGTATAAATGTGCAATAAAATATATTCTATTCTATTCTATTCTATTCTATTCCTAACATTAACTGAGCCACAGAAGTCCTCCAAAAATTTTCTATAGAAAATGATTTTTCTAGGCAGACTTATGTTATCTTTGGGGATATTAATTAAAGGGGGAATGGCACTTAAAATCATGCAAATTTTCCGGGAACTTCGTACAAAATAAATATATATTATGAAAATATGGCCTTTAAATTGCATCTATGCCAAATCTTAGCTTTCTATCTTGTGTATTGGCTAGGATGTCGACGGATTTAAAACCCCATATTGTAAATATTATCCCCGGGACAAAAAAATCATGAGGTTTTAAATCCGTCGACATCTAAGCCAATACACAAGGTAGAAAGCTAAGATTTGGCATATATGCAATTTAAAGACCATATTTTAATGATATATATTTATTTTTTTGTATGAAGTTCTCGGAAAATTTGCAAGATGTTAAGTGTTATTCCCCCTTTAAGGGTTTTTAAGGGTGAATTTTAGAAAAATCAAATAAGATCACACAATAATTATACTCTGATTTCACACAAATGTATGAGATTAACTTTACTTAATGGCACATTTGAACAAGACTAAATCTATTTTATCCCGCCTCAGGTCTGTAGAGGTGAAAAAACTTCCTCTTTCTCTTACAAATCGTATTTTCCCCAGGGAGAAAGACCTGGAAACTTTATTCAATTAAAGTTTATTGAATTTAACCATAATCTCCCAATCTTGCTGTGATGAATGCCAGATCAAACAAGGAGACCTCACTTTTTCTAGGAAACTAACACGATTTGGACCTTTATTCACTGTCAGAAACACCCAAAACAATGTTTGAGTATTGAATTGAGAGCTTTTTAAAACCTTACAAATGAAAAGGCAACAAATCTACTTTGCAATCGCTGAACTTACATTTTGAAGTACAAAATCTTTCAGAATTTGGGTTACTCTAATACATGTATTAAAGAATTCAAATCTAAATATTTTCTAGACCTGAATTCTCCCGAAATTAGATCTACCACAATTTTCTTGCCTTGCATAAATCAGAGGTTCAGAAAATATTGAGATACACAGAATACAACCATCTGCTTCATTTTCCCCTAGTGTTTTCTCCAACAGGACCAAGATACAGCTGGTGGTCTACAACTCCTTGACAAATTTCATTGAAAAGTTTGACTGACAATTTTAACAGCTCCAGGAAAGTTTGTCATGACAATACAGTGATAAGGAATTATCTACATTCATGGAGATTAGCAAGAACTGTGTCTACATTCTTATTAATTATTGACAACTGATACAGCTTTATGCCAACACCTTGGGAGTAAAAAATATGATAGAACACAAAGCTACATATCTGAGATAATGACTTCACAATATAAAATATTGAATGTTTAATGTTCATCAAACTACGAGGGCTGTCCTAAAAGTTTTGGGATAAGTGCCATAACTTTTTTATTTATTAATATTTCCCATTAATTTTCGCACCACTGATAGCTGCAATATTATTCTATTGAATGATAGTCTCATTTTAATATAGGTACATAGATGCACGAGAAAGCGTCTCCATAGTAACGTCAGGTAGGTGTGAGCGGGGCACCTTGACGTCGCAGCGCAATAGGAATTATTACACACCAATTATGTATCGCAATTAACGCCTCTATACGTCTTTGACGTCGCAATAAATTATGGCGCGAACGTGTACGACGTTAACGACGCCATTTCCTGTATCTACGGTGTAAACAAGTGACGTCTTTGAAAACACAGGCGTGAATTAAGTGCCAAATGAACCCGGAACATCGATATTCAGTGAAAATTTGTGTTTTGATGGGGAAAAGTATATCACAGACACTTTCGATGATACAATCTACCTATGGAGCGGCAGCAATGTCAAGAACACGCATTTATGAGTGGTATAACACCTTCAAAGACGATCCTACACGCCAACCTACCGATCTTCCTAGGACAGGGCGGCCCAGTGTACTGTCAGGTAACGCACTCGAAGCATTATTGAAATCTGACAGGAGATTAACTGTACATGACATGGCTTTTAAAACTGGACTTGTATCCTCCTCCATTCATAGGATCATTAGACAGGAGCTTGGTATGGTAACAAGGGCCGTCAGAGACGGACAATGCTCCCCGAATAAGGCATTGTCACAATAAATGTATGCCATGGAGAGCACTTTATTGTCAAGGGCATCTGATTTGCTACACAAATATGAAATTTCATCAAATTCTGACCATTAGACTAGGAGAAATTAGAGAAAAACTGTATTTTACCTTAAGTCCCCTTTTCCCATGACGAGGCCTCAAATCCAAAATCCAGGAAAAGTACATCAGCATTTTGTCATAGGGAGTTCACATGGTAAGTTTCATTTGATTTGGCCCAAGGGTTATGGAGAAATCGCTTCGGACGGACGGACGGACGGACGGACGGAATGACGGACGGACAGGACGGACGGACGGACGGACAGACAAAGCAGCGACTATATGCTCTCCCTTCGGGGAGCATAAAAATATGTGCCAGATGGGTCCCGCGTGTGTTGTCCAGCCAGCGAAATCTGCAGCGAGCCGCCGACAGTACGGCTTTCCTAAAGCAGTACAGGTAACGCGGCGAAAGGTTCTTGGATTCCATTATTACGGCGGATGAGACCTTCATCATGACAACGCCACTCCCTCCTCATACCTTATCATTCACCAAGAGCGTACTTGCTGAGAAAAAAATCCGCACCGTTGGTCACCCCCCATACTCCCCAGACCTCGCGCCCTGCGATTTCTGGCTCTTCCCCACTATCAAGCGTGATTTGCGGGGACGTCGCTTCGACGACATCGATGATCTGCCGGTCGTTGTCAGGTAGAGCATTCGCAAAATACCGGCCGGGGACTTCAAAAACCGCTTCAAATCATGGGTAGAACGACACCACAAGTGCATCCAACACGGGGGAGAGTATTTCGAGAAGATTTGACCATTACAGACTATTAAAAAGGTATGTCTTACGTTCTTCACAGGCAGGTGCCCCGCTCACGCCTACCTGCATTACTATGGAGACGCTTTCTCGTGCATCTATGTACCGATATTAAGATGAGACTATCATTCAATAGAATAGTATTGCAGCTATCAGTGGTGCGAAAATTAATGGGAAATATTAATAAATAAAAAAGTTATGGCACTTGTCCCGAAACTTTTAGGACAGCCCTCGTATATGTTGATGATACTCATTTGAATTGTCTCATTGAGACATTTCAAGTGAGTATCCCCAACATAGAGTTTGGATTTTTAAATCAATTCAGAAAGCCTTTACCCACTGTTATTTGTTGTGCTGTCTACACCTTTATCAATTATTAATGACTGACAGTATTAACGACTGACAGAGTTTTATTCCACCACCTCAATACAGGACAATAGAAGAAATCTGATAAAATACAGTCAATGGTTATAAGGAAAACATAATAGATCCATATCAAAGGTTTAGTTTATTGGGGTTGTATGCCGTTTTAAACTGCTACAGTCATATGGCGTGGCTGGAGCATCTAACCATGGATTCCTGTTGTTTCCCATACAAGTACTACCACAGCACCCTAACTGAGCCTCCAGCTGCTTGACCACATAGATTTATGATATCAAAACATTAGTGTGTGACAGTTTAGTACAAAAAGATATTTGGCGCTGATGGAGATCAAACCTGGGACCTCTCAAGTGAAAGGCAGATGCGCTACAAACTGTGCTATGGTGGCAGCTCAATACTAGCTCTATAAGAATAGCTAGAAAGACATGAGAACAGTCAGACAAACATAAGGACAGCCAGACAAACATAAGGAAAGCCAGAAAAACATAAGGACAGCCAGACAAACATAAGGATAGACAACCAAACATAAGGACAGCCAGAAAAAAAACATAAGGACAGCCAGACAAACATAAGTATATCCAAACAAACATAAAGACCGTCAGACAAACATAATGATAGCCAGACAAACATAAGGATAGCCACACAAACATAAGGACAGCCACACAAACATAAGGACAGCCAGAAATACATAGGGACAGCCAGACAAACATAAGGATAGCCAGACAAACATAAGGATAGCCAGACAAACATAAGGACAGCCAGACAAACATATGGATCACCAGACAAACATAAGGACAGTCAGAAAACATAAGGACAGCCAAACAAACATAAGGACTGCCAGAAAAGCACAAGGATAGTCAGAAAACATAAGGATAGCCAGACAAACATAAGGAAAGCCAAACAAACATAAGGATATCCAGACAAACATAAGGATATCCAGACAAACATAAGGACAGCCAGACAAACATAAGGACAGCCAGACAAACATAAGGATAGCCAGACAAACATACGGATAGTCAGACAAACATAAGGATAGTCAGACAAACATAAGGATAGTCAGATAAACATAATGATATACAGACAAACATAAGGATAGTCAGACAAACATAATGATATCCAGACAAACATAAGGATAGTCAGACAAACATAAGGATAGTCAGACAAATAAAAGGATATCCAGACAAACATATGGATAGCCAGACAAACATAAAGACAGCCAGAAAAACATAGGGATAGCCAGAAAAAACATATGGAAAGCCAGAAAAACATACGGAAAGCCAGACAAACATAAGGACAGCCAGACAAACATAAGGACAGGCAGACAAACATTAGGAAAGCCGGACAAACATTAGGACAGCCAGACAAACCTAAGGATAGCCGGACAAATATGAGGATAGTCAGACAAACATAAGGACAGCCAGACAAACATTAGGCCAGCCAGACAAATATAGGGATAGCCAGACAAATATTAAGGAAAGCCAGACAAACAAAGTCGGTCAAACAAACATAAAGTCGGCCAGACAAACGTAATGATAGCCAGACAAACATAGGGACAGCCAGATAAACATAAGGACAGTAAGACAAACATAATGATAGCTAGACAAACACAAGGATAACCAGTCAAACTTAAGGACAGGCAGACAAACATAAGGATAGCCAGACAAACATAAGGATAGCCAGGGGAACATAAGGATAGCCAGACAAAAATAATGATAGCCAGGGGAACATAATGATAGGAAGGCAAACATAAGGAGAGCTAGACGAACATATATAGCCAGACAAGCATAAGTTAAGCCAGTCAAACATGATGATAACCAGATAATATAATGATAGCAACATAATGACAGACAGGCAAACATTGGGATAGCCAGGCAAACATAAGGATAGCTAGACAAGCATGAGGATAGCTAGACAAGCATATAGATAGACAAACATAAGGATAGCCAGACAAACATAAGGATAGCCAGACAAACTTAAGGAGAGCAAACCAAACATGAGGATAGCTAGACATATGGTCAACCATCAACCTTATCCATCCTTTGAATAATTTTTTATATATTATTGATGATTTAGTACAAAGACAAAGCTAGAATTACCTTGACAACTGTTTCTAGATTTTGGACCTTGAGTTGTAAGACGGACACCTCTCCTTTGGCGACCTCACACTCATGTTGGGCGTCAGATAGATGTACCCGCAATGTACTACATTCTTCATTCACCTGAAATACACACAATATTATAACAGATTAATTTGATGTAAATATTGCAAATACAAGTATAAACCCTTTAAGTCCCAAATAACAAAATACAGACTGATCCACATTGAAAGGAGTTGCAGACAACGAAATAATTGCCATCATATGAACATAATTTAATTGTTTCAGCGCAGAAAAGAATCTTTAGAACTTTATACAAGTAGTTTAAAAATCAAAGTCTGTTGTGTTTTTAGGTCTTTGAAATGAACCACTAAAAACAATCATTATGCAATCCAATAGTGAGTTAAAGTATAAGTCTATCGCTAATGAGATTTTACGTAATAATAGAATTTTTCAGCCGACATCCTAAACATAAGGCGAAGGAAAGAGACGTTTAATAATGTCGTCCAAACAATTGCAACTTTGCATTATTCTCAAAAGTGGTGAACTACCTTAAAATCAGGGTGGAGTACCTTTAAATCATCATTCACCTGCCAGTAATACCCGAAAGGGGAGTTAAGCAGTATATAAATATATAGATAGATCATGTATATGCCAGAAGAGTTCAATATAAATTTCAAAATACATGGTTGTATAGAATTTCCATGAAACTTAGAAATTCTATTTATTCTGTTCAAATTACACATGTTAAGTTTACCATCATCAACATTTTAAAACATTGAATTATACAATCATGTTTCTGTATACTTATGAAAACTTAACTATGTATAAAATCACAAAACAAAAATTCACAACAAACTAAACATCTCGAGACAGTAATCCTACTTACTTCATTCATAAAAGGGAAGATTTTCCCTTGTAGTTTAGTTGACAACATGTTGGAATTAAATCCGAGGATATATTCGTAATGAGAGTTTTATTCAAACAACTTCACAACCATTATTGGTTATCGTCACATCACAATGGTGTCAATTAGCCCTGATCAAAAGGATGGCACCCATATGTTGTCTTCAACTATTGATTTTGCTCTCTCAGAACATATTTGTTCTAACACATTTCTAATTCTACAATCCAATCAAAATCCATGTCACATTTGTAAATTTTAAGTCAAACACACCAATCAAATTCAATTAATATTTCTGAAATTCCAAATCAACCAATTACAATGCTTGAGATAAACGTCCCAAGCAAATTATCATTGGATGCCTTGAATTCTAGGATCCTCAATATAGAAATAGACATTGAAAATACTACCAGAAGTTGTTACATCGCAAATTCACAGAGCATTTGAAATTACAGTTGTATCTATTTCTCTATATCGTCACATCACAATGATGTCAATTAGCTTTGATCAAATTCATGCCTGCCATACTATTGTCTTTAAATATTGATCTTGCTTCCACAGAACATACTTGTTCTAACACTTTTCTGTTTACGAAAACCAAGCAACATTATTCAGCTTCTTGAATTTCAAATGAACCAATCCTCTCAGTCATGGCAATGGTCTATTTGAAGAGATTTGTTTTGTAATTTTAAAGTTTAATAAAGTTTAATAGTGGAGCATGCAATCAAGATAAGATATGTTGAAGAAATTTGTCTGATTTCAATCTTGATGATTCCTACAAAGTCTGTAACCTGTTTCATGACCAGTTATTGGTTATCACCAGATAACAATAATGTCAATTAGACCTGATCACAGTCATGCCATCCATATAAATATTGATTTAGATCTTTCTGTACAATATTTGTCTAACACTTTTCTATAATGGGTGCAAAGTCAGTACTATCTAATAATTGCAACCCTAAAATGAAACATTCAAACGATCCAATAGCTAACAAACATCCCTTGAACAGTAATCATTATTACTTTCATAAATATGCAAGGCATCCAGTCCAAAAGACATAGAATGGTGCAACAGTTTTTCAGTATCATTTATTAACCCATTATCAAGAATTTGTTACTTTTTTTAACTTTAAAGGGGGAATAACACTTAACATCTTACAAATTTTCAGAGAACTTCGTGCAAAAAATAAATATATATTATGAAAATATGGCCTTTAAATTGCATCTATGCCAAATCTTAGCTTTCTATCTTGTGTATTGGCTAGGATGTTGACGGATTTAAAACCCCATATGTTTTATTTTTATAATTTTTATCCCCCCCGACAAAAAATCATGGGGTTTTAAATCCGTCGACATCTAAGCCAATACACAAGGTAGAAAGCTAAGATTTGGCATATATGCAATTTAAAGACCATATTTTAATAATGTATATTTATTTTTTTGTACAAAGTTCTCGGAAAATTTGCAAGATGTTAAGTGTTATTCCCCCTTTAAGCTTGATTAGGTGACAATGAAATTGTATTTTGTTGAAACTGTAAGACATGTCATTGAACTTGAAAAGAGCCATCAATATTCCTTTTAGAGCTGGCTGAAAATGAAGAAATTGTTTGTCACAAGCAATACCTTCATTTTCTACAATGTTTTCTCTGCCAAAAGTCTTAAAATTTTAAAATTTCATAACATTGAATAATGTTGTCTGCAACTTCTTTCAATTTGGACAAGCCTCAAATTGTGTTATTTGGTAATGGATTAATAATCAAATACTAGCGAAAAACTGATATTTTTCTTTTTATAGAAAAACACACCTAATTTAAATTTTTTGATGAAGTACACATTTTTTTTTCTCAGACAACACACTTGAAAACTTGCCTGCAAAAAAACAATAAACAAGAGCTTCGCAGAGCGGCGCATATACGCCCGAGAGGGGCTTGTCAGTAAAAATTCGCCATTTTTTCAATTCAAGGGCAGATAATTTAAACATGAAAAGTAATCAAAATTTTGTTTGCACAACAAGACACCATAGAGATTCATTGTGGCTAGTTGGATTAAATTCTGGTTGAAACTGTAGAAGTAACACACAGGAGAAAATGGGCATTTTTGAGAAAATGGGCATTTTTCCTTAAATTCAAGGGCAGATAATTCAAGAACGAAAACAGTTATCTAAATTCTGTAAGTAGTGTGCACAACTAGACACCATGGAGATTCATTGTGACAAGTTTGATCAAATTCTGATCAAAACTGTAGGAGGAGTTGCGCACACAAGAAAATGGGCATTTTTTTAATTCAAGGGCAGATAATTCAAGAACGAAAATAGTTATCCGAATTCCGTAAGCGCGGTGCACAACTAGACACCATGGAGATCAATTGTGGCAAGTTTGATCAAATTCTGATCAAAACTGTAGGAGGAGTTGCGCACACAAGAAATTGCTAACGGACGGACGGACAGACGGACGGACAGACGGACGGACAGACGGACGGACGAGCGGGGCCATAACATAATACGACCCTTCGGGCGTATAAAAATCTATCAGAAGGCAAGTTTGACATTAAACAGTATCAAATTATCATTTAAAAGAAGATTTTCCACAATACGAAAGTCACTACATTCTTATAGATCAAACAATTTTCTGAGAATTCTTGTTCTCAAAATTCACATTAGATCTGCACCACCAAACACTCTTCCCAAAAATTCAAAGAAAACTCCAAGTTCAGCAAAATAACGCAATTAAACAGAATCTGGGATAGTTTAACGGCAGATTATCACCATCACTAGACTAGAACATGTGATCGGTAAACCAGTCAAGAAATATTTGGAAATGTCAGGTACCAGTCTAACCAAAATCAATGTCCCAGTATAAGAGGCTCCAATTGAAGAGTCATGACGTTTTTGAATTTCGAAATATCAATAATCCTTAATCAAACCCTATGTTGTTGGTACTCATTTGAATCGTCTCATTGAGACGATTCAAATGAGTACCTACAACATATGGTTTGTATAAAAAGTAACAGATTTCGAGTGTTAAAGCTTTGTTCATATGGAGCTCTGCAGAAGTCACCCATGTATTATCTGCCGTAGAAAGACTAAGGTATAATTTAGCTTCTGTTAATGATCATCATTTCAAGTCATCTGATCAGAATTTACAGAACGTCAGGTCACATGTGCAAGTCACATGATTTCTAAGACATTTCCTGAAATTTCTTCATTTATCCATAAAAGATCAAAATAATGTTAAATTAATTTCACTTGAAATTGTCGCCTGAAACATCTTTTTGAATTTGAACAAGTCTAAGATTTTGCCAGCTGGTAATGTACTAAGATTAACCCATCCTAAAACAGTGACGCCTTCAGACGCCCAATACTATAAAGGCATTGGAAAACATTGCTTGTGACAAGCAATTTCTTCTTTTTCAACAATGTTTCTACCACAAAACACCTAAATATTTTAAAGTTAATTTACTTGAAAATGCCGTCTGCAGCATCTTTCAAATTGGACCAGTCTAGAATTTTGTGGATTAAAACACAATCTGACTGGGGAAAATCAGGATATGACAATACAAGGCATCCTGCCGGAATGAAAAATGGCCTATCGCTACACATTAATTTGCCAAAGAACATTTGTGTATGAATATTTCATGGAGTTTTGTCACCAAATCTGTCACTCTCGGGGATAATTTCCTACTGCTTTACCAAATAAATCTAGGCATGATTGCAAGTTTACTATTGTTAAACGGAAGTTACTGTGCGCTGTGAATATTTATAAACAAACGTAATTGTTTGCAATATTGATAATAATGAGTGCACGGTAACTTCGGTTCAACAATACTATAAACAATTCAAAATCTTTTACTAATGAGGGACTAGACTGATAACGGAAAAGAGGGGTGGCAGGGTCTATATTTGACTATTTATAGTAACAACTTATATACACTAATACTTGTTCAACCCTAAAATAAACCAAAATATTTGTATCGATTCTCGTTTAACTTTGAATGTATAATACAGTTGGCGTCACATCGTATGTTTATGTTTTGTTTAACGTTCAATTACATTTTAACAAATTATAAACATTGTGCCGTACGATGTGGCGACAACTGTAGATGTAACCAACATGGAGTTCTTTGTGACACATCTGTAAAGAGTAAACAACAAAACAATAACAAACATACTGTTTGAATAACATACAAGCTGACTATATACGGTTACCACAACAAATTCTTGATGGTTTTTACAAATTTGTTATGAAAAGGGTTTTGAAATATATATTTTACCAACAAATCACTGAAAATAAGACAAAGATTAGAGTAATCAATATCTATTAGGATGACATTCCATTTCTATTTTCCAACAAAGCCCACAATTTCTGTGAAATTTTAAGAAATAAGATACTTTAAAGCAGAAACCATATATTTTTCAAAAAACTTCCTGCTTCAAAAAAGAACACACAATTTTATTATAGCAACATATGTCTATAAACTGTGACATTGCCATTTTTCTTTCATAACTATTATGGAATTTTGTTGCTTATGATAGCAAGTGGACAAATATTCCATCCCCCCCTTTCACCTTTGAGACTTGGACAATGGATGGTAACAATAATATAAAATTTCGTGGTACTATGTGAAACAGCTCTCAAGTTTGTGCAAAGAAATGCATTTTGAACCAAAGTCCAATTGTGACCTTGACTTTCAACCTACTTGACCCTAAAACAACGCAGTACCTCCATGGGCCAAAAGCAAAATTTCTTTTAGGTCGCACGGTCCTAGGCAAAAACAAGATGTGTTTGTTAAACACCATGCAATGCCCATGAACGGCTAATTTTCATATTAAGTTTCAGACTGACAGACATTCAAACAAACAGAGAGACAGCCAGACAGGTAATGGTAAACCAATATGCTCCAAATCTTTTAATACGTGGGCATGAAAATCCAAACAGTTCTTGAGATTGAGCACAGAACAAACAAGATGTGTTTGTGAAACACAAATGCTCCCGAAATGGCCATTTTTGTGAAATGTTAAGTTTTTGTGTAAAGCGTTGATAAGGGTTAACAGATGACCTTGAGGAAGGTCATATTGCATGGAACAGATATTTCAGATGCCTTAGAATCTACATTATTGAGATGACAATAGAATATTCTGATTCATCCTGTCATAAATGAGCCTGGATCTGGAAAAATGTCCCTTATAGCATTTGAGTCAGTCACATTTCAAGATCAGAATTTGGCTAGTTGCAGTCTGACCTGGATCCATGTTACTCTCATATGTTTGCGACAGATCATGACAAAGCTATTAGAGAACAACATGGTTCCTGGTCAGACTGCGTGTATACGCAGTCTGATCTGGAACCATGTTGGGCTCAAAAGCCATAAGGGACCTTTTTCCAGATCCTGGCTCAAATGCTTCCTAAAGAGCTTTCTTAACAAAATATCTCATTCTCAGACAAGTATTTTCTGTGGACTCGTAACAGACAATTTGCATGATTTCTCTATTTTGATATAATTTCTATAGAATAAAGTCTCCATGAATAAATTGCATGGCAACTATTTTTCCATAAATTTTTTAGTTTGTCTCTCCGGAAGACTACAGCTTGAAGCTTAAACCATTTACTAGATAACAAAATTTAGAATCATCTAAATTCAAAGGTATTGCCTTCATTGCTATAGTAGTATTTAAGATACAGGCTAGGTTATAGTTACTATAAAGAAGGTCAAACTGTAAGTTCAAGAACACAAGATCAAAGGTCATGGTCCCAAATTGACATCTTAGCAGAAAGTTACTCATGTGTCAAATATAATAGCCATCTCTCATATAAAACATAAACATTTAGACAAGGTTAAAGCATTATGGAAGCTGACACAATGCAAATTATACCTACAACATAAGGTCCCTAAACTTGTAAAAGTCCCACCTTGCTAAAAATATTGTTGAGATTGTATGTGGATTGGTGACGATATAAATCATTTGATTGGCTAATCAATATTTTGATCAGATTTTAAGTGGTAACCATTTCGATTATGTCAATGATGTTGTTAATTAATCAATCAATAAATGATTGAAGCTGTATGATTGATTTAAGTTATTTCAATGGCCCAGTATTTGTCAACTAAATTGGCACCATAAACTAAATTGGCTGTATATAGTTATTGGGAAATTGAAAATCAATCATCTTTTATCTTTAACAAATTTACTAGAATGTGTTCTAGGTTTTTCGGATTGATTTCTTGAGAAAAACTGATTTCAATACCAGTCAATTTATTCATTTGTAAAGGCAGCAAAGCCATAATAATTCACGATAGAATGTTCTACATTTTGTCCATGGACTTGATTTTTGACATGTCTTAAGACATAACAAATAGTTTAAATTTGGGAGGACTAGTTACGAAATTGCAGAGCCAAATAGACTAGTATTGTAATGTCATAGACAGGAAAATATTCAGAATAATAATTAATGAAGATTCAACCTAGATACCAGGACTATGCAAAATACTTTGCTTATTGATTATGTTTGACATTTTGCATAATTTTTCCCCCTGTTTCTATAAATTATTCATTTCAAAATTGATCTGTCATTCAAAGACCTGGGTATTGCTAACTTGAACTAATACAATACTCATTACTTATACTATACTAGTTTCCAGGCAGGTTTGGAATCATTTGAGCTTATCACTGCTTTTCAATGATAGCCTGGTAACTGCAGCTTGTTTTAAGCTGGAGTTACGAGGTTTTTGTTGAAAAGCGATATACAAATGTATTATCCATCTCGAAACTCTACTTAGACTTAATCTGACAGACTGTTTAGTTTATTGTTGTTATTCCTAAAATGATTATCTACCCCTGCAAAAAAGTTCAAGAACACATTTCTAGTTCTATAACTGTTCTAGAATGTAAAATGGCTCTTCTACAACTGTTCTAGAACAGTTCTAGAAGTGCCATTTAACGTTCTAGAACATTTCTTGAACTTAAATGAACTTTTTCACAGGGGTTCTTCATTCTTTCTCTGCTCAAGTCAAAACCAAGGGTTATTTGGGAAACTGTTTAAATATGTGTGTTGCGTTGTTATCTGCAGTTTTGCAATAGTTGCATGTTGTCTACATAGAACATTTCGTGACCTAATCCAATGACCATAAAAGGTGAAATAAATTCTTAATCGACTCTCGTAGTTGCCGACGCTGATAAAAATCAACTTACAAGTACAATATTGGTCTTGTTGCATGTCTAGCCCTTTCCCAAACAATGGCTGATTTTACAAACACTAGCTTAGCAAACATTAAAGGGACATTTCATTCCAATTTCAATTTTTTAAAGTATGTCTTGATGCCAAGATTGGTTATTCTAATGAGTATAAATACTATTAGTTTTTTAAGTTGTTGCCAATAAGCGAGAAACACGCATTTAAAGTTGAGGCATAATCGATAAATTGCATATAAATCCGAACTGTTGTCCACAACAATTAGTTCAAATTTAACACAAAAATATAAATTTCTCACAAACGGCGCAATATTTTGGCTTGAAATTTTCAGAATTTTCATAAGGAAATATGGTCTTTCAGATAAAAATAAAAGTAAAATTTATGACAAAAAATTCTGAAATGTCACTTTAAAGAAAAAAACAAAATGCAGGCAGTATTTTCTACTTTTCCCAAAAGATGTTCCATTCTATGATTTTCAGATTTAATAATTTTCAATAAAGTTTATCTTTTACAGCATCCTTTCCGAAAAGGCAAAAAATCAGACTTTTCTGATGTGGAAGTGCATGCAGATGAAAATTTGGATGTTAATGAAGATTAGAAACAATCTGATTTGCCGAGACATACATCTCAACAAATCAGATGGCTTGTTATGTAGTATTGCTTTAGACAACTAAATTAGATGTTGGTGAATATATATGGCCACTGGTTTTATCTGGGAAAGGATTAATCCATTCCCATGCATGCCGCTCAAGAAAAATGTTGGAGAAAACATTGTGGAAAATTACAATTTCTTCATTTTCTACAATGTTTTCTACTCAGAGACTAGAAAATTTTAAATTCCATTCACTTGAAATTGTCACCTGCAACATCTTTGAACATGAGTCAGCCTAAAATTTTCCTGTTTGGTAATGGGTTAAAGGAGCCTTAGTTAGAGATGGGTGATAAAAATCATCACAATGGCTGTTGTTGTTGCATGTTGAGGATCAATATAAAATCTCCTAATATGTAATCTGGTTAATCATGGCAAGCTTTATGACTTGGTCTATAGGGTGGTCTGGATTTATATCAGACATTTTTGTGTGTAGTGGTGTCCATAAACAATGTTTGATCAGCACTTTGTTCATTTTTTTTTCAAAAATTTGCAGCAGCACTCAAACTGTAACATATTCAGCATACAAACAAAATTGATGTTTAACTGTTTGGGAAAGGGTTAATTAAATTCAGTTCCACTGAGAGTGTTCATTCCACTCTTCAGATATGGATCACAATGGTTTCATTTAGCAGCAAGCATCATCAGCAATTTGACCAGGGAGGTGACTGAAAATCATATTACTTTTAATTACAGAAATTTTAATTACAGGGAAGCAGAAATGTTGTGAATCATGATAGACCATATATTTTTGTTAACTGATTGAAACTAAACGCTGTAAGAACTTTGGCAATAGTTCCATGTAGTCTTTTCTTTAAGGTAGAACATGCCTAATGAGATTCACGCATTAGTCTAGGAGCCAGGTGCTGGTATGGAACTTTTCTTGCAACCGGTGCCCTATAAAAATTGGAGTGGTATTTTTCAATATATTAGGATCCCCTGCTTTGGTTAAGGGTGGATGACATGCTTAAAAATGGTAGGATTTTTTAAAAATCAAGGTCAAAGGTCATTCGGTGCACTTTTCATACATACCTCCTAAAATACCCCATAACTTACTCATTTATCAAGCTAAAACAATTATTTTGGTATCAAAATAAAGCTGATAAGTTGCACGTTGACTTACATGAATAATAAACAGCTTTTTGATTTGGTATTTTTGTGAATATTCATAAATATAGCAAAAATTGGCTAAAAATCACCTAAATAAGTTTTGTCTACAATTGAAAAAAAAGTTTTTAAAATACAAAAGGTATGTTTGTGTGGTTGAAGTCATACTTAAAAATTGCCCAGAAACCTGTTCTTGAGTTATATGTATTTCTTCACAGAATTAGTCTTTAGCTCAGGCTTGTAGTCATAGCTAAAAGTGGGTGGGGTAAATTTTCCCAAAAAATACAAAATATGCAAACATTGATGTAACAAAAAATCTTACACATAAATGTGATGTTTTAGTAGAAATTATGCTTTTGAAATCATGTTTGCAGTGATTTGTAAAGCTTTTAATGCATATTCCTGGAAATTAATTAGAATTTTAAGAGCCAAAATAACAATTCAATAAAGCAGCATGTGAGATGGATACAGATTATATCAACACCATAATGTCAAAGTAAAGACTCTTAAAACGAATATTTATCAAGCATCAACATTTTTTTATATAAAGCAAGACTCAAATAAGCATAATCAACAGCTAAACATATTCCTCTTTCTATATTACGGGCATATGACATTAGACCCATGCCAGATTTTCAGGAATCAGAACGACATGGGGACAGTCAGAATTTGCTTTGTTGTGTAGTGCATTGCTTTTATAGAGCCAAAAGGAAAGCAATTTTAGCGCTGGAGCTAAATTTTTCACTATCAAGGTTCAGTGACACAAAAATGTTACTATAAATATAAAGTGCGGGTAAGTTAATTATTTACACTTGATTTAGAAGAACAGACTTAATTTAGAAGAACTAAATGAACTTTATTTGAAATTTCCTTGTGCAGAAATGATCTAGCTATCCAGGTCGACCATTCCATACAATATTTCGTGAACGTATTTCATATATTATGTTTGTATGCCCGACAACCTAGCATGGGTCTCTTTAAAGATAATTACGAAGCTGCCGTCATTACAATGCTTACACCTGGTAGCGAACAATTGAACATGTATACATAAAATGTAATTAGAAATAGAATATTGCATTCTGTGAATACATATCACTATCATCAGTTTGGAATCTGGTTGTTATGATGTGTGGTTATGAAGGTCTCCAAGAGTAACCATGAACATGTTAGTACCGTATATTTGTTTATGTACATGCCTTCAAAAGGGACAACAGAGTATCTGGTCTTTTAATTAATTTTGTGACACAATAAGCTTTAATTGTATAAGAAATTGAACCCAATTGTCCCTATATCTTTTTTATGCAAATCATTCAATGCATGTGACATTTTGTTACAAGTAAATATTAGAAAATAAAGATACAACAGTTGTTGATCCATCCTTCACAATCCCATCATGATAACATAACTTTGTTTATTGATTCACGACTAATACATATTTGAGTAGACACAGAGAAACTTTTGGTATAAAAGTAGTGGAAATCTTCGGACCTACAGTTGTTATAGCTCTAACCCTACAAAAATATACCTAACAAAAATCTTGACAATGTTTTACTTATTACATGGCTAAAACTATTCTTGGTAATAACTTTTGTTGTAATCAATTGTGCATCTATCATTTGTAAGTATCTATGTAACCTATATCAAAGAAATCATTAACCTTTCCCCAAACAAGACCTCGTTTTGACGTCCCTAGAAGAAAGACTTGGGCAAAATCAATGCAAAAGAAGAAAATTCTGATTATCAGCATTTTCTTTTGCCTCAATGTTTTCTATGCTATATTGTACACACATCAAATCTTTTAAATCACCTATTTTGTCGTTTGCAGCAGCATGACTTTTTGACTTTTAAACCAACCGAGATGAAATTTTAAACACATATGCTTTGAAGAATTATACATTTGATCCAGCAACAAAAACGCTGCTGTTTGGATAAGGGCGCATTCGACAGTTGCTATGGAAACATAGGGTCAAGTTGAGCGGGAAAACTTTAATACTTTGCAAAAATATGACTTATCAATTGATTTTAAAGCTTTTTGTATTTTTCACTTCAACAGTTGTCAAAAATGCTTGTTACCTTTGAGCGGACATTTTTCTCGGCAAACGTAACATTGCCAGCTGACATTTGGAGTCAATTTCCGTAAACAACCGTAGGTGAATACATCGCTTAGCTTATATAGCAAATATGGTGCTAGGGCAATGGTATTCAATTAAATATTTGAGTGTAAATTGGAAAATTGAAATCAGAGACGATCTTTATGATTATGAACACGTACAGCAATACTTCTATGAGAAAAAAAAGCCTTTATGAGTGGTATAATGCATTTATAAATGATTTTACCCATGATGCTTCTGACCTCAATAGATCTGTACGTCGGCGAAATCGTCAATGACTTGCCATTTGTTTCCCAGAAACTAACTTTAGAATTTCCCAACTACAGTTCAGACGCTTCTTTCAGGAATAAATTCATATGTGGGAAATGTGGATATCGTGCAGTGGCAAATATATAGAAAAGATGTAAATATAAGATGTGTAAGACAGACGTTCCTGACGTATCCATCTCAGACCTAAGTTGCGCCACTCAATATGACTCTACGTTGCCATAACAACTGTAGAATGCACCTTAATGCAAAAAACTTAGATTTTGTTGCTGGATCAAAAGCATAATTTCCTAAATTTTCAGTTTTGAAAATATCCTAACAGTAAGTATATGAAAAAGTTATGACATAATTCCAGATACTTTATTAACAGCCCTCATACAAACCAAATGAGCTTTTTATGTTGAATACTTTTGGAGAAAATGCCAATGTTAATGACAACAACAATTTAGTTCCTATAAGAACGTGTAAAGATCCTGCACCTCTGGCTTTGATTGACATCACAAAATGCTCGTGTTAAACTGACTGCCACAGGTTAAGGTGTAAGTGTCAAAGAGAAGATCTTTTATGCACTGATGCATGTGTTTGTGAGTCAGAACTGTGTATAAATAGACGTATCTTGGTGCATTAGACAGTGATAATGAGCAGTATATATGGCCTGAGTTAAGTGAATTGAAGTGTTTAGTATAGGGTAGCTATGGATATTTAAAGTCTGGTTATTGCTTCATGTGTCTTGTTGTTTTTGTTGTTGTTGCTGTTGATGATGATGGTGATAATGAGGATAATGTTGAATATAAGAACATTATATTTAGCAAATTATACAAGATACATAAAATGAACAAAACAATCAGTTAATGCACGACTTCTGCTTTACGCAACTATCATGCAGAAGACATTTCGGTCATCACTTGACAAATTAAACTCTTTATATTGGTCTTACTTTCTAAAATGCACATCACTGGCTATCTCTCAAGAATTCATATATAATTCAGCCCAATCTTGAAACAAGATGTGTTTGTGAAGCATGAATGCTTCTGAAAAGGCCAATGATAAGTTCTCATGTTAAGCTTTTAAGTAAATGGTTGATAAGGGTTAATGGATGAGCTTGAGGAAGGTCATATTGCATGGAACAGATAGATATTATTTAAAAAAAAAGGTTACATACCAAATTTGAGCTTTGTTTGTGAAATACTTTTGGAGAAAAGGCCAATGTTAAGTTTTCACGTTAATTAGTTGTAATGTTAAGATTTCATGTTACGGGTTGATAAGGGTTTATGGATAACCTTGAGGAAGTTCATATTGCATGGAACAGATAAATTATATCATTGAAAGAATGTTACATACCAAATTTGAGCTTTGCATGTGGAATATTTTTGGAGAAAAAGCTTGAATGTTAAGTTTTCTTGTTAAGTTCAATCTGACGGACGGACGGACAGATGGCTGGCTGGACGGACGGACAGACAAAACCACAACGGTAAAAAATTAGGCCATCGATCTATCGATAAGGGGCATCAAAATGACTAATTTGTGGTCTTATTTTCATCTATATTAAATTTTCGACATAAACACAATTATGGGGGTCAACTTGAATTCAGTTGGCCATTTTTGACAAAACACAAAGATTATTTTGAAAAAAAGATGTATCTGTATTCCTAATAAGTAGAGATATTGTTTTATTCACTTAAACTGTGTTTCTATTCATCATATATAAAATTACATGATAGAACCGCAAAATTTTGTGTATGAGCTATTTGGTTCCAGCGCTAAATTCCTTTCCCTTTGGGCTCTATAAAAGCAATGCACTACCCAACAATGCAAACTCTGACCGTCCCATGTTGTTCCGATTCCTAAAAAATCTGGCACGGGTATGGGGAATATTTTCAGCTGCCGATTTCTAGTACATAGATACTTGATAAATATTCGTTTTAAGAGTCATTGCTTTGACATTATGGTGTTGATATAATCTGTATCCATCTCACATGCTGTTTTATTGAATTGTTATTTTGGCTCTTAAAATTCTGATTAATTTCCAGGAATATGCATTAAAAGCTTTACAAATCACTGCAAACATGATTTCAAAAGCATAATTTCTACTAAAACATCACATTTATGTGTAAGATTTTTTGTTACATCAATGTTTGCATATTTTGTATTTTTTGGGAAAATTTACCCCACCCACTTTTAGCTATGACTACAAGCCTAAGCTAAAGACTAATTCTGTGAAGAAATACATATAACTCAAGAACAGGTTTCTGGGCAATTTTTAAGTATGACTTCAACCACACAAACATACCTTTTGTATTTTAAAAACTTTTTTTTTCAATTGTAGACAAAACTTATTTAGGTGATTTTTAGCCAATTTTTGCTATATTTATGAATATTCACAAAAATACAAATTCAAAAAGCTGTTTATTATTCATGTAAGTCAAAGTGCAATTTATCAGCTTTATTTTGATACCAAAATAATTGTTTTATCTTAATAAATGAGTAAGTTATGGGGTATTTTAGGAGGTATGTATGAAAAGTGCACCGAATGACCTTTGACCTTGATTTTTAAAAAATCCTACCACTTTCAAGAATGTCATCCACCCTTAACCAAAGCGTGGGACCCTAATATATTGAAATATACCACTCCAATTTTTATAGGGCACCGGTTGCAAGAACTTTTAATTTAACCCCCTTTGTAAAAGCTGGCTCCTAGACTACATCGGAATTATTCTGTGTGAACGGCTGGATAGATAGACATGGTGAAACCATTAAACCCCTCCTCTCCTGAAGTGTGTGTGTGTGTGGGGGGGGGGGGGGGGGGGGGGGGGTGTATGTGAAGAACCAACAACAAAGGATTTGATGAACAATAAATGACTGGATAAAATTGTTCCTAATTTAAGAAATTACATATTGCCATACATAATTTATGTTACAAGTCAGCATGACAAACATACAGAACACTACTCACATGATAAATGGCCCCTTTCCTTGGGGACACTCTTCTATAGGGGCTCTCAAAACTCCTGACCCCCTGCCTGGAACAGTTCACTTGACCCATGTCACAGATCAAATATAAATCAAAACTAATTAAATAACACCATTCTTGAAGACAACACCTGTACAGCAGCCTTCCTAAATGTCAGCAACCACTCAGGTAAATGTCATTAAAATACCAGTTTCTGTGAAACTTGATATCCCATGGAAAACATTGTCAAAGACAAGTTATTATTTATTGCTACCACTTTTGAATTGTCTGTCCTTTGCTCATTTGAAAGCAGCAATTAGACCTATTACAAAATCAATTTTCCCAGAGACCAAGAAATGAGGTCTCTCATATTTCTGAGGGCACATTTAAATATAATTTTCAATTAACATAAACAGGAGACCAAGCTTGGCATATTCCTTCTTCACACTGTCCCCAACAATCCCACATTTTGACATTATCCAAACTAAGAGAGAGTTAAGAAAACATTGCGAAAAAGAAGAAAATGCTGATAACAAATGTTTTTGTTTGATTCTCAAAAATGTTTTAATCACAGTCTTAAATTGTAATCCAGAATGCTGAATTGACTTTTTCTCAACTGCAACTCCTTCAAATTTTGACTGGTCTATGATTTTGTTGCTTGAGAAAGTGTTAATTATATCCATCCTTCTTTTCATGCTATTGATACAGGCATCATAGATTGAAGTCCACAACATGTATGAGTTCAGATTTTATAAGAGGGCCTGAATCTATATGGTCACAAAAAAGAGGGTGAAGACATTTTTGATTTGTTATTTAAAGTCCAAACCCTATGTTGTGGGAACTTATTTTGAATTGTCTCCACCAGATGATTTTAATAAGTACCGCACCATAGGGCTTGGTGAACATTTAGTGAAATATTTTATTTTCAAAAGCTATCACCCCTCTGATTTGTAGCTCTGGCGTCCCACAATGGCACCAATAGACTGTGTGTTCATTTAATTGTACTCTGATTAAGCTGTGATATGATTTAATTGTACTCTGATTAACCTTTCCCAAACAAGACCTGGTTTTGACGTCCCTAATAGATATGGCTTGGGAAAACATTGAGACAAAAGAAGAAACTGCTGATAACAAGCAGTTTCTCATTTTGTCTCAATATTTTCTATGTCATATTTTACACAAATCCTATTTTTAATAACTTCAATTTTGTCATCTGTGGCAGGTTTGGAAGTGGATCACTCTTAAATTTTGCCGTTTGGGAACGGGTTAAGCTGTGATATGATATAAATTATACTTTTTGACATTTAGCTACAGATAATGAAGAAGCTGCATGAGAAAGGGATTGATCTGGATCAGACTATGCAGACTGCCTTTAAGGATCCATTTTCATGCCAATAAGTACCATCAAAAGGCTCTTTTTCTAAAATGCTGGCTCAATACTAGCCCAATACATTTGTATTGAATCGTATTTTCATTTTTGATTGCCATTACCACATTCTGGCCTTTTGACATATCACAAGACCTTTCTAAACATTTAGAAACCAACTGGTCATATCTGCAAAAGCAAAATGGACAGGCAAATTTCCTAACAATATGATTGAAAATTTTTTGAAAGCAATTATAATTGCAGTACAAACTTTTTAAAGTAGTGTCATTTTGTTTTAACATCCAATTTCTTTTGTCTGCTAAATTATGTTCTTGTTTCATTTTGCCAGGAATATTTTCCTTAAAAGGTATGGATAGTGAGTTCATTACATGCAGATTTTCCCCCAAAAGGTAAAAACAAAACCTCACAAATGTTCAACAAAACAGTTGCCATGGCAACTAGACATTTATTGTTTGATGCACCTGCACCTGATTATCTCATACAAACTTTCCTTGTATACAGTTACCAAGCAAATTGTTACCTAACTCTATATAATTATGTGACCCCTCATGTTAAAAAGGGATCTTCTAGGAAGTGTGAAATATAGCGTCAATTTTGTAAAATAGGTCAAAACCAGGGACCTGCATCATCAACAATCATATTGTCGCTTTTCTACGAAAACCACGTATCTGCAGCTTGTTTTAAGCTGCAGATACGTGGTTTTTGAAGAAAAGCAGCGATATGACAAATCAATCATTATGGGTTCCCCTCCAGCTTGCTTGTAAGATAGTTGATAATACAGGCCCAAAGTCCTTGCCGTTGTTTCTCGAAAATACTTAAGTACGTTCTCAGACTAAAATCTGAGCACCATGCTCAAATCACATGAAATCTATGTGAACTTGAATGACAATCAACGTTGATTGGTTTTCAATTGAGTTCAGAGCATGAACTCATGAGTATATACTTAAGTCTTTTTGAGAAACCGGGGCCTGGTTTAGAAAGGGTATCATCAAGGGAGGATACTTGACAAATGTATTTGAGCCAGAATCTGGAAAAAGAGCCCTTATAGCATTTGAGACAGCCATGTTTCAAGAACAGCCTGTGTCGTAAAGCAGTCTGACCAGGATCCATACTGCTGTCTAACAGTTGCTACAGGTCATGATCGAATAAGCTATTGGAGACCAACATGGTTCATGATCTTGAACCATGTTGGGCTCAAAATCCTTAAAGGACCTTTTTCCGATCCCGACTAATTTATAATCAAGTAATTCTACCTTGTATTTGAAGTCCTGAAAGCGGCACCAGACAACGTTGATGATCTTCAACATCTCCACGTGTAAATGTAGCACAAATAAATGTCGCCCAACTTCCATCGGACCAAGATCCGCACTCGACGTGCTTGCACTCATCGTAGTTATACGCTCACATTTTGTTTAGAATTGGTTTTCCACCCAACACTTCGCAGCACTAGATCCATTTGTCCGGACATTTTCAAGTCATTGTTTGAATTTGTAATAATAAGGCACATTTCACTACATATTATTTTATTCCTAGTCTTGAACATTATTGAATCACTTCATTATCAACAACAGGCTGATCATGCTACAGTGATAAAAAAATTCACTTTCAAAAACAATTCTCTTAAACAAACATAACTTATATGTAATTACAAAATTGGCAGAAAAAGAGAAAATACTGTCATCAGTATTTTCTTCTTTTCCTTAAATGTGTTCTCCCCCAATGAGTTAAAAGATTAAGCTTGATTCACAAAATATTTGCATCACATCAAGTTCTCATGGCTACAAAATCATGAAAGTAAAATATAATATTGCATGGCAGCAGTCAAAGTCTCTTTTCTCTCAATTTTTTTGAGAGTTTAATTAAACAAGATCTCAAAAGCATGGAGTTATTGAGAAAGGTTTAACCCTTTCCCAAACGACAAAAATTTTGACTGTTCTAATTTGAAAAGTGCTGCAAACAACAAAGTGGGTGTTGATAAAGGTTGAATTTGTGTACCATTAAGCACAGAAAATATTGAGACAAAAGAAGAAAATGCTGATTGTCAGCATTTTCTTCTTTTTTCTCAATGTTTCAAAGATCCTTCTATTTGACCCATGAAAACCATGTCTTGATTTAGAAGAGTTTAATGAGGCACTCCTTATGGATAAAATATCATCAGTTTTATTACAGTTCTTGCCGCTATACTGTTACAATCTTTCCTTTAGACTTCGGATTACAAAGATTCCTGTAACCAATAATTCTGAGAAAACAAAATTATTTCTACCATATCAAAAGATCTTACCAATAGTTTTAAATATAAATATATTAAGCCTAAAAAAACAAAGTAAGAGCAGAATATCGTCGGTGCTATGACAAAATTGTGTAACTGAAATTTTGCTCAAAAACCATTTATTTCAGGAGAGCCAAAAAACGTTTTTACCACTTTAAAGAATGTGCCGACAAAATTGCGTAACTCAATAACTACATGAACAATTCAGCTTCTTTAAGGTAAAATAAGGTAATTGAACATAACTTACGGTTCATTTATTGGTCAAAGTAGAAGAAATACAGAGGAGAATGCCATTTCTCAGCCTTTTATTACTCTCGTGTAAATAATTTGTTTATGTGCAACACATTTTTGTCAGCTAAATCGAGTTACGCAATTTTGTCACATAATAATTGAAATGGTTCTAATAGGTGTAGAGAAACGCCGTTTTGACAGAATTTGCGCTTCTTCATACTTAGTAGAAAGCATTTATAAACGAAAATTGACAAAATTGCGTAACTAATTTGTTACGCAATTTTGTCATAGCACCGATGATTTGCTGATGATCAACATTTTCTCCTCTTCCTTCAAAGTTCTTTTTAATAACTTTGAAGAAATTTCAGACGCAATGACAATTTTATCAATTTCAATCGTCTTGCAGTTTTACTATTTATAAGAAACCTATAAGTTTGTTGTCTGATAATGGTTGCTATTACAAATGAAATATGTGAAAAATTCTCATATTTTAAGTGAAGGGTTCAGTTTTGAAATGTCAGAAATTATCACTTTTGTGTGATAATTCAGGAAATATTAATTCCAGCAAACTTGATAATCTGTCAGCCATTGTGAATATCTTCACTATCGTCAACATCGAAAGTAAACAAGATACTGATTCTTACAATACCCAACAGTTTATCAAAACATGGCGGTAAACCAATTCTATTTTAAGCACTAAATTCATTGCCATTTGACATCTTCGAAAGAGGAGGCACAGGAAAACATTCAGAAAATTCTGACAAAACAATTTCCCTAATGACAAAATTTTCGACTGTGACAATTTAAAAGCTGCTATACACTGGCCATAAAATGGATGTGAATTACATATGGAATAAACATACATCATAGCACAGGTAATATTGAAGAAAAGTAGAAATTGCTGATAATCAACATTTTCTTCTTTTCCTTTGATGCTTTCTGACATGAATTTCTCCATCAAAGATATTACAACCAAGTCTTTTTTCACAAAATGTTAACCCATTACCACCCAGTGACACCTTTTGACACCCAACTAGATAAAGGCTTTGGAAAACATCTTGGAAAATAAAGAAATTGCTTGTCACAAGCAATTTCTTCATTTCTCACAATGTTTTCTACACAGAAAGACCAAATAAATGTAAATTCCTTTTATTTGGAAATGTATTCTGCATCATCTATGAGTTTGGACCAGTCTAAAATTTTGTTTTCTGGTATAATGGGTAAAGCCTACTAAATGCCCTTCTGTGAGAGGAAAATTGTTAATATAAGGGAGATAACCATTACTGCAATTTTACTCTGTCTATTGATGGGTGCATTGCTAGTCTTACAGTCAGGCCAATACAATTTGTCTAGAACTACAGTCCTCGGCCTATCAATCATTAGCAAATTTCTTATCTATAAGAAATCCAAGACATCACAATCTGCAACAGTCCCAATTAACCCTTTCCCAAACAAGACCTGGCCCTGGTTTCTCGAAAAAACTTAAGTATAATACTCATGAGTACATGCTCAACTTCAACTTTACATGGATTTCGTGTGATTAGAGCAAGGTGCTCAGATTTGAGTCTGATAACGTACTTAAGTTTTTTCGAGAAACAGGGACCTGATTTAATGTCCCTGTTAGAAAGGATAATGTAAAACATTGAGGCAAAAGAAAACAAGAGGGCCAAGACGGCCCTGGATCGCTCACCTGATAGAAGTTTGAAACTTTCTCCATGCAGAACAAGACCCACCTTTTATATGACCTAGGTATCTCTAAGACAGGAACACGAAACTTGAGATGCAAGATCATGATCCAGCTGAAAATGGCATTCTTAATCTTTAAACTTAAAGGTCAATATTTGTGGCTGTTAAAGTGAAAACCAATTTGATAAAAAAACATAAATTTTGTCATAATCCAGGGCAAGTTGTTTTTTGATTGGTCAATATTTATTGCTGTTTGAGTGAAATTTAAAAAGAAATCAGCAATTTTGTCACCATCAAGGGCACACAACTATGGCTTTTCTAGTCTGATCAATATATTATAAAAAAGAAAATCATATAAGATCTCATGGTCACCAACATTGTGACCAAGCTGTGTCTTGATTGGTAAATATTTGTGTTATTTAGAGTGAAAATATAGTTGAAAAAAGCAATTTTGTGAAATTCAAGGGCCAATAACTCTGGTTTTTCTGGTCCGATCAAGCTGAAAAAATAACTTTTTCAGCATCTTATGGTTACCAACATTGCTGCCAAGTTTTGTCTTGATTGGTCAATAAATGTAGATGCTACAGTGTAAACAAAGTCGAAAACGGCAAATTTGTCGAATTCAAGGGCACATAACTAACGACTTCCTACTTCGATGACACTGAAAATCAAACTCATTCATAACTGTATGGTTACCAACATTCTAGTCAAGTTTTGTCTTGATTGGTCAATATTTGTAGATGCTAGAGTGGTAACGAAGTCGAAACTAGCTATTTTTGATATTCAAGGGCGCATAACTCCGGACTTCCTGATCCGATCTGACCAAAAATCAAACTCGTCAAAGAGCTTATAGTCATACATGTTTTTACCAAGTTTGGTCAAGATTGGTCAACATTTGTAGATGCTAGAGTGGTAACAAAGTCAAAACTAGCAATTTTTGATATTCAAGGGCGCATAACTCCTGACTTCCTGATCCGATCTGATCCAAAATCAAACTCATCCAAGAACTTATTGTCATACAAGTTTTGACAAAGTTTGGTTAAGATTGGTCAATATTTGTAGATGCTAGAGTGGTAACAAAGTCAAAACTAGCTATTTTTGATATTCAAGGGCGCATAACTCTGGACTTCCTAGTCCGATCTGACTCAAAATCGAACTCATCCGAGAACTTATGGTCATACATGTTTTGACCAAGTTTAATTAAGATTGGTCAATATTTGTGGGTGCTAGAGTGGTAACAACAAAATGTGAACAGACGGACAGACAGACGGACAGACAGACGGACAGACGGACGCCGACGGACAAAAAGCAACCACAATAGCTCACCTTGAGCACTTCGTGCTCAGGTGAGCTAAAAATGCTGATAATCTAATTCTTTATTGCTCGACATCAATATTGTCGTCTAAAGCAGCTTTTGAATTTGAACTATCTGGATTTTTGCCTTTCGGGAAAGGGTTAACTCTTTAATGTTAGAATGGCTAACAAGGTTAACATTTCTGTTGCTCTCAGCAAAGAATAAATATTACCAAACCACCTTTTTGACATTACATAAATATTGTCCATGTATTTGTCAACACCAGCTTACACTAATTATCAGATTGTCTGATTACTTGTTAGCAATCCAAGACGTCATGCTTGTTGCCCTAGAACTAATATTTCTAGATGCCTTACACTTCCATGGAAAATAATGAATGTTGTTATACAACCTCTAAGACATTACATAAATATTGTCCATGTATTTGTCAACTACAGCTTACACTAATTATCTGATTGTCTGATTATTTATTATCAGTCGAGGACATCACACTTGTTGCTCCTGAACAAAAATTTCTAGAAGCCACAAGAATTCATCAAAGATAATGAATGTTGCTAAACCACCTCTCAGACATTACATAAATATTGTCCATGGATTTGTCAACTACAGCTTACACCAATTATCTTGTTGTCTGATCACTTATTAGCAGTCGAGGACATCACACTTGTTGCTCCTGAAAGAAGATTTCTAGATGCTACAAGAATATATACAAGATAATGAATGTTGCTAAACCACCTCTCAGACATTACATAAATATTGTCCATGGATTTGTCAACTACAGCTTACACTAATTATCAGATTGTCTGATTACTTGTTAGCAATCCAAGACATCACACTTGTTGCTCTAGAACTAATATTTCCAGATGCTTTACGCTTTCATGGAAAATAATGAATGTTGTTATACAACCTCTAAGACATTACATAAATATTGTCCATGGATTTGTCAACAACAGCTTACACTAATTATCTGATCGTCTGATCACTTATTAGCTGAGTTGAGGACATCACACGTGTTGCTCCTGAACTAAAATTTCTAGAAGCCACAAGAATTCATCAAAGATAATGAATGTTGCTAATCCACTTCTCAGACATTACATAAATATTGTCCATGGATTTGTCAACTACAGCTTACACTAATTATCGGATTGTCTAATTACTTATTAGCAGTCAAGGAGTTACATCACACTCACTGGTGGTGAACTCGGCCAAAGCGAGGGACGTTTTTCTCTACAACAAGGTACAGATATTTTGCGTTTAAATGTGAGTTTAAAGATCTGATTGGATAGTTTTTCTAATAACAATGAATTTGTTCTAAAAATAGACCGGGTTTACTGATATATATTGACAAACCGTCTGTGTTGTTATAAAATCTCGTAACTACGGCTTTATCAAAGCCGTAGTTAAGATATTTCATAACAACACCAAGGGAATTATATGATAGCGAAAAAACGTCCCACGCTTTGGCCGAGTTCACCACCAGTGACACTTGTTGCATGGAATATCAACCCATTACCACACAGTGACGCTTTTTGACACCTCACAAGATAAAGACTTTGGAAAACATCATGGAACAAGTAGTGACAAGCTATTTCTTCATTTCCCACAAAGTTTTCTACCACCAAAAATTATAAGATTTCAAAATTTCATCGCACTGAAAAAATGTAATCTGCAACTTCTTTCAAATTGGACTACCCCAAAACTTTGTCATCTGGTAATGGGTTAATCTAGTGTTTTCCAAACTAGAGTGACTGCAGTTAATATTTTCTAGTCCATTGTTGCTCTCAGGGAAGAATAAATGATACTAAACCACTTCTCATACATTTATACATAAATATTTTCCATGGATTTGTCAACACCAGCTTACACTAATTATAAGATTGTCTGATTACTTTTTGGCAATCCAGTTTCATCAAAACACATAAGACGTATTTTTGACTAACCGGTGTCTTAGATATCCCTTAAAACAACAATGGCATTGCATAGCTTTTGGTTGATTGGCGATATGTCATTCTTCCTCTCAACGAGTCGTAAAACATCGTTAAGTCAAGAATATGTCTTAAATGTTTTGATGAAACTGGCCCCTGGACATCACAGGTGTTGCTCCTGACCAAATTTATAAGTCTTTTCTACAATTAGAACGGCTGAAGTTGATATTTCTAGATAAGCTTTCATGGAAAATAATGAATGTTGCTAAACCACTTCTCAGACATTACATAAATATTGTCCATGGATTTATCAAAACAGCTTACACCAATTATCTGATTGTCTGATTACTTATAAACCCTACAGGAATACAGTACTTTCTATTTTGTGCACAGACAACAATATAAATTAAACTACACAAAACATTTTAGCAAGGAAAATGCTTTGGATAGGAACAAGCACTGGTTTACCTCTACCAAATTTTAAAGTCATAATACCCACTGGTGGGGAACTCGGCCAAAGCGTGGGATGTTTTTTCCCGATCAATGCATTCCGTCGGTGTTGTTATGAAATATCGTAAATACGGCTTTATCTAAGCCGTAGTTACGAGATTTTATAACAACACCGACACTTTGTCAATACAAAACGGTAAACCTGGTCTGTTTTCAGAACAAGTTCATTGTCATTGGAAAAAAATCTATAAACTCACATTTAAACGCAAAATATCTATACCTTGTTGGAGCGAAAATTGTTTTAGTTCACCACCAGTGGTACCATAAATATTGTAAACTAGAACAATTATTGTAGCCATTGACTTCTGTGGGTTTTCAATCCATTTCAACAAAGAAACAGTTTTTTTTTATAAGACTTAGTGTGAGCATAAAATGGTACAAATAAGAATACATTTTTTGTTTCATTTTGAACAGACCATAAAATTTTGTCCACCTTATAAGAAACAAAATTAAGTTATTTCACAGAAAAAATAGAAGAGATATACTGACATATTTTATTGTCATCTGCAAAAAGGCAGGACAATTTCAGCAGAAATTTGGAGCAGCTGTATAATAATCAGAACTTTATCTTTTTCCAAAAAAGCCATTGGTTTTGATGTCCAAATAGTATTAAAAGATTGGGAAAGCATAGGGGTAAAATCAGAAAACGCTTCTTCTTTTGTCTCAAAACTTTCTGATTTATAACTCATAGATTCTATCTCATAATCTATATCAATTTAACATCCAGTCTTCATGCACCTTGCAAAATGGACCACCCTGAATTGTTACCATATGGGAAAGAGTTATATCAGACTTGTAGACTACAAATTTTCCCAATTTGGCCCAGAAATCATCTGCTAATATGGCAATAAATTTCACACTGGTCTCCGAAATTACAAAAATCCTTCCTGTCTGCTCTTTCACTTGTTACATAAAGAGTCTGGAAAAACTTGTTACGCCAATAGGGAACGATCTTATCAGATCTTATTACTTGCTTCTTTATACAATGAGATCATTAAATCAATGGGTAGAATCAATAAATCTATATCGTCATCTTTCTTCAACCTTATAGTCAAAGTTTGTCTCCTTTGATTAACAAACTGTACAAATTGACATTCAAACAACCATCAACACACAGATCCTATCTGTCTATTGTCTCCCACTTTCATAATTATTGTCTCTTTTCAACCAAAACATTGTAACTGCAGCTTGGTTTAAGCTGCAGTTACAAGGTTTTTGTTGAAAAGCAACAATATACTATTTCTGACTCCAGCTAGATTTTCATCCTTAGTGAAGCAGGTTCTGGAAGCATGGACAGCAAACAATGGTAATCACAATTTCTTCCATTTCATCAACAAATGTACCTTACCATGTGTTTAATATTCCTAACCTTGGAATATCTCACACAGGAGTAAAAAGCATCCACTACAAGACAACCGAATTAAGGATGTTTTGGCCATGAACGTTTTGGTCAGGACGTTTTGGCCACGAACGTTTTGGCCACAATATATTTCAAGGTAGGACCTTTTGGCCAAATATAAATGTAAATGAAATATTTTATAATTGAGACCATTCATTCTTATTTTTTTCTTCATAATGATCTTATATATCAATTTTATTATCAAAATGTCTAAAAGTACAACTATGAAATAAATTTAGTTGGTTCTATTTCTTTTTTCCTTAGAATTGTTTTTGGCCAAAAGGTCCTACCTTGTAAAATATTGTGACCAAAACGTCCGTGGCCAAAACGTCCGTGGCCAAAACGTATGTCCAAAACGTGCGTGGCCAAAACGTATGTCCACAATACAACCACCAGCTACTCATCCTACATAGCTATTTTGCAAAAAAATCATCCATTAGACTAGAAGCAAAAGACTTTTGTCAAAAGTAAGAAAACACTGATTGGCCAAACTAACCTTGAAAGGTATCATTGATTTGGATGGTAGTCTGATTTTTGCTCCCTCCAATTTGGAACATCTACATCTACAGAGTTATATAACAATAATTTCTAAGATATTTACAGGTACATTTTTAGTTCTATTTTTCAAGCATAATTTTTTCTAACGAAGAGGGAAGTCATTAGGAAAGGAAGCCATGCAAAATCCATCTATAATCCTCCAGTTGTCATCAATGTCGGTATTAATTACAATAGCCTGCGTACATTTACAGCATTGTTATGTCAATTCTCTTGTTTTGCGACCAATTATTTGAGGGTTTCAGTTAATGAACTATGTAACACTAGCCTGGGTTCACTCGTCAATATACAATTTGGTCAATAAGATAGCGCATAAAAAATCAATACCCGTTAGATATCGCGGCATCCGTTTTTGATCGTGTTGATATTGACGCCTGGGGACAAGCACGGTATTTTCCAATGATAAGCCGATAAACCGATTGATCTATTTTTAGACGTATAACCTATTTAAAGCCTGTCGTTTTAAAACGAGGCTCGATACTATAATGGAATGAATTACGTTTGAAATATTGAGAGATAATTAAATTTCTGCAAATTCTAGCATTTTCTCATTATTTTCCACGAATGTTTCCAATGTGCTTCTTTAGTTTTGGTTGTCAAAATCACATATTCATTGTCAGGTAAAATTTGGTTTTGCACGGATGAATAGATTTTTAAGAATGCAATTGGGGGACAATGGTTTTTATGTGAGCCATGGCAAATCCAATGCGGATAGATTAACCATTCCCAAACTGCATATATTTTTTTCTGTAACAATTACAAAAAAAGTTTTTAAGGAACAAGCACGACTTTTGTTTGGTTTATATCGACACAAAATGATTGTTTTAAAGCTCAACAGTGAACTACCCTAAAGCTTGGATGGAACCCTTGCAAACGATTTTTATTCTGTCTTCTTCTTTTCCTTTTTATTTATTTTCTTTTATTCGAACATAAATTCGTTTAACTATTAAATTCCTTCAAACTTACAACAGTAGGAGAAATTAATGTTGTTTGAAATTCTATTATACATGAAAAATAATGAAAAATGTTATGTTCCATTTCTTACTATTGTCTGATACAAAATGTAAAAAAATGGTCGAGAGAAAAATGAAAAATTATTATGACGCAATTTGACAAATAGTTAATAAATATTTCGAGAAATGGGTGTTTTTTTATGTAAAAACTAACTCATCAATGGGCCATTTAAACTATTTAATCATTTCCCGAACATGACCTTTCCAATAGAAAAGGCTGGGAAGATATTTCGATACTAACAGTTTTCTCCTTTTGTTTGAGTATTTTCTTGCATTATTTTAAACAAATCCTACCTTTATCATCACAAATTTTGTCGCCTGCAAGCATCTTCTAAAATGGGAGTCTGAATTGCGGCCGTTTGTTAAGGTGTAAATTGGTGGATAAGATAACAAACTGATAAGAAGAGGTGTTATATGTGTTATTGTCTACTGTAAGTGTGTCACACTAACCCATTCCCACATATTGACGCCTTTGACACCCGACATGATAAAGCTTTTTGAAAACATTGTGGACAATGAAGAAATTGCTTGTGGCACATAACTTCTTAATTTCTCGCAATTTTTTCTCCAAAAAGAAAAAAAAGTTACATATCATTAAATGATTTACTTGAAAATGTCGTCTGCAACATCTAGAATTTAGACAAGATTGAAACTTTGTTTTCTGGTTATTAGTCAGCCCTTCGACTGCTCCAATTTGAAAACGCTGCAAAACCAGAAACTGTTGTTGATAAAGATGGCATTTGTACACAGAAAGAAAATATTGAGATGAAAGAAGAAAACTGATGGTAATATTAAGTTTCTGCTTTTTTTCTTCTTTTTTTAGATCACCCGTTTCCATTATGGTCTTTTTCGGGAAAGGGCAAACCCTTTCTCAAACAAGACCTGGTTTCAACGTGTTTAATTGAAAAGGCTTGTGGAAACATTAAAGCGAAAGAAGAAATGTTGATAAACAGCAATTTCCCCTTTTGCCTCAGTTTTTTCTCAGCTTCTTGGTTCACAAATCCTTTTCTGTTCAACATCCCTTTCGGCAGCATTCAAAATAAAGCGGTCAAAATGTTTGCCGTTTTTAAAAGGGTTAAGCGACCGACACCGTAGGATTTATAGCCAACCGTTTAACCCTTAGCAATAACAGTTTACCAAAAAGATATAAAATCCAATAATTGCTGAATTGTGCAATATTTGTTAGCCTAATTAGAATTATCTTGAAAAAGACGGGTACCCGATTTCCATGAAGAAATACGGGTACCAGTCTAGTCCATGGGGATTTCTGTTACTAAATATAGCACTAGATAATTATCTGGACGAGTTACCGTTCGTGAAATTACCCCCAAAAATTGTGAAACAAGAGGGCCATGATGGCCCTAGATCGCTCACCTGAAATTTCTTGCCTTGTTGAAAGAAACATTTTGACCTGTATAGCAGCAAATTAAGAATTTTGCAATGAAGCCCCTTTTCCTTAGTTTTTCAAAAGAATGAAACAAAATTCAGCCTTTTCAAAAGTGTTCGCCCTTTTACCCTTTTTCTGATGCCACTGCACTAAGAGCTTTGATATTAATCAAATTCTTATAATATCTTTGAAAGCCCTTCACCCAAAAAACATTCATGTGAAGTTTTAAGAATATTGGCCCACTACATGTAGAAAGCCAGAAGATTTTTAAAAGATTTGGCTATTTTCCCGTTTTCTCATGCCGCGGAAGTCAAAGGCTTTGATGGAATCAAAGTCTCTCAAAAACTTTGAAAGCCCTTCACCAAAGGATCATTCATGGGAAGTTTCAAGAATATTGGCCCACTAGTTGAAGGCAGAAGATTTTTACAAGATTTGGCTATTTTCCCCTTTTCTCATGCCACGGCAGCCAGGGTCTTTGATGGAATCAAATTCTTTTAACAACTTTGAAAGTCCTTCACCCAAGGATCATTCATGTGAAGTTTCAAGAATATTGGCTTGCTAATTAGGCAGAAGAAGAGTTTTAAAATATTTGGCTATTTTCCGCTTTTCTCATGCCACGGCAGCCAGAGTCTTTGATGGAATGAAATTCTTTTAACAACTTTGAAAGCCCTTCACTCAAGGATCATTCATGTGAAGTTTCAAGAATATTGGCTGACTGGTTAGGCAGAAGAAGATTTTTAAAAGATTTGGCTATTTTCCGCTTTTCTCATGCCGCGGCAGCCAAAGTCTTTGATGGAATCAAATTCTTTTAACAACTTTGAAAGCCCTTCACTCAAGGATCATTCATGTGAAGTTTCAAGAATATTGGCCAACTGGTTAGGTAGAAGAAGATTTTTAAAAGAGTTGGCTATTTTCCCCTTTTCTCATGCCGCGGCAGCCAGAGTCTTTGATGGAATCAAATTCTTTTAACAACTTTGAAAGCCCTTCACCCAAGGATCATTCCTGCCAAGTTTCAAGAAAATTGGTCCACTGGTTTGGGAGGAGAAGATCTTTAAAGAAATTGTGGACGGACGGACGGACGGCCGGACGGCCGGACGGACGGACGACGGACAACGACCGATCACAATACCTCACCTTGAGCACTTTGTGCTCAGGTGAGCTAAAAAGCAGATGGCGCTTTTGCTTGACCCCAGACTGATCTTTGAACCGGAGAAAGTAAAGGAGGGAAAAATGATCAGTCTGGAACCCAGTCTAATGTAACACCATTATCAAGCCCATCAATTATGGGGTTTATTGTATCTTCTCTTTCCTTATATAGAATAAACATTCATTAAATAGCCCAAACATTCGTTAAGAACCATTCACATCTTCTTTAGTTACTGATATTTATCTATGATTAATTACTGAGAACAATGCACCTCCCCGCATGCCGATGGGTATTTCTGATACATCAATAATTTTTATTCATGTTCTCCTTCTGTTTTTTTTTTTTTGCAATTCAGTACACAACTACTATCTTTAGCAGCATCAATTAAGTTACCTTCATAATCTTTCAAATTGCAACATTCTTTCAGTTCATTCATGGGAAAGAGTTTGATGCCTCTGTTACATTTTACAAACTCTGAGGGAGTAAACATCAACATTTTTGTCAGAATGGATATTTGCCTCTATTGGGGATCGAACTTGGGACCTCTTGAGTGAGAAGCAGATGCCCTACCTACTGCGTCATGGCCATGGCACCAGCTTGTCTAGGAATGGTTTGACCAACCAAATTTTGTCTCCATGGTACGGACAATAGGGTGAAAACTGGCAGAGTCATTTACTGGGGAATCAACAGTCAATTATCAACAGTCAATTAGATATTCCTGAGTCAATTAGCAGAATTAATCAAGCGGTATGGTTCTGAGGCCCTCATTACACATGCATTATAATCTCACTGATTACAGGGCAATTTGTCCTTCAAATTCTCTCTACCAGGAACTAGACTGTAATATTGCAATGTACTGCACAAAACAATAAGTGTGCAGCATAATGTCCAACTTGCTTAATTGCTCAAATACAAAGTTACTTCAAAAGGAATTTTGTATACATCAATACGAGAAACCACACAGATCAAGAAGCAGCAGGTGATTATAAAGTTTAGAACCAAATGTTTTTGAATCACACTGGTCCAATCCTCATGCGTGAAATGAAAGAAACATGAAGGAAACTTGTCCTGACTTTTCTACAAAATAATGATTGTATCCAGGTTAAGCAGCGTTACACAATATTGACAATCGTTCACAGACCCAGTGAATAATGAGTTTCCCCTGGGGTCAAATAGTCAATCATAATAATTACAATTGATTAGATTTAGGTCACAATGAGACACTTTAATAGTGGGTAAATATTTGATATTGCTTTCCATAATATGTAAAAGAACATACAAACATACTGACCATTTGCTTGATATAAAAGGGAGCATAGACTTTTTGTTCAAGAGTTTAGCTTTTCCATTTGCATCAATGTTTAAAAACTCTATCTTTTAAGCAGGTCAAAACTAGACTTCATCCAAGTATTAAAGATTCTATATTGTTGTTCACCTTCGAAAATACCATGAACATATAAGTTACAACATTGTTGAACGCAATTAACAAAATATTCCTACAATCAAGACAAAGGTACTAGAGGATGCAGTGGTGATTGACCATAATTACATTTATGAAATATAAATTACAGTAAATTCAAATTTGTTAAGTTTCATTTTGACCATCATGATAACTATGATAATGATGTCCCAACTTATACAATGTCATAATCATTATTCATTCAAAAGCATTGGGTGACTGATTGCAAGATAACATTATATCAACGATCTCTAGCTAGCGGCTAATAAAACATGTGAGGTCGATAGCTATTCCCTGGAAATTACCTGGAATCGAAAAGTTTCCTCTCTCTAACATGCCTCTGCCTAACCCTTTCTCAAATGGTGAATTAAAAGTTGCACAAATTTTAACCGATTCCCAAACAAGACCCGGTTCTGATGTCCTTTATAGATATGCTATAGGAAAACATTGAGGCAAAAGAAGAAAATGCTGATAACCAGCATTTTCTCCTTTTACCTCAATATTTTCCCTGCAATATTAAGCAAAATATCCTATCAAGAAGAACACCCATTTTGCTGTCTGTATCGGAATGCTATTTTGGGAATCAAATAAAATATGCAAGTTGGAAATGACTCGATAGCGATTCCCAGGAAAATACCTGGAATCTAAAACAGTTTCCTCTCTCTAACATGCTTCTGCTACAGTCACACAGGACTGTCTCCACTAGTAACAATTTCCCAAATGTCACAAAGGCGAACATCAGCATAGATTTTGATACAAACAGGATTTGAAAATATTGAAACAAAAGGCAACATATGTGGTTGTAACACACTTAAATGCCTCCGAGTTAAATTTCATTTTAAATTTTGAAAATAAAAATGAGAGAGAGACAAATGGACAATGGCAAAACAACAATATGTCCCCAATCTTTCCACACAAGCCGGGGGTCATAAATATATGTTGGCTATGCGGGTACAAACATTGATGCAGAAGAAAGAGTAGATGTTATTTGAATAATCTAATTTTTTATATCGCTGCTTTTCTGCGAAAACCTCGTATCTGCAGCTTAAAACAAGCTGCAGATACGAGGTTTTCGTAGAAAAGCGACGATATACAGTCTTGTCTGGTAAAGGTATTTCTCAGAACATTGAATCACTTGAGGAATGAAGGCTAATCAATAGGTTGCAAACTGTGCACTATCAAAGAAAACTTGAATATAGCTTTAGAAAACACCATTACTTAAAGGCTGGCTAATGGAAAAGTTATATCAATAGTCGAGGGATTAATGCTTTAGGTTAAACAGTTAGGTATACAGAAACATTATGCCGACGTAAACCAAGATCAGACAGTACAGTAAATACAATCTGATCACAACCTGCATTATTACATATCACAATGTCCATCTATAGGAATCTTAATTCCATCCAAGTCAAACAAAAAATTGCAACAAAGTCTCAAATTGCTATCTCTGAAATGACAATATTGTCCTTACAAAAGGCTAAGAGTTAAATGCTATTCCCAGACATATTATCAAGGACTTAGCACAAACTAGAGCTGTATAATTCTAGGCTAGATATATTAGAGATTAAAGCTTGCATCAATTCTGTGATGAAGTGCTGGGCTTTTACAAGATATTTCTGATAAACAGTTTTAGATTTTGCCAACATAATACACATATTGGCAGATAAATAAAACAAAGACTCCCTAGAAAAGACAACCACTTGCAACAAAACAAGTTATACCAAAGATCTCTGCCGCAAATCTAGAATTTCTGTGAGGGGGTTTCGAAAATACCAATGGGGGGGGGGGTGTCCTAGTATTACATATTTTGGTTAAGAGGGGGGGGGGTCGTATGACACCCGCAGATATCCCTCTAGATTCTCCACTGGGTCTAAGGAAGTTTTACTTTCTCATTCAAGGGCAGATAACAACCCCCACATCTGTAATTATAGATGGATAATAAAGATGGTACCTTGACCTTCAGTCATAAGGAATTGTGGTACAACCTTGGCCTTAAAAGTGTTTCCATTAGAAAACAGAAATTATAGATGGATAATAAAGATGGTACCTTGACCTTCAGTCATAAGGAATTGTGGTACAACCTTGGCCTTAAAAGTGTTTCCATTAGAAAACAGAAATATTGCCATGTTTGATGAATGATTTCCTGAAGATGTTATGGTCATATTTTCTGGACTAAATGTGTTTTTTATGACATTTTATATGGACCAGAAATGATTATATTACCCTACTACAAGAACAAATAATATATAGCTCATGATTTGGTCCAGCTAAAAATGATCACAAATCAAGAACCATTTCTTCAATAAACATTAAATTTTGATAAGTTGGTTTTATTCTTTTCTCTTTAACAAATTATAATTTGGACTCATCAAAGCTTTTGTTGTTTGAGAAATGACTAAAATCTAGGATGTGTTGATTGTCTTTTCCTTTATAGTATTATCCTTACAGAAGATGCAAATGAATCATGTAAAGAAGATTCAATAGATAAGCAATCTACATCTACTTCTTGTCTGCAGCAACTTTCATATTGCTGCACCGTGAAATTTTGTCGCTTGGGTATGAGTTGAGTTTAATATTTTGTTGACATGAAGGGAAGACCAATTTATCAGAGACTCATCCTGTGCTGTGCAGAAATGATAAGTTGGTTGCATGCAAATAGCATTTTTATAAGCATCGATTTCATTTCCAAAATAGATTGCAATTTCTCTTTGGCATGACAATATTACACTTTGGTCCTGTCTAAAACAACAGCCACCACAAATAGCATACAACATGCAAATTATAGGATATATTATTCATTCAGACGTCATTTTGGCACCTCCAGATAAAGGAAATTGTTACAAACTTCGCTGTTCATGGGAATTTTCAGTGAAACTTGCCTAGATCTAAAACAATTCTTTAAGAACTTTATATGATGGAAGGGGAAAAAAGCTTTTATTTTATCATCAGCTATTATTCCATCCAGAAACTTCTTTTAAATTTGAATTTAGATAAATCTCATGAAGAGGAAAAAATATTCAAAGACCAATGTCAGTAATGTGCTTGTGATGAAATTCCCTATTTGATAAAATTGCAAAGAATTTTCTCAGAGGGGGATTTGCATTCATTTGAATAAATGTAATTATCATTACAATTCATAACATGCACATACAAGAAGCCAGATGCTTCTATTTTAGTGGACATTTTTAACCCTTTCCCAAACAACAAAATTTTAGGGTGATCCACTGCAAAAACGGCCACAAATGACAAAATGGAAGTTATTAAAGATAGGATTTGTGTAAAATATTGCATAGAAAATATTGAAACAAAAGGAGAAACTGCTGGTTATCAGCAGTTTCTTCTTTTGTCTCAATGTTTTCCCAAGCCTTTTCTATTAGGGACGTCAAAACAAGGTCTTGTTTGGGATAGGGTTAAGAGAGCATGCTACTAGATATGATACATGTAAGCAATCCAGAATTGTGTACTTAATAAGAGTGTCAATGATCAAATTAAGTAATGTCACCAACTTGCCTATCATTACATTTTAAAAGACTTGAACAAGTTCCGAAACTTTAGTGCAAAACTATCATACAAATTTGAGCGTGTACAATGCTTGAAAGATAGTTAGGAAATATTGCCTTGTCCTGGAAAGGTTAAAGTGAGGGAGAAGATATCTCCGAAATTCAATCATATCAGTAATCAGTATAACCTGATTCTACTCTACCGCAGATTTAATGTGGACCTCTCAGGAATTTCATGCATTCTCTCATTTCTCGCATATAGACATCTGACTGCAAAAAACTAAGTTTCAGATACACAATTGTATATTTAGCAATATTGATGTCTCACTATATATGTCACTTTGCTAAATTTGTTTCATAGATTCAAACCTGTACATAAATTTTCTGCAAGAGAAATTTGTTTTATACAAATCTGTTTTCTACAGATTACTATCTTCTTACCAATTGAGTTTGAGTTTATTGGGGTTTTACGCCGTTTTCAACTACCAGGGTCATATCGCGGCGGCTGGAGCACCTAACCGTGGGTTACTGGTATTTGTCGAACCAGTACAACCACAATATCCAAACCGAGCCTCCAACTGCTCTCTCACATAGATGATTCACACCCATTGGTGAGAGACAAATGACTTTTGTCAAATGTCAGAATGGATACTGGCCGAGCCCGGGTTCGAACTCGAGACCCCTGGATTGAAAGACTCCGACGTAACCGAATGAGCTATCCGGGCTCGAGTCTTACCAATGGAGATGGAAACATGTCATAAATGGCATAACTTTTGATTAGGTTAGAGTAAGAGAACATTTTTTTCTTTTTTTTTGTCATTTGATGACATTTTATCAAGTAGTGGGTGTAGAAATCAGAGCTTTAAATGTAAGGATTTACAGGGAATGACTCACTTTAAAAGATCACTGCAGCAAGTTTAATGAAGCGGTATTCAGTTTAGAATGTAACTTTACTTTCCAATCAACTGGGATCAAATGAATTGCTAAATGTCATGCAGTTCTACAAAAATTTCACAGAATTATTGAAGCTTAAAACTATTGATTTACTTTTTTAATCCATTACCCTAAGTGATCAGGCAAATCTATAAACAAAATAGAGATGTCTACGAGATCTGTAGCTCTCGATGGAAACATACCAGCTACCAGAGCTAAAGATGAGAGGGAGTGTTTCAACATTAAACATGCAAGATTTCTTTTCCTGTTCATAAAACCTTATGTTGTGGGTACTCATTGGAATTGTCCCATCAAGACGATTCCAATGAGTACCTACATAAGGTTTGGGATTCAAATAACAAAAAGGTTTTGAAAAATATGTAAACATTATCTATACCTTTAAAAACTAGAAATCTATCACTGAAGGTGATAAAAATACCCCCGCCACCACCTTTGTTCGGACAAGCGTTTTTGTTGAATCAGGAGCCATACTCAGAAATTTTCAATCCGATTTTCTTGAAATTTGGTCCAATAAGGGGCCATAACTCAGAAAGTATCGTTCTGATTTCCGTGAATTTTGCATCTTGCATATATACAGGTCCTAATGCATACCTGTGCCAAGTATGAAGCAAATCATTCAGTAACTGTAGGAGGAATTGTCCGGACAAGCATTTTTGTCAAATCAGGGGCCATAACTCAGAAATAGTCGGTCTGATTTTCGTGAAATTTGCGTCTTGCACATCTACAGAAGTTAATGCACACCTGTGCCAAGTATGAAGCAAATCGGACAGTAACTAAAGGAGGAGTTGTCCGGACAAGCATTTTTTGGTAAAATCAAGGGCCATAACTGAGAAAGTATTGGTCAGATTTTTGTGAAATTTGCGTCTTGCACATCTACAGGTCCTAATGCACACCTATGCCAAGTATGAAGCAAATCGAACAGTAAAAGTAGGAGTTATCCGGACAAGCATTTTTGTGTCATATCAGGGGCCGTAACTCAGAAAGTAATGGTCGAATTTTCGTGAAATTTGCGTCTTGCACATCTACAGGTCCTAATGCACACCTGTACCAAGTACGAAGCAAATCGGACAGTAACTGTAGGAGGAGTTGTCCGGACAAGCATTTTTGGGTCAAATCAGGGGCCATAACTCAAAAATTATTGGTCCAATTTACGTTAAATTTGCGTCTTGCACATCTACAGGTGACAATGAACACTTGTGCCAAGTATGAACTAAATCGGTCAACAAGTGTAGGAGGAGTTATCCGGACAAGCATTTTTTGGTCAAATCAGGGGCCATAACTCAGAAAGTATCAATCCGATTTTCGTAAAATTTGCATCTTGCACATCTACAGGTCCTAATGCACACCTGTGCCAAGTATGAAGCAAATTGGACAGTAACTGTAGGAGGAGTTGGCCAGACAAGCATTTTTGGGTCAAATCAGGGGCCATAACTCAAAAAGTATTGGTCCGATTTCTGTGAAATTTGCGTCTTGCACATCTACAGGTCACAATGAACATTTGTGCCAAGTATGAACTAAATCGGTCCACAAGTGTAGGAGGAGTTATCCGGACAAACATTTTTTGGTCAAATCAGGGGCCATAACTCAGAAAGTTTCGGTCCGATTTTCGTGAAATGTGCATCTTGCACATCTACAGGTCCTAATGCACACCTGTGCCAAGTATGAAACAAATTGGACAGTAACTGTAGGAGAAGTTGTCCGGACAAGCATTTTTTGGTCAAATCAGGGGCCGTAACTCAGAAAGTAATGGTTGGATTTTCGTGAAATTTGCGTCTTGCACATCTACAGGTCCTAATGCACACCTGTGCCAAGTATGAAGCAAATCGGACAGTAACTGTAGGAGGAGTTGTCCGGACAAGCATTTTTGGGTCAAATCAGGGGCCATAACTCACAAAGTATCTATCCGATTTCCGTGAAATTTGCGTCTTGCACATCTACAGGTCACAATGAACATTTGTGCCAAGTATGAACTAAATCGGTCCACAGGTGTAGGAGGAGTTGTCCGGACAAGGTTTTGGAGACAGACCAACAAACAAACCATCCAACCATCCAACCATCCAACCACTGGACCGACAGGTTGATTCCAGTATACCCCCTCCAAACTTCGTTTGCGGGGGTATAAATATCAGTTATTTTGATATTTGTCATCTATTTCATTCATATCTCCTTTTATAAAGCAATGACTTAGAGTAAAAGATTCCTGTTGGCATCTTAGTAAATAAATGGCTAAATGTCATGCAGTTCTATAAAATTTTCACAGAATAACTGAAGCCTTAAACCATTGATTTATATTTTCGATCTTTTTAGGTACCTTACCAGGTAGATCAGAAAATGATATTGAAATGTCTATGAGATCTGTAGCTCTCGATGGAAACATAAAGGAAATTTGAAATTGTCTCTGTATTTCCGAATCATTGTCAAAAATTCTAAACAAACTAATTCAAGGAATTCTAATCACACAAAGTTCATTCAAAATACCTAAACATTATCTACACCTTTACAAAATGTAAACTAATTCCCTAAATGTGTTGTACAGATTTGAATTTTTTTATGTCAATCTTATTTTTTTCATACAAATCTTTTTATAGCAGGGAATGACTTGGAGTGAAAGATCGTACAATGCAGCGTTATTCAGTTTTGATTGTCACTTTACATGCCAATCCACTAGAATCCAAATCAATCACTAAATGTCATGCAGTTCTATAAAATTTTCACAGAATAATTGAAGCTTAAAACTATTGATTTACACCTTTGATCCATTAACCTTACTACTCGGGTAAATCCATAAATAAAACTGAGATGTCTACGAGAACTGTACCTCTCGATGGACACATACCCATCGTCACTGATAAGGACGGGTGAAGGAAATATCATTAATTGACCATCAAACAAATTGTCCTAGAATAATGCAATAGAATACATCTAAATGAGTACCTATATTACAGGGTTTGGATGAAATATTGAAATAATTAATCTAGAATGTTTATAATGCATCCATGCCTTTGCTTTAACATACAATTTTTTTCTCTTTCAGCATCATACACATGTTTTGTAAAGAAGCATAATCTAAAACATATTTCTTTTGTTACCAATCATAGGATAGAATATTACATAAAACACAAAGAATACAACATGAGATTTTCTAAAAGGATTAGATCTATTAAAGATGTTCAATATTTGTTCTAATTGTCCTTGGTTGATTACAGTAGATTTTACTGCTTTATTTTATGGCACATAAAAAAGTAACATGGTTCTGTTAATTTACTTTGATGACCGATTGTGTAATGACATCCTTTCATCAAGATATGGAACTGCATGTCAGCTCTTTATATCTATTCTAAACTTACTGTGACTAGGTCTCAGCCAATTTTCTTTTGCACTTTGGTTTTGTACAAAACATATAAGACACTTGCAGAAAAGACAGCAAAGCTGATAATGAATCCTGTGTAAGAAATTGGTGGAATTAAGGTTGAGCAATGACTGAACTATTACTTTTTTTCTTTAACATTTCATCAAACTTTTATTCTCTGAACCAACACTATCTACAATCACAAACTTTAAAATAGTCCAAAGCAAAAATGAATACCAAATAAAATAGTAACAGTATACTAAAAATAGAATTTGTACGTTACAACTTAAAGGGCGACGGTAACAGATGGTCTAATTGCAAAAAATGAATTTTTTTGAAAAAATATGCAAAACTTTTGTGTTGACCACCTCGGGATGGTTAATAATATGCAATTCAGACAGAGAATGAGCCGAAATTACAAGACAGATAGCTGAATTTAGGGAGAATCCAAGCCTAAATTCAACCCCATCACTGATGGGGTTAGAATTATTTTCAAATTGTTGCGCATGCGCATACAGCGCGGACCATGATTCAAACGAGATTCATACTTAAATTTCAATATGACGTCATCATGTATGTTGTGACGTCATTTAAGAAAGTCGCATGTCCTACTGTTTTGACCTACTTTCGACATCGCTTCATGAATTTGGTATCAAATTGCGAAAAAATGAGTCGTTGCTTCAATAGTTTCTCGTAATCATTTAATCAGGTCATATAAAGCTTAAAAAGTGTACATTTTGTTTGTATTTGACAATTTTTGGGTCCAAATCTGGGAAATAGTAGCTTTAAAAAGCAGTTTAGGGAAAAAGGAAAATGCTGATTTCCATTGATGTTTGTAAAAAAAAGTCTCATAAAGAAATCAATAACAATGATTGTTTGGGAAAAGTATTCAAGCTAGAGCTATATATGTAGATATTTTTGTTGTCTGTTTGTCAATGATGAAGTGACATATTTCATGTTCAATTCAACAATCTTAGAGTTGCCCACGCAAAATGATTCTTTCCTGTCTTCATAAAAATGTTCTAGAAAATCACTTTTACAAGAGATGGAAAGCAAAACACTTTACAAGTATTTGATTCACAGCTCATTAAAAACAAGAGGACCATGATGGTCCTATATCGCTCACCTGAACTAAGATGATATGAGCCACAGTTTTGTTCAAATCAATTATTTGTGACTTTAAGACTGAAAACAAACTTATGGTCAACAACATTGTGTCCAAATTTTGTCGCTATTAGTGGTTGTTAGAGTAAAAACAGTCGAAAACGGCAAATTTGTCAATTTGAAGGGCTCAGCAAACTCAGCAAATTCTACTCTGATTAAGCTGAAATTCAAACTGGTGCAAGATCTTACGTTCAGCAACATCGTGTCCAAATTTCGTCTTCATTGGTCAACAATTGCAGATGCTAGAGTGTAAACAAACTCCAAAACAATCGAAAACATCAATTTTGTCAATTTCAAGGTCATATAACTCACGACTTTCTAGTCCGATGAGACAGCAGTTCAAGCTCATCCAAGAAATTGTGGTCACCAACATTGTGTCCAAGTTTCGTATTAATAGGTAAATAATTGTAGATTCTAGAGTGTAAACAAAGTCGAAAACAATCAAAAACAGGAATTTTGTCAAATTCAAAAGCGTATAACTTATAACCTTTTGATCTGATCAATCTGAAAATCAAACTCATACATGATCTTATAGTCCGTAACATTGTGACCAAGTTTCTGTCTTGATTGGTCAATAACTGTAGATGCTAGAGAGTAAACAAAGTCGAAGACAGTAGAAAACGTCAATTTTGTCAAATTCAAGGGCATATAACTCAGGAATTTTTTATCCGATCAATCTAAAAGTCAGATTCATTCGAGATCATATAGTCCTTTACATTGTGTCAAAGTTTTGTCTAGATTGGTCAATAATTGTAGATGCTAGAGTGTAAACAACATCAAAAACAGTTGAAAACAGCAATTTTGTCAAATTCAAGGGCGTATAACTCATGACTTTATGATCCGATCAACCTGAAAATCAAACTCATACAAGATCTTATAGTCCTTAACATTATCTCAAAGTTTTGTCTTGATTGGTCAATATTTGTAGATGCTAGAGTGTAAACAAAGTCGAAAACGGTCAAAAATAGCAATTTTGTCAATTTCAAGGGCACATAACTTAAGACCTTCTGGTCCGATCAGACTGAAAATCGAACTTATCCGAGATCTTATGGTCACCAACATTGTGTTAAAGTTTTTACTTGATTGACCAATAATTGTAGGTACTAGAGTGTAAACAATGTCAAAACTAGCTATTTTTCGCATTCAAGGGCAGATAACTCCGGCCATAATAGTTCGATCTGACCCATAATCGAACTCATCCAAGATCTTATGGTCATACATGTTCTGACCAGGTTTGGTCAAGATTGGCTTATATTTGTAGATGCTAGAGTGTAAACATGAAATTGTGGACGGACAGACAGACGGACAGACAGACAGACAGACAGACGGACGACGGACAAAAAGTGACCACAATAGCTCACCTTGAGCACTTCGTGCTCAGGTGAGCTAAAAAAGAACTTGTACATGTAATGGGTTACTAAGGCCTTTTTCAACACTGAGTTTTCTCCTTTTTCTTTGCTTCATTTGCAACCTATAAGATGTTTATCATTCAAAGATCATTGTTCCAGAAATTTGGACAATTCGAATTTGAAAGCTGCTGCAGATGAATTATTGATGTTAATAAAGATAGACTAGCTCTGTGTACAATACAGCATAGAAAAATTAAGGTAAAACAAGAAAATGATGATTATCTGCATTTTCTTTATTTGCCTCAGTCTTTTACAAAGATTTTTCTAAAAGGGACATTAAAACCAGATCTTGTTTGGGAAAAAGTTAAAATATTCATTAGCATTTCTAACGAATCTCTGTTTGGTTACAAGAACTGACATCATTAATTATACATTTTGTGGATCATTATCTTACAGTTTAACAATTTTAGGTGAAACTTGACAAAAACTAATGCTCCCGATCACTTATTGTTAAATTGAGCTGTAGTCTTGCAGAAGCTTCAGAAGGCATTGACGCAAAAGAAGAAAATGTTGATAATGAGCATTACTTCTTTTAGCCATTATGTTGTCTGTAGCATTTGTCATCTGTAGAAGCTTTCTATCAGGAACAGTTTAATTTTTGCCAGTTGGAAAAATACAAAAAAGTAAATTTCAGTCTAAAACATCTTTGATTATAGCTCCATTTAAACAGCTGTCAGGACTATAAAGAAGATTGTTCCTAAACAAGAAAAATTGTCTGACTGTCTGAGAAGTATAGTGCTAAAATAACATTCCAACAGGGGCTTAATAGCCATTTATAGACTATAGAGAATTGTCAAACTACTAGAAATGGAAAACCACATCAGTTTCTTAGTCTGTCTGATTAATCAGAAAGACAATACAGAAGTTTATACAAATACTGATGCACCAGCGAATAAGTATTCATTAAAATATCAAGAACTAGCTAAGCCCATTTTTTTTCACTGAAAATCCTATGCAAAGTTTGAATATGGTAAGACAGGCTTTCACAAGCAACTTCCCATCTTCTTTCAACTTCTTTTGTCATAGAAAAACAAAATTAGCCCTTTCCCAAACAACAAAAGTTTGGACTGGTCCAATTTGAAAGCTGCTGCAGACGACATTATAAATGATAATAAATATAGTATTTGTGTAAAATAAAGTGCAGAAAATATTGAGACAAAAGGAGAAACTGCTGGTTATCAGCAGTTTCTTCTTTTGTTTCAATATTTTCCCAAGCATTTTCTATTAGGGACGTCAAAACCAGGTCTTGTTTGGAAAAGGGTTAAATTATACCTGTTATGTCAATAACACTTCATGATAGAATGAATCTAAAAGAGGAAGAATAATACAGTTAGGTTGAGAATAAAAATAATTAATAACAACAATTAACTGCAGTTTTCTGACAACACAAAATTAGAATTGCCTTGTTTGATGACAACAGTGTCCAATATGGCCACCATTACAAAATGTCATTATGAATAGTTTTGCAACATCAACATCAATCATCTTTATTCTTTCTCATGATTTCTAGCAGCGATCCAGACATGTGGAAGTGTCTGACATGTTATGCTTTGGTCTTAATTTCAACTATTTGCTATATGTAAATCATACCCATTTATCAGTCCTATTAATTTTTGCACCAAGCAGTAAGACATTGAATTATTGGCTTAATGTTCAGAATTTGAACAGCTCCACATATTATCCATATGTTTTTTAACCTCTGCTGCAAGAAACTAATCGCAGGAAACAATTTTGGGTCAGTTTTCTCATAATTCATATTTTCATCCAATTTTCACACATAAAACCATTTTACAGTGTTTTATGACTTTACAAGCAGCGTTGGGTTGTTTCTCACCCAAATCAATTATATCTTGACAATTTATGGTGTTTGTTATGAACTGCAGGATACAGGCTTCCTGTGAAACCTGTCATGGAGAGGTCGTCCCTTCAGTAAGCCTATTTACATATAGCTGCTATCATTTATGCAGTGTTAATTTTTTTTGACTTATCCTTTCCTAAACAAGCATTGATTTTGCCCTAATTCAAAAAGCCTTGGAAAGCATTGAGAGAAAAGAAGAAAATGCTAAAAATCAGCATTTTCTCTTTTTCCTTCAATATTTTCCGCATCATAACATACACTAATTCCATATACTGAACACCCGTTTTATCATCTGCGGCAGCTTTCACCGTCTAAATATTTGCAGTTTGTGAAAGTGTCATGTGATGAGAATATAAATAATGAAGCCATTCAACAATTTGACATTCTGAGCTTAAGGAAGCATGACTTAATCAGCAGAGTAAATATTGAATAATTCGAGGGCTTGGTGCAAAACTATTGTAACTACATTTTGTAAAATTTTACAGGAGAGAGAAAAAACTTATTGATTTTCTCAAAGTTAAAGAGGAAAAATGTTTTTAAAATTCTAAATATCTTTTGAAGTATACAGAATTGAAACCTAATATTAGAATACATGATGTATTCCTTCCTAAAGATTGAGAAAATGCAGAAAAGTGAATTTCTGAAAAATATGTAGTTACAATAGTTTTGCACTGAGCCCTCGATATAGTCTCAATATGATATAAAATGAGCTGTTTAGTGTTCAGGCAAAATTACCTTATAGCGGACGATAATTCACCTGGCAGAGCTTTCCATTCGATTAACATAGGCTGCTCTGCCAGGTCCATTCTCGTCCGCTATAATAGTATATAAAGTCCATATAGTTTTCACCCCACCCTCTTAAACAATTAGGCTAGATTGAGGCACATAATTATCATATACATGTAGGCATTTGGTGTAAGTACTAATTTTTTATGTCTTGACCCTAATTTAAATGTCCAAGACATCAATTCCTCCTCTTTCCCTCAATATTTTGTATGAAATAACATTCATGTCAACTTTATTGCTTTTCACATCAGTTATTTTGCTGCCTATCAGCGGAAATGAGATACTACAACACTATTTTAAAAGTTTGTAAAAAGGGATACAAACCCTAAGGATTGTGTGGTAATGGTTAAATGAAGAGATCAGTATTTAGGCATCAGTGAAACAATGCACTAGTAGTTAATCTTGGCATTAGATCTATGAACTAAGTGATTTTGAATGTGTATATAATAATCCATATTTCATACAAGCCTCTGGGAGATTGGCTATCATTTTAACCCTTTCCCAAACGACAAAATTTTAGGTTGGTCCTTTTTTAAAAGCTGCTCTAGAGAACAAAATTTATGTTAAAGGGGAAGGGATTTGTGTACAATATAGCACAGAAAATATTGAGACAAAAGGAGACTGCTGGTGATCAGCAGTTTCTTCTTTTGTCTCAATGTTTTCACTAGCCTTTCCAATTAGCGACGTCAAAACCAGGTCTTGTTTGAGAAAGGGTTATCACAACAGTTCAATCTTTCAACAAAATTCAGTCTGCATCCATAGAGCACTTACTCTCATAGCCCTTTCCCATACAAACATGGGTTTTGACATCCCTAATAGAGAAAGATACCGAAAACATTGAGGCAAAAGAAGAAAATGTTAGTTTAAACATCTATTATGTTGTCTGCAGCCTTTCTAGAAAGATTTGAACATATTTGAGTCTGTATCAACCAAATACTCTCATAACCTTTCCTCAGATGAGAAATTCTAGACTGAAATGAAAAGAAATCTGTTGAGGATTTCAAAATAAAAGTGTTTCTTGAAAAAAAGAAATATTCAGGGAAAGGAGTACATAATTATGTTTCTCTTTTTTCTTAATGCTTTCAAATGATCAAACTGGGAACATTGCAGAATATTTCTACCAAAATAGATCCTGTGTTTCTTCTTTTCTCTTCACATTTTTTTTAAAATCTCTTCAAAGACTGCTAACCCTTTCCCAAACAATGCCTGGTTTTCAGACGACAAAGTGGGTGGTGCTTGGTTCATGGAGTTTGTGTGTAGCAACATTGAAGTATAGAGAGAAAATGAGAAAATTTTTAATTTCTAAATTTTTCTATTTTATCTCAAAAGCTTTGCTCAGTTGTTTGAGAGAGGGTAATGTACCATTAAGGTGCCAGTGTATAATATCTGTTCACAATAAAGCACAGTAGAATACCATTACAAGACTTAAGAAAGTAAAATAACATTCGAATATTCTCGGTTCTTATCGTTACTCAAGAACCCCTCGAATGTATTACAGTTGCCGGCATGAGAAGATCCTGCCCATATCACTGCGCAAGGTAATGCGGTCACAACAACGGAAGCAGACCAAACAACTATTTAAATCTACGCCAGAAAAATATTTGAAACAAACAACGTTCAAACGTCGATTGTATCCTCGTAAATGTCACAAAATTTTACCAGATAAAATAATTGATGTGATTTACCGATCATTGACAGAATATTTCACTTGAATTATAACGTTAGCTAAAGGATTGAATTGTTTTGGTGACGTCATTTACGCGCGTCTACTTTCACGTTCAATATGGCGGTCACTGTATTACGCTCGAGATCATGTTGCAACCACGTTCCAACGCGGCAAAAGGTTGCAAACAGTCTCGAGGGTCGCGATTGAGTAAAATAAATCACATATCCAGTCTATACAATCCCATGAGCAGTTTCAGTGAAGAATATTGTTGAATCAAATATCCATTTTTTATTTTCCCTTTTTTGATGTAAGAGAAGTAATGGTTAATGTAAGTTTAATTAAGCGAGGGAGACTACAGCAAGTCTGAATAAGCCACTCTACTATTGGCTACAATTAACCATTCAACAGTCTTGGACTGTGTCAACCAATATTTCTCTACAGCAGTCAACAACAACTTGTCGCTTCTCTTCAAAAACCTTGTAACTAGAAAAACAGCATTTAAACCTTTTCCAAACAAGACCTGGTCCGCGTTTTACTAACATAGATTTTTGCAAAAACCTTTTAACAACACTCCGATTGAAAGAGAAATCATAACAGTAATTATTCGGCCAATCAAATGTGTTGTTGTTTCAAAAATGTTCGTAAGTTCGTTAGTAAAATGCGGCCCTAGTTTTCATGTGTCAAATTGAAAGGGCTTTGGAAAACATTGATGCAAAAGAAGAAAATGCTGATGATCAGCATTTTCTCCTTTTGCCTCAATATTTTCGGTGCTATGGTGTACACAAATATCTTTCTGTGCAACATTCATTTTATCCTCTGCATCAATATTCAAAATGGAACGGTCCAAATTTTTGCCGTTTGAGAAATGGTAAAGTGACAAAACTAACTTGTAAATCTATGATTTCATGGAAAACCATTGTAAGAACATTTAATCCTAGTTTTGACCTTTTTAATATGAAAGACATGGGAAAACATAGAGGCAAAAGAAGAAAATACTGAATCAGCATTTTCACCTTTACCTGATAATCAGCATTTTCTCCTTAAACCTCAGTCTTCTCTACTATTTCATTCACAATTTTTTACCTTAACTGACATCCATTTTGCTATTAGAAGTTACATTCAAATTATAAACCCTAAAATTTTGTTGTTTTGGAAAAGGTTAATGCTTTAACGAAGGACCAGCATCGATGCAACCACAACTCCTGCAGGACTTAGATTAGTCCTAGGTCAATAGTAACTGACCAGTTCTACCTTATGCAACATTCATTGATTTTCTTTCTTGTGAACTATTTGCTCTAACAATATTTGATTATATTTCATATGACCTTATTTGCAGAGCACTCCATGGCTAAGTGAATATCTGGACAAACTAAAGTACTTGTGATGCTTCAAAATATAGCAATGTTTGTATGGTTAACAAATTATATTGTGATACATATGAGCCAGGATCTGGAAAAACGTCCCTTGAATCATTTGAGCCCAACATAGTTCCAGATCAGCCTGCGTATACACGCAGTCTGATCAAGAACCATGTTGTCCTCCATTAGCTTCATCATGGCCTGTGGCAACAGTAGAGGAGTAGGATTGATCCTGGTCAGACTGCACTTAATTGGGCAGATGGTGGCCTCAAAACATGACAGTCTCAAATGCTTTAAGGGACCTTTTTCCAGATCCTGGCTCAATTAATTATGTGAGAAGAAGAATGTTGATTTGGAGTCCTTTTTTGTGTTGGAGACCACTTAATGTCAGTATTGGATCCAGATCACTCTACTCATACAAGCAGTCTAATCAAGATCTGTATTGTTCGCTTTTACCATCTTCATGACCTGTAGGCACCACTGACCATGTTATTTTGACTTGCCTTGTACCAGGTCTTTATGTAAATCAGAGCAACACATACAACATTCTTACTTCTTTATATTAAATCCAAACATCCATAGAGTTTTATGAACAAGTAATAATATTTAGCATTGTGAAAAGTTATTGCCACTTCTTATTTGTAGCTCTGTGTAATCATTCTAGGAGAGAGTTGCTGCATCTAATTGCCCTATGACAGATTCTGCATTATTTAGGGGGCCAGTCTAGCATAAGCTTCCATTTAGTTTGGGATCACAGTGAAGTTAATCATTCATTTATATGGAAATGGTTGTAAACAGATTAGCTATTGATGAGAATTATCCCGGGGTCACCACTGTGTCATCTGGATATACCTTACATCATACAACATCCAGGCTAGTCCTAGATTATTGTATTAACTTGGCTTCAATGCATTACCACTTATAAGTATAGCCCAAATTCAAAAAAACATGCAGATAAGCAGTGGGGGATCTAGAGGGGTTCGGGGGGGGGGGGGGGGGGGGGGTTCAAACAAACTCCCAGTGTAGCCTGATTACTTCATTTTCATGCAGAAATTTAATAACAAGAGGACCATGATGGTCCTATATCGCTCACCTGAACCAAAATGATATGAGCAACACTTTTGTTCAATTTAATTAATATTTATGACTTTAAGACTTTGAACTGAATATGAACTTATGGTCAATAACGTTGTGAAATCAAACTCATCTGAGATCTTATGGTGCCCAACATTGTTTTTTTCAAATAATTGTAGATTCTAGAGTGTAAACTAGGTCAAAAACAGCCAAAAATGGCAATTTTATCAAATTCAAGGGCACATAACTCTAGTCTTTCTGAAAATCGAACTCATGTGAGATCTTATGGTCTCCAACATTGTGTCAAAGTTTTGTCTAGATTGATTTATAATTGTAGATTCTAGAGTGTAAACAATGTCAAAAACGGCCAAAAATGGCAATTTTATCAAATTCCAGGGCACATAACTCTCATCTTTCTGGTCAAATCAGACTGAAAATCAAACTCGTCTGAGATCTTATGGTCTCCAACATTGTATCTAAGATTTGTCTTGATTGGTCTATAATTGTTGATTCTAGAATGTAAACAAGGTTGAAAACAGTCAAAAACAGCAATTTTATCAAATTCAAGGGCATGTAACTCTAGACTTTCTGATCAGATAAGACTGAAAATCCAACTCATGCGATATCTTATGCTCCCCAACATTGTGTCCAAGACTTGTCTTCATTGGTCAATAATTGTAGATTCTAGAGTGTAAACAAGGTCGAAAACAGCCGAAAACGGCAATTTTGTCAAATTCAAGGGCACTTAATTCTCGACTTTCTGATTAGATCAGATTGAAAATCAAACTCATCCCAAATCTTATGGTCCCCAACATTGTGTCAAAGTTTTGTTTTGATTTAATAATAATTGAAGATTCTAGAGTGTAAACAAGGTCAAAAACAGCCAAAATAGGCAATTTTGTCAAATTCAAGGGCACATAACTCTGGTCTTTCTGATCAGATCAGACTGAAAATCAAACTCATCCGAGATCTCATGGTCCCCAACATTGTGTCAAAGTTTTGTCTTGATTGATAAATAATTGTAGATTTTAGAGTGTAAACAAGGTTGAAAATAGCCGAAAAAGGCAATTTTGTCGAATTCAAGGGCACATAACTCTCTTCTTTCTAGTCAGATCAGACTGAAAATCCAACCCATGTGAGATCTTATGGCCTGCAACATTATGTCCAAGTTTTGTTTTGATTGATCAATAATTGTAGATTCTAGAGTGTAAACAATGTCAAAACTAGGTATTTTTCACATTCAAGGGCAGATAACTCCTGACTTTCTTGTTCGATCTGACCCATAATCGAACTCATCCGAGATCTTATGGTCATACATGTTTTGACCAAGTTTGGTCAAGATTGGCTTATATTTGTAGATGCTAGAGTGTAAACACGAAATTGTGGACGGACGGACGGACAGACAGACAGACAGACGGACGACGGACAAAAAGTGACCACAATAGCTCACCTTGAGCACTTCGTGCTCAGGTGAGCTAAAAATTGTATAATACTAGGAACACTTGGATATTCAAACCCCCTTACAGAAATAATGGATCTGTCGCTGATATGCATAACTTGGTAAGAAAATTGGAACCCCAGATAAGGTTTTTGTTGCAAACACATCTTCCCAGATAAGGTTTTTGTTGCAAACACATCTATTCCTCTATAAGAATTTCAGTACTATCAGGTATTGTTTAGAAATGGTTCGATCATGCAAAACCTGCAACCAACTGTAACAAACAGATTCTGGTAGACTGGTTCACTGTCCTACGCCATGAGACAGACTGACTCCTGCATTGTCTTCAGAACAATACAATCATAGAACCAGTCTGATGACCCTTTCTAAAACAAGCAAAATTTCAAAATTTAGTCTGTTTCAATTTGGAAGTTGCTGATAAGGACAGAATTGTGTGAAATGTATCACAGAAAATATTGTGTCAAAAGAAGAAAATGCTGATTTTCAGCATTTTCTTCTTTTGTTACAATATTTTCTCAAGCTAATTTTTTACAAGGGTCACCAAGACCATGCCTTATTTATGAAATATCCTGTCTGTGAAACCACGCTATTACCATATAAAATATTGTTTTATTTTGGGGTATATGTTGTTATTTCCATACAAAATGTTATTTCATATTCATGAATTTATGCATTATATTTCTAAACAATATCTTCCTTGCATTTCTCAGAGTTTCTGAATTCATACAGAGAGAATAGAGCATGGATTTGAGGAATTAAAGCATTTGGATTTTTCATATGGCTTGGAACTTGGAGTCCAAATCCCATTCAAAACAAGAGCTTCGCAGAGCGGCGCATATACGCCCGAGAGGGGCTTGTCAGTAAAAGTGGCCATTTTTTCGATTCAAGGGCAGATAATTAAAACATGAAAAGTTATCAAAATTTTATTTGCACAATAAAACACCAGAGATTCATTGTGGCTAGTTTGATTAAATTCTGGTTGAAACTGTAGAAGTTGCACACAGGAGAAAATGGACATTTTTGAGAAAATGGGCATTTTTTCTTAAATTCAAGGGCAGATAATTCAAGAACGAAAACAGTTATCTAAATTCCGTAAGCGGTATGCACAACTAGACACCATGGAGATTCATTGTGGCAAGTTTGATCAAATTCTGATCAAAACTGTAGGAGGAGTTGCGCACACAAGAAAATGAGCATTTTTTTAATTCAAGGGCAGATAATTCAAGAACGAAAAGGGTTAATTAAATTCCGTAAGCGGGATGCACAACTAGACACCATTGAGATTCATTGTGGCAAGTTTGATTGAATTCCGATCAAAACTGTAGGAGGAGTTGCGCACACAAGAAATTGCTAACGGACGGACGGACAGACGGACGGACGGACGGACAGACGGACGGACAGACAGACGAGCGGGACCATAACATAATACGACCCTTCGGGCGTATAAAAATGATTACAGGCCCTACAATACTCATTTGCTAATTCAGTGGCTCAGTGGATCTTTACCAAATCTATGAACAGTTTAATTTTATACCTGAGACAAGACCAATGCATGTAACTTAAATATTCCAGGAACCCAGATAAGTTTAGAAGTCTGTAGGAATATTAATTATGCAGCAAGTTTGCTACAGTTAACACTCGTAATTCTCCATAGCTTATAGGCACAAGGTGCCAAATACAGACAAATTGTTACAGACTTCCTCTCAGCCCCTGGTTAACCCTTCCACAAATAATGAATTATAACCAAGGTCCAAGAATTATAATTTTGTAGAGCGAATTACAGGCACAAAGTGACAAATACAGACAAATTCTTATAGGCATCCTCCAACTTCTGCTAAAGCTTCAATTCTTTCCAAGATGACAAAATATTGGAGTTTTCCAAAAATTGTAATTCTGTATTATAGCTTACAGTATGCAAGCCATCATTAGTACCAAAGAGCAAGAGGCGAAATTTGAAAAGTGCAAGTAATTCCTTTTCCATTCCCAATATTAACATAAGAATTTTGTATGGTTATGGATTTTGAATTAATGCATAATACTATATACTTATGGAAATATTTGACAAAAATGTTCAAAATTACCTCCCTTGCATATGAATATAGAGTAGAATAATATTTGTACATTATTTTTTTCTTGAAATATATTCTTGTAATCCAGCATGGAGAATCAACTTATGTGAAGTGTATTTACAAGCGTGTGTAATTTAATGCATTTCTTATGGCTAGAAAATGGTGTTTTTTATGAGGGTTTGTATACCTTAAAGCCATAAGGTGCTGAATCCAGACAAATTGATTCAGATGTCTTTCCCAACAAGGTCAACATAGAATTTAAGTCCCCTCCCCAAAGGCATTTTAAATATCTCAGACAAGATAATGCCAAACTGGTCCTAACTGAGAAGTATTGTAGACAGCAAAATAAAAGCTACTGCAAAGGTTTACACATCACACAAATCCTGTGCCATTGACATCGAAACTTCTATGAACAATACTATTCTATTTAAATAATATTTCTTCTTATTTTTGTGAAAAGCAGGATTAATTCAAAAGTAAAATGCATAAGGACATATTCTCCCTTGCAATCAATTATGAAAATAACCGAAATTGAAACCTCATTAAAGAAGTGGCAACAGAGAATGAAAGGTGTGGCTACATGAAAGCCAAATAATAATATCTGTCAAAATGTTTCAAGTAGAGTGGTTACAGTCTCGTGTTGAAAATACTGTCTCTATCTGATTCTATGTAAAAACGAGTGATTTACAAACGGCATTTTCAGCCTAAATAACACATTAAATTGCCAAAAAGTGTGTAAAAACTTAAAGCTAAATAGTTATATTTTATTATGATAAAATACTTTTACCGTTATACACCTTCTTTTCGCGTTAAATCTCTATTTGAAAAAGTGGGTCAACTCTGCGTTTCTTTGTTTGAACTCGGTCGTTACCTTAGAAGGACGCGTGGGTATGTGTGATAAAATTGCTTTGGCACTGCCATTTCTCAACGGATTTTCATAAATCTTATATCAAATTAAAGAGGGAAAATAGATCTATTCATCCGTGTATGTTAATACGAAGAACCGATGAATTATGAGTCGATGATTAGGTATTCAAAATAGGTCATTTTACTCGGCTTCAAATGGCAAGAACTATGCGGCAGAAAAGCCTAGAAAAGCCTATATATGTTCTTCAACATCCTATCTATTCAAATAATAAAACATCTTGTGCTTTTAGCTTAGCGCATTCAAGCGCAAAGGCTTTAACCATGGGAAGTGTTTTTCAATTCCCCGTGATTTATCGATAATTTCTGTCTAAACTCCATTCATCCTAAATTTATTCATAAATGTTGACGACAGTGACTCAAAGAACATTCTTGCAAAGTTTGGTTGAAATTGGCCGAATGGTTGGTTTGTTAAGAATGATATCATGATTTCTCAAAGTTCGATAAGCCTTGCCCTGCCACGCCCATATTTTTTGTCGAATAAAAAAAATCGCGAATATTCTTTAAATATGGTCATCCAAGGAACATTCCTGTAAAGTTTTGTAAAAATCGGCCCAATGGTTAAGGAGTAGGAGGTGTTTCAAGGAATTATGGGCGAACAGACGGACGGACGGACGGTAAGTGACCACAATAGCTCATCTTGAGCACTTCATGCTCAGTCCAAAGGGATTTACAAAATCGGCGTTTCTCATGGGCTAAACATCCATTTAACCCTTTCCCAAACAGTAAAACTTTTTGATCATCCAACTCGAAAGCTGTGACAGGCGACAGAATGAGTGTAAAAGAAAATAAGATTCTTTCGCCTCAATCTTTTCACATTCAATAAAATCCGTTCAGGACGTCAAAACCAGGTCTAACCAGGTCTTGTTCGGGAAAGGATGAGGCAGTTAAAATTAGATTGAATTTAGAGGTTGCAAAATGGACATGTTCAAATGTATTGTGCTCTTTTTTTGGTCAATGTTTTGAAAGCCTATTTCTTCACGAACAAGAGATATAATGTTAATAATCGATCACTTTAAAGTTTGAATTTTTTTTTTTGTTTGAAATTCCTATTTTTTATGTCTTAAAATCTTGTTTTTATCGGAGGCAATGACACGGAAATGATATGCGCACAACGAAGCGCAGAAAATATTTACGCAAAGGGAGGAAATGTTGGTTATCGGCATGTTCTTTTTTTTGTCTCAATGTTTTCCAAAACCCTTTCATATATGATTGTGAAAATCATGTCTTGTTCGGGGAAGGGTTGAAATAATGTAACATATATTTATATAATTGTTGTTGAGTAGAAATTGAAGAACTAAATTGTTTGGTAGAATAATTTCATCCTTTGTAAAACTTCAAAGGGGTGTAACTATTTTGTTAAATGTCCGATTTTAAAAACGTAAGCAGTTTTGAGTTCCTCTCATTCAGACCTTGAAGATGATATATAATGTGTTGAAGTTCTTTGAAAAATAAGCAATAACGTGGTTCGGCAGAATTATCTTCCCTTTGTAAAAATCTGAATAAGCATTATTCCATAACGCAATGTCCGATTTTCACATTTCAACCAGTTTTGTGTTTCTCTGAATATTCTCTGTAAGCTGGTATATATTTTGTAGGGGCTGGAATACTTTGGGGAAAAAGTGTACCCACCCTATTTCAAGCAGTCATCCCACAGGAGATCTTGCTTATGAATTGATGATGCAGCATGAAAACAAAATAAAATCTACCGCAGATAATAGATCTTGACAAAGAAAAACTTGGGTCTGAATTTTATGTTTAGCCTAATTTTGTTCAAGTTACACGCAGAATTATCTGCTGTAGGGGTGCCCTCACTTAAACAAGTGGCAACAATGAATGATAGGTCTGGTAACATGTAACAAAATAGATTATCTGTCTTATACTTCAAACACAGCCCTCCCACAGGACTCTTGTGTATGAATTGATGATCCTGCCCTATATACAATATATCATAATGCTCCAAAAATATTGAGGCAAAAGGAGAAAATGCTGGTACCAGCATTTTCTTCGTTTGCCTTAATATTTTTTCAAATTCTTATCTCTGAAACCATTTGCCAACATTGCAGGAAAAGAGGAGTATTATTATGTATATCTCAAACACATCACATCCCCATGGGACTCTTGTTTATCAGTTGATGATGCAGCCCTATGATAGCATATATTTAATTTAAGCTTATAGATAGCTAATCTAAAACAATAGGGCTCCCAAAAAGAGGACTTGGAAACATTGAGGGAAAGGAGAAAAACATTTTATTACTTCTCATAATGGTACTATACAACTCAACATTGATCAAAGTGAGACAGCAGACAATTTGTTTCAGTATTTGCTTCTGACAAGTATAAAAACATTTTGAAAAACTTAATTCCTCTTTAATTTCTCATCAACAAGGAAAGCAGTGATTTTACAGTGTCTGGAAAACCAGATTAACCCTTTCCCAAACAGCAAAATTTTAGGGTGGTCCAATTCAATAGTTGCTGCAGACGACAAAACAAATACTGTGGAAGATGAAATTTATGTGTAATATAGCAAGGAAAATATTGAGACAAAAGGAGAAACTGCTGGTTATCAGCAGTTTCTTCTTTTGTTTCAATGTTTTCCCAAGTATTTTCTATCAGGGACGTCAAAACCAGGTCTTGTTTGGGAAAGGGTTAAAGTTGAATTTGAAGGCAATGAACTTGCATTAAAATATACCACCACAGACTTGCACCACTGAATCAATATGAAGTAGACAGTGTTGCTGTATCTCACACCAGTGACTCCAACACATCTATATCGTCGCTTTTCTGCAAAAACCTCGTATCTGCAGCTTGTTTTAAGCTGCAGATACAAGGTTTTTGCAGAAAAGCAGCGATATGTAGTACCGTAAATCATTTTCTAAACAACAACAATTTGAATGGCTAAAATTGGAAAGATGCAGCAGAAGACAAAATAGAAGAATATATCCTTGCTTTTAAACAAAAACCTCGTAACTGCAGCTCAAACCAAGCTGCAGTTACAAGGTTTTTGTTGAAAAGCAGCAATATGACTTGCCTAGAATAAAGCATTAGAAAAGTTTCAGGCAAAATGAGAAGATGTGGCATATCAGCAGATGGTTATCAGCACTTCAATGAATTGACAAGTCTATTATATTTGAACAGACACACATACAAATAGCAGCATGTAAAATTGTTTCACTACTATTCCAAAAGACTGCACAATAGAATCACCAATCTTTGCTCATCCTAAATACAATTGGAATTTTAATTCCCTAAGGACTATAATATTGTAGGTTTATATAGATATAATACAGGGTCTATTTTACCCTTTCTACAACAGAAAGTTTTCAGACTTATCAAAATTCAAAGACATCGCAGACGACAATTTCAAGTGAATAAAATCTTACTGTTTTTCTGGGTAGAAAACATTGTTGAAATGAACACAATTAATTTCCTCATTTTCCAGAATGTTTTCCAAATTTTATATCATAAGGAGTAAAAAAAGTCTTGGTCTCAACTACAGCCATCAAAAACTATTATCCTAGATTTGAGAAAGCTAGTTTTAGACACAAAACCATAAGCATGAGATTCTGGCTCTGATATTCACACAAACTTGTCTAAAACCACTTCTACAATCCTAGGTAATCCTAAATAAGACACAGAAATCACTCCCTCTAGACATTGTATTATAGATATAAAACTATGGATAAGTTTAGTCCAAGGTTGTATGACTGAATAGCACCATAAAAACACTGTATTCCTTAACCCTTTACCAAACGGCAAAATTTTAGGGTGATCCACTTCAAAAACTGCCATAAAGGACAAAATGGAAGGTACTAAAGATAGGATTTGTGTAAAATACGGCATAGAAAACATTGAGACAAAAGGAGAAACTGCTGGTTATCAGCAGTTTCTTCTTTTGTTTCAATGTTTTCCAAAGCCTTTTCTATTAGGGACGTCAAAACCAGGTCTTGTTTAGGAAAGGGTTAATGTACTTGTAGACCAAATACATAGATGCAGGACCAACACAAAGTTGCCAAAAAATATCTGCCAAACCGAACTTAGCACAATAGTCAAAATGAACTAAAATAGGTGTGAAATAGCCCAAGTAAATCCCATGTAAATTTATGTTTCAGTTCAGACAACCAAGAGGCCAAAATAATGGAGGCTGTCTACAGAAACAACATGCTGCATGGTAAGTACACCTACAAAGATGTTCAAATGAATGCCAGAATATGCCATATATTGTTTGGGAAAGGTATAATTCTAACTACATTAATTCTCAAGAAACACACAAAATTGTCAAAAAACACTTCAATAATCCTATGATAAGCACAAACAAGCCTTTTCATAGCTAAAATTACTTTTAGCCTCCTACTAGAAATGGAATGGTATGGATATCAACTGGTCCCAGAGTTAACTGTTGCCCAAACATGAAACTCTTAGGCTTCTTTTCAGACAAGGAATTTGCTTGATCAGCAAGTTTGATTTTGCCTTTTTTCTTCACCATACACAAATTTACCGAGAATCATCTCAATAATCAACACCAAGCACAAAAAGACATTTTATATCCAAAAGTAATTTTGTTTCCCATAAGAAATGTAAAATAATGCTATAGAGCCATATTAAATCTATACTTTGTGAGACAGCAAAATGGCCAGCATTATTGTTGATTGTACACAAAAATTGTGTTTGTTCCCAGGCTAGTAATCAAAATATACCAGACCTTTGACTCTTCATCTCTCTCAATATACAGACAATCTATCATACGTCTTCATCTAATATCATCCTTTCACAAACAAAATAGGTTCATTTTTTGTTGTTGTTTTGTATGACTGCAATAAATTTCATTTTTGCAAATATGGACAGAAAATATACGGTATGTAAAATAGTGTCCCCCACCACCATTGTTTCTACACTCTGCTGGAGACTGCATGTGACTGTAATGTTGTCAACTAACAACTTGGAGGAAAAGGGGGATCAGAAAAAAAAACAAAAGTTCAAAAGTTTGGTAGACAAACCCTTTCCCAAACAAGACCTGGTTTTGACGTCCCTGATAGAACAGACTTTGGAAAACATTGAGACAAAAGAAGAAACTGCTGATAACCAGCAGTTTCTCCTTTTGTCTCAATAGTTTCTGTGTTGTATCATACACAAATTCTATCTTCAACAACATCTCATAAGTTGTTAGAATCAGCTTTTGAATTGGAACACCCTAAAATTTTGTCGTTTGGGAAAGGGTTAATGATATTATTAGGACTGTGAATTCCAAATGCTCATTTGTGCAGACTGTTCTTCATCTTTGCCCAAGATTTCATCCATAACAATGTAACAATTCATATCATAATATGTGAATAAAAACAATCTTTTGTTCAAACAGTTTCAATCTTAAAGTGAAACAATTACCCTGTAGATTTTTTCAAATCGTCGGTGTAAATGCAAAACCTCGTATGTCGGTTCTAGCGATTTTCAAAGTACAAAGTTGTGTGTCCAATTTAGACAATTCTTGCAGGTTTTGAGATATTTTTACCGATCTGTATCAATGATACATGATTTATGAACAATATTTCCAAATTTCAAGTAAAACATTTCAGTTTGGGAAAAGTTATTACACTTTATTCCCTCCCCTTTAAAATTTTCCGAAAACGAGATATGAGGTTTTGCATTTACAACGACGAAATGATATTACCAAGCACGCCAGAAAAGGATATTCTTTGAGTTCAGAAAAACCAGGAAATTCAATCAATCCTAAAAGAAATTCCGCCCATTTTCTCAAAAGGCCAAAATTAATTGGAAATTACAGAATAGGGTTAGGAGACGGGATTTATTAATGATATTATTAGGACTGTGAATTCCAAATGCTCATTTGTGCAGACTGTTCTTCATCTTTGCCCAAGATTTCATCCATAAGAATATAACAATTCATATCATAATATGTGAATGAAAACAATTTTTTGTTCAAACAGTTTCAATCTTAAAGAGCAACTAAAACCCTGCAGATGGTTTTCAAATTATATTACCAAGCACGCCAGAAAAGGATATTCTTTGAGTTCAGAAAAACCAGGAAATTCAATCAATCCTAAAAGAAATTCCGCCCATTTTCTCAAAAGGCCAAAATTAATTGGAAATTACAGAATGGGGTTAGGGAGACGAGATTTATTAACCCTTTCCCGAACGACAAAATTTTAAGGTGATCCACTTCAAAGACTGCCACAAATGACAAAATAGATGTTATTAAAGATAGGATTTGAGTAAAATATGGTATGGAAAATATTGAGGCAAAAGGAGAAACTGCTGGTTTTCCCAAGCCATTTTTATAAGGGACGTCAAAACCAGGTCTTGTTTGGGAAAGCGTTAAAGCAATTCCATTTGTGTTGGGGGAATAATTGTCCTGGCTGGATCTGATTACATAAAGGCTATCTTCACCACATTATGAAATTTTTGTCCTTCAGTCTTTTTCTTGGCCTTTCCTACAAAACTTTGTAGTACCCCCATTTCGGAAACGATAAAAATGTTTTGTTTGAAATTGATGTTGATAAAGATATATACAGAATACAGAGCAGAAAATACTGCAAAAAGAGCAAAATGCTGGTCATTCTTTTGCCTCAATAATTTCTCCAGCCTTTTCTAAAGGAAACAATGAATCTACCCTGTAAAGGGCCCTTTTTACCATCCCAGTTCTTTTCTAGGAAGAAATTGTCACAGCAGTATCTGATTACAGGAAAGGCTATCTTGGTCTTCATAATTATCACATCCTTCCTCTGTTATGTCCAAAATATTATGGACATCAAAATCCGTTCTTGCTTTGGAAAATGTTTAGGGGCCATATTTATCTTATTCCCGGATCCTGTTTTATTTTAGTACCAATTGTCCAAGCTTTATCTGACCACAGGAAAGCCTATCTTGGTCTTCATGATTATCACATCCTTCCTACCTCTTAATTCTGTCCGAAATATTAGGGACATCAAAATCAAATCTTGCTTTCGAAAGGGTTAGGGGCCATTTTTCTTATTCCCAGCTCCTGTCTATTTTAGTACAAATTGTCCAAGCAGTATCTGATTACAGGAAAGGTTATCTTGGTCTTCATAATAAACACATCCTTCCTATCTTATGCCCAAAATATTAGGGACTTCAGAATCAGATCTTGCTTGGGAAAGAGTAAAGGGCCTTTTTTCCATCCCAGTTCTTTTCTAGGAAGAAATTGTCACAGCTCGGATTACAGGAAAGGCTATCTTGGTCTTCATAATTATCACATCCTTCCTATCTTATGCCCAAAATATTAGGGACATCAAAATCCAATCTTGTTTTGGAAAGTGTTTAGGGGCCATTTTTCTCATCCCCAGCTCCTGTCTATTTAAGTACAATTGTCCAAGCAGTATCTGATTACCGGAAAGGCTATTTTGTCTTCATAATTACCACATCCTTCCTATACTTCTTCCCATCCTACTACCTCTTATGTTCCAATTAAGACCTTGTCAGTGTTATACAAAACCTTGTAACTCTAGCTTGATGAAAGCTGAACTACGAGGTTTTGCAACAAGATCGATGACCTATTACACAATATGCAATAATACTACAGTTGTTTGAAAGAATATAGTTCATTTCCTAACTTTTTCAACTTTTCCATTTTAATGGGAAGCTTTGGAAAACATTAAAGGAACAGAAGAAAATAACCAGCCTTTTCATCTTTTTAGTTCAAAATATTTATTAATTTTTTACTTATCATCAGCATTTTCTTCTTTCGCCTCATTGTTTTCCCAAACTTGACAGTCTGACATTCTTTTATAAATTTAAAACCATGTCTTGTTTGAGAAATGGTTAAAGGCTAAAGGAACAGAAAAACATCATTTAGAACAACAATTCTCTGGGGTTATATTTTGATTAACCACAAATTCTGAAGCAATTAGTACAAATTTTCTTCATGTATTTGCCCCATGAAAAGGTCAATTTCCCAAATTGAATTCCAAGTGACTTTGAATGCTTTCAAATGTTATTCAGCTGTTGCAATCCTAAACCTAAAGTACAACTACAAATGGACTTACAAGAGATCTTATATTGGCAAAAAAACCTGTATATCTAATTAAGACCACTTTGCATCCAACTAAATTTATACCTAGGTGCAGTGTGACCAGGATCAATGCTAATCTAAGAGAGTTGCTACATGTCGCTGCTTTTCTACGAAAACCTCGTAACTGCAGCTTAAAACAAGCTGCAGTTACAAGTTTTTCGTAGAAAAGCGACGATATAATGTAGAAGCTATTACAGAACAGCAATGATCTTGATCCAACTGTTTATATACAGAAGCTGATATGGATCCATGTTGGTCTAAAACACAACTAGATCCACTTTCCAGATGCTTGGAAAAACAGACTTCAGCCACCAGTGAAAGGACATAAAGGAACAACAATGCAGCAAAGGGAACCCATTTGAACATTGCTTTCAATGCAACTTTTCTTCCTTTGACTGTATTTCTTTGTAATCTAAGCTAAGGGAAGTAATGCAAAGATTTGTACAAATATAAAATTCATTGTTATCTCCCTTCACTTCACTCTCACTCAATAATATTCAAGGGGAACAAAAGCAATAATTTTTTATTAACGCTTCCAATACTGTTCATGTCATTTTTCAAGGAAACCCTCGTAACTGCAGCTTAAAACAAGCTGCAGTTACAAGGTTTTGGTTCAAAAGCATGGATATATTTCTGCCACAAGATAATGGTTTACTGACCTGTTCTAGATCTTGTAGCCGTTCTTGTAGACTGGAAACCTGAGTAGTGAGTTCTGTGTTGCGGGTAGCTGCTAACTCTAAATCTGTTGCCTAAAGAGGAAAACATGGTGTAAATTAACCCTTGCCAAAACAATACCTGTTTTGATCTCCCAGATAGAAAGGGCCTGGGAAAACATTGAGGTAAAAGAAGAAAATGCTGATACCCAGTATTTTCTGCTTTTCTCTCAATGTTTTACAGAGAATATACACAAATGTTATCGTTATCATATGGCATCCAAATAATTCGGGCGACATCGAAAACATTCAGCGGTGGAACTCTCCACCGCTGAATGTTTATGACTGCGCCCGAATAGGTTCGGATTCGTAACGAAGACGCTTGAAAAAATCCGATGTTTTATGAATCCCAAAATGGCGACATTACGGATATTCTATCTTCACCCTCTCCCAAACAAGACATTGTTTTGACATCCCTGAGAAAATAGGCTTGGGAAACATTGAGGTAAAAGAAGAAAATGCTGATAATCAGCATTTTCTCCTTTTGCCTCAATATTTTCTTAGCTAGATTGTATGTAAATCATTTCTTATCAACATCAACTTTGTGGCATCTCATTGCTTACAAACGTGAATAGCCCAAATTTTTCTCCATTTGGGAAAGGGTTAATAGTTCATTTTCTAATTCTTATTCCTCAAGGTTTATCAAAAATATGTCAATGTGCAAGGAAAGGATATACTTGTTTCTGTATGTTGAGCATTCTATAGAAAGGGAGGTAAGCACAAATTTGATCCCTACACATTTCTACATTATTTATCTCCCTTTTTATCAGTAATCGTCAATAGAAATGATAACCACAATATCTCATTTACCTCTAGGATTTCTATTCTAAAACTTCCATATTTTCTTTTCATAACTTTTTTAGCGCTCAAGCAGAAATAATTTCTAAAAGATACTTATTAGGTAACACAGTTTTGAAACAAAAAATAATTATTTCTGCTACCATAAGTCACCATTTCAAATAGGGAACGATTTTAGCCAGTTAACCGTGACAATTTCGGACAAACAAATAGTATTTCATAGATGTTGTTATAAAATCTTGTAACTACGGCTTGATTCAAGCCGTAGTTACAAGATTTTATAACAACACTGACGGTTTATCAAAACATTACCGTAAACCAAGTCTATTTTCAGTACAAAATTCATTGCTATTGGAATTCAGTAAAGGGTGCTGAACAGGAAAGCATTTAGCCAATTCCTGTACCATCATTTTGTTGTAAGTTTCTTGTAATATAGCTCACAATAAATGACCTGGCAGAGCATCTCTACAATAAAGCTAGACACTCTGCCAGGTCATTTATACAGACCTATACCAGCCTAAAATTCTCTCATTTAGGAGAGGGTTGTTACAACGCGTTTTGTAATAAACCTGCAAAATGTAATAAGTATCACAAAACGCGGTGCGATGGCATGAAATGTAATAAAATTATGTACAACACGTTATGTAATAAAGTTGCAATATGTAATAACCTTTTTCGCCGACACATAGTCCGTTAAAAAAATGATGCCGTTGATTGAGCGGGAATGTTGTAGGCAAGAGAAGGGCGATTTCTGCATTATTTTTAGGCAAATATTGTAAGATCATTGTGAGGAAATGATATTTTGATATCGACAAATGCATCTTTTTTTTTAATCCAATTTCTAGCTGTATATTGATTCAAAAAAGTTACTTTTTGTCATTATCATGCAAGAAAATGTTTATGGAAAATTTGAAAAAAAGTTTATTACAAAACGCGTTGCGATGATGTGAAATGTAATAAAATCATGTACAACGCGTTATGTTATAACGTGGTAATATGTAATAACTTTTTTCACCGACCAAAATTTCATTCAAAACATGATGCTGTCGTTTGAGTAGGATGTTATAGACAGGAAAGGGGCAATGTCCGCATAATTTTCTAGGCAAATATTATAAGATCATTTTGAGAAAATGAAATTTTGTTATCGACAAATGCCTCCTTTTTATCAAATTACTAACTGTATATTGATTCTTAAAAGTTACTTCTTATCAATATCATGCAAGAAAGCGTTAATGGAAAAGTTGAACAAAGTTTATTACAAAACGCGTTGCGAGGACATGAAATGTAATAAAATTATGTACAACACGTTATGTAATAATGACACAATATGTAATAACCTTTTTCACCCACCTATGATTTCGTTCAAAACTTGATGCTGTTGATAAAGTGGGAATGTTTTGGGCGATTTCGATATCATTTTTCAGGCAAATATTATGATATGGAATTTTGATATCAGCAAATGCCTTCTTTTTTATCAAATTTCTTACTGTGTATTGGTTCAAATAAGTTACTTTTTATCTTTATCATGCAAGAAATTGATTATGAAAAAGTTGAAAAAAGGGTTTATTATGTAATACAGTAAGAAATTTGATAAATAGGGAATATTCATCGATATCAAATAATCGAATTCTCACAATGATCTTAGAATATTTGCCTAGAAAATGATGCCGAAGTCACCCTTTTCATGCTTAAAAAATTCCCACTCAATCAATAGAATGAAGTTTGAATGCAATTTGGGTCGGTGTAAAAAATATTACATATTGCGACGTTATTACATAACGCGTTGTACATAATTTTATTACATTTCATGTCACCGCAACGCGTTTTATAATAAACTTTTTTCAACTTTGCAATAATCCATTTCTTGCATGATAATTATAAAAAGTATAAAAAGTAACTTATTTGCATCAATATACAGTTAGACATTTGATAAAAAGGGTGCATTTGTCGATATCAATAATTTTGAATTCTCACAATGATCTTAGAATATCTGCCAAGACTATGATGTCGAAATCGCCCTTTTCATGCTTACAACATTCCACTCAATCAACATCATCAATTTTTGAACGGAATTTGTGTTTGCGAAAAAAGTTATTACATATTGCGACTTTATTACATAACGCGTTGTACATAATTTTATTACATTTCATGTCACCGCAACGCGTTTTGTAATACTTATTACATTTTGCAGGTTTATTACAAAACGCGTTGTAACAGAGGGTAATACTAAACAATGATGAATTTTCTACTTACTAATGTTTTTGATTTGACTTTCTCCTCTTCTATATCTCTGGCAAGACGCTCACATTCTAACTTCTTTTGTGTTAGCTCGATTTCCTACAAAAAAATTATACTTTTTGTTAACAGATTTAATTTCCATCAATAGAAGATAATATCATGTTTTCGTGTCAGCTCCATTGTCTACAAGAGAAAAAAAAAATCCTTTATTTTCTATGTTAGTTTAAATTTCATCTAAAAAACACTCTTTTTTGTCAACTTGATTTCCTGAAGAAGAAAGCAAAATACATTAACCAGGCCCGCAGGAAACAGGGGGGGGGGGGGGGGGGGGGGGGGTATGGGGCCTAAGCCTCCCCCCCAAAGTTGGCCAAAAATGCCAAATTTTCTTAATTTTACACTGAAATATTTTGGAAAATCATAATTAGCCCACCCAATATTCAGGACAAGGACTTTAGCCCCCCCCCACCCCCCCCCCCCCCCCCCCCCAATATGAAATTGCTTCCTACAGGCCTGTAAACTGTTAACCCTTACATTCAACTATATCCCTTGTTTCCACAAACCTAAATTAGAAGACAATTACGGTAGTCCCTTTATGAGATACAGACCGTTGAAAGTTTTTTTCTTCATCGTTAACATTTGGCTTCAGAATGAGCCGATCTTTCTAACTGGTAATGTGTCCGTATAGATTGGATATGGTGCTAATATTTATGATGTCACACAAAAAATTCTGCCAATTGTGTTAATCTCACTGGGGATCTTTTGAGTCACTATTTCAACTATAAACCAACCTGTAGATGATTTCAGGAAAATGCAGACATAATCTTGTTATATTATATGGACAAAAATCTAAAAGAAATTGCATACAAGTACTCTGTATTTGGCCATTTTTTTAAAATGATGCTCATTAATTCATATTACACTATGTCTGACATTGATATTTCCAATAAAACAGATTCACCCTATATTTGGTAATATTCTTTTATAACCTTTCCAAAACGGCGAACTTCTAAGATGATCCAATTCAAAAGCTGCTGGAGATGACAAAAGCAAAGTTGGTAAAGATAGAATTTGTGTATAAGATGGCACAGAAAATATTGAAACAAAAGGAGAAACTGCTGGTCATCAGCAGTTTCTTCTTTTGTCTCAATGTTTTCCCAAGCCATTTCTTAAAGAAATGTGAAAACCTGGTCTTGTTTGGGAAAGGGTTAAACCGACAGTCATTAATTCATATTACGGCATGTCTGACATTAAACATGGATGATTCTAGGACATGCAGCCATAAAGAGACATCACTTTGTTTACGAGGACAAAATCTAGAAGGATTTGCATGTTGCTTCCTCAAAATCAAGTTGCTTTTTTCCTTGTAATTTATCACTAAAAATGCTGCAATTTCTGAGAATTATTTTAGGCATTCCTAAACAAGCTAAGTTTGGACTCTTCCAAATCAAATGACTGACAATTAAGGTTTTCAACGGCTAAGGTCTTATTTCTATGGCTGGAGTACCTAACTGTGGTTTCCTAATATTTCTCTAACCAGTACCACAACAATATAGAAACTGAGCCTCAAGCTGCTCTCTAACATAGATGATTCACACCCATTGGTGAGAGGCAAATTACTTTTTGTAAAATGTTAGAATGGATACTGGCCAAAGCAGGGTTCGAACTCGCGATCCCTGGATTGAGAGATGTTACCGACCCAGCTATTGGAGCTCAGCATTTAAAAATCAAAAGTCAATACAGACAACTGGAAAGATGTCCCTTTAACCCTTACCCAAAAGCTGACATTTTCAAATGCTCCAATTTATCGTTTTCTTCAGACAAAAATGGCAGTTGAAAAAGATAAAATATGTGTACAATTTAGCGCAGAAATGGAGAGAGATCATGGATAACCAGCATAATTATATGAAATATGTTAATTATGCTAACAAATAGATTATTTGTTGTCTGCAACTTCTTTTCACATTGGATGTGCCATAATCTGGGAAAGTGTTCAGATTTCAGACCAATAAAATTCCTTGAATTTTCATGAGTGCCATTTTAGTGCCCCACAGACAGTTTGTGACGTTTAGGATAAAGCTAACATGCGAATCAAGATGTCTTTGGAGATTTGGTTCTCAGAAATTTTGTCATGTCTCTTATACAAATGACATCCATGAATTATGGATGTTTTAACCCATTACTGAACAGTGACGCCTTTTGACTCCCTCCCATGAAAAGGCTTGGAAAAACATTGTGGAAAATGAAGAAATTGCTTGTGACAAGCAATTTCTTCATTTCCCACAATGTTTTCTACCCGAAGAGGCCAAAAAATGTAAACTTTCATACACATGAAGTTGTCGTCTGCAGCTCCTTTGAATTTGGACCATCCTAAATTTTCGCCGTTTGGGAAAGGGTTAATTCCAGACAGTATAGAAATTGGTCCAACACTGTCATTGCCCAATGTCATTCTGAAACTCCGGAGGGAAGAATAACTCTTTCAACACTTGGATAGGAATTTTATTCTTATTCACTAGGCAATTATATTAGTTAAATTGGTCCTATGCATACATAGCCATTTTGATAAAACAAGACCTTGTTTTGACTTCCCTAATAGAGAAAACTTGGGAAAACATTGACACAAAAGAAGAAACTGCTGATAACCAGCAGTTTCTCCTTTTGTCTCAATGTTTTCTATGCTATATCATACATAAATTTAATCATAATAAGCATAAATTTGGCATCTTCAGCAGCTTTTGAATTGGATCATCCTAAAAAATTGTTGTTTAGCAAAGGGTTAATAGAGAAAAAGAAAGTTCAATCCATTGATATAGTTATAAAGGGATGTTAAATTTTCAACAGCAAAGAATTGGTCTTTTGTTGTGATTGCCTAATGCCATTCTGCATTGAACGAGGTGAAACTTCCTCCAAAACTTTGATAGGAATTTTATTTATGAACTACGATGTATATTCTACAGAGTGTCCCAAAAAAAACGGAACCCATTTTTGAAAGTACATTTCTCATGTGTCGTGTAATATTTCTCCACCAAATTTACACATGCAATAGCAATGGCAGTTTTCCATTAGCAGTTAAAATTTGGTTGAAAAATAACAATCAGTTTTGAAAATATTGACATTCAAATGAATATACCCGAAAAATCATTTTAATACGATATCGATCTTTTCATTTTGCAGCGCGCGCCTACAATCATTTAATAATTTGACGGTTAATATATTCAATACAATACAAAAGTGATTTTGAAACATTATATTCACAATAGTGCATTTTCATTTCACCTTTTTTGCTAATAAATAAACTGTTAAAGAAGAGCTGCGATGTAACTGAAATGAATACAAACAAAATATCGAAGTGCATCACAGACTCATGAAAAACAATCATAGGCACTTATTTAATATCTGACCAATATCTGGTCACCGCTCAATTGAAAAGTATTACGGGTTTCATTTGATCTGACACTGACCTTGATGCAACGCATGTTCATATATGACAAATAACACGAAATTCAACAAAAACAAAAAATAAATCATAGTCCACAGAAATGTATACTGAATGAAGACTGGACTAATTTTAGGAAACATACCAAGCTTGTAATTTATTAAAATAAATTTTAATAAAAGTTAAAACTGTGCCATGTGAAATGAATCACATAATAATTTGAAATTAATTCAAACAACCACCCTATAGACTCAATTTGAACGTACAGCACGTGCACATATTAAATTTTGAGAAAATCGCTACATACATGTACAGCGGTACAGAAATCAACAGCTGACCGTGAGTGCCCTTTCACGAACAAACAAGACGCCAAAATGAATATCATGTCAGATTGTTTTTTAAGTGTCATTATTAATTTGCTTATAACTTTTGAACCGATGCATATTTTTAAGTGAAATTTGGAACACAAATGCAAAAATAATGTATCTACAGTACTGCAAATTCAAAAATTAGATTCTTTGCTAACGCTTTAAAATATTTGACTTTGAATTAGGGTTCCGTTTTTTTTGGGACACTCTGTATAATCCAGCAGCTGTAGAGAAGTTGGTCTAGTCTAGTAATTCCTTTGGGGACATGTTCTTTCATGCCTTTTATAGGGATTTTATTCTTGTTCACCAACTTTTATTGCCATATTGTAGCGGAGTCATAATGTGGCTTAATGAATCTTAAAAGAGGTCAAGGCAGGATCCAGGATTTTTTCCAGGGGGAAGGGGTGGGTAGGGGGTGTTCAAGCCAAAATGGTGACTTTACCTGTCTTAAAAATGCAATGTTATCCTAACAGTCAAATTTAAATTTCATGCTAATGCCAAGGTGGTCCCGGCTGTCGTTACAAGGTTTTGCATCAACAATATAATAAACAAAATATTAAGGAAAAGTGAATAAGTTTGGGAAGATGGAGATGGGTATAATGCCTTGACAATCCTATGTGGGAGAGAATATATCTAAAACAAATAATTTTTCCTCTTTTTCACCTTAATTATTTCAAATTTGTAGCTATTACTTCTGTAGTCAAATCCAACAGTATCATATTGTCTGTTTCCGTTTAGGAAATTAAAATGTCCAATCTTATATTACGATCCTTTGACTTTATCAGGATGTAATGGCACTGTTTCCTCCCATCCTAGAACCACAAAGTTTTCCTCCTATCTAAGAATTTAGAAGGAAGGTTAAACGGAAATTAATCTCCTCGTAATGGTGTTCTTTGTCAACAAAATCATTAGGCAGAATCTGTGAAGTTTGTTTGTTCTATCCTCCAGTCTAATTGTCCTATAACTCGTCCTTTATTGGGACACAGAGCTATAGACAAGAAAGCGTGCTGCCATCAGAAAGTGAATAATATCATTTTTTATCCATCAAACCCTATGTTGTTGGTACTCATTTTAATCGTCTCATTGAGATATTAAAATGAGTACCCACAATATAGGGTTTGGGCAAAAAATAACAGATTTAGAATGGACACACTTTCTCCTATCCACAGCAGTGTTTGGTAGATAAATGAGACATGATTCTAGCATCCATCTTTAATGTCAAGGAGGCAGATCGATCATGGGGAATTTAGGACACATTTCTGTCAGCAATTTTCTATGACCTTGCTCAACTGGAAAAGATTTTTCATGCTATCAGATTTTGTTGTATTATAGAATCTTTTCTAGACTGACAGTCTTACCTATTATGCATTTATTTTTTAAATGTTTTTCATGACAGTTACACATCAATATTGTTCATTATGTACACATCTTGTATGAAGAAAAGCAATCAAACAAGAGATGTATGTAGGCCATAATTTTGTGGGCAAATTCCTTTGAAATTGTCATCTTTTTCCTCTTTCCATACTTAACAATGACAATGCTGTTATATGAATATTTGCTAGATTTGCTATAGATACTTCTACCAATTGACAAACCTATCTAGGATCATCTGAATGTTGCAGTGATTCTCGTTGTGAAAGTCTGCTATTTAGATAGAATAAACATCAAGGTTATTTGAAGCTTCCTGACATATCCATTTATGATTAAGGTTACCCATCCCTATTGAGAGTCTGAATCTCAATATGGATATACTACCTTAATCAAAGTTTTACATCCCACTCAAGCCTCAAGATGGTGGGGAGAGAGAGGGAACAAACTAGTAACATCTATGTTGCAGGTCCAGCACATTGTCTCTATACTAGCACTATACTGCTGCAAATTCATATCCAATCCTACCCCTGCAAAAAAACTTTCAGAACGCATTTCTAGTTCTAGAACTGTTATAGGAAGTTCTAGAATGTTCTAGAAATGCCATTTAACGTTCTAGAACAATTCTTGAAGTTAAAAGAACTTTTCCTAGGGGTAATTTGAATAATACATTTCCAGACTGGTTAAATTTCAAAGATGTTGCAGACGGCAGACAAGAATTAAAAGTCATTTATTTACATTTTTTGTCTTTACGTAGATAAAACATTGTGGAAAATGTACATGTTTGTCATAATGTCACAATTTCTTCATTTTCCACAATGTGTTCCCAAGCCTTTATCTCATGGGGCGTCAATGTCAGGGAATGGGTTAAAGAATGTTATGATCAGTCAACATTTCAAATGAAGTAAGAATTATTTACCAGTCGTTCTGTATCAGATTGTGCTCGTTCTAACTTTTGTATCTCCTTCTGAAGAGTTTCGTTGGTCTCCTCAAGTTCTTTATACTTCTCTAAACTCACAACCTTCGAGTCCTGTAAATATATACATAAACATCTGTAACTCATTACCAGACAGCAAAATTCTTGAAGGCTTCGAACGTGAAAGTTGCTGAAGAGAACAAATTCAATTTGGGAAAAGGTTGGATTTGTGTAAATTTTAGCACATAAAATATTGAGGCAAAAGGCAAAACTGCTGATTATTAGCATTTTCTTCTTTTGCATCAATGTTTTCGCAAGCTTATTCCGTTAGGGAGGTCAAAACCTGGTCTTGTTTGGGAAAGAGTTAACTCATTACCAGAAGTCAAAATTCTGGACTTGTCGAAGTTAAAAGATGCCAAATAGCTATCATTTCAAGTGAATGTAATTCTACATTTTTTGGTCTTTTGGGGAAGAAAACATTGTGGGAAATGAAGAAATTGCTTGTCACATTTAGCACTTTCTTCATTTCCCACAATGTTTTCCAAAGCATTTATCTTGTTGGGAATCAAAAAGCACCACAATGTGGAAATTGGTTAATCCTTTCCTAAACAAGACAACAGCTTATGGCAAGAACTATAGGTTGTTTGTTAGTTTTATTTCATTGTCCTCTCTTGTGACCTGACAATTATAGCTAATGGACTTTCAATAACTGAATAAGATAATGATAATTGAAAGCTTGCCTCTTTAGGCAAAACCTCTGTGAAATGTTCATTTCAGTTCAAGAACTGTTCTAGAACATTTTAGATCTTTAAATGGCAGTTCTAGAATTGTTCTAGAACTGCTATTTAACAATCTAGAATGTTCTAGAACAGTTCTAGAACTATAAATGCACCCTTGAACTTTTCTTGTAGGGAAATTACCCTAAGAATGGAATACACATGAAATACAAACCCAATTTCCTACGACCTAACACTCTCCAATGACATGGAAGCAGAATCAATGCTCGTGAAACATGTTTAATGGGAAGGTTGTGCAGTAATTTATCCCGCCTAATCAAGATAGATAACAGAATAACCACAGGATACGGTTTTGTCGTAATTTGTTGGTCAATGTCACGCAGCCGGAGAGGACAAAAATCCATACTCATTATACAGTAGCTTCCTTGAATAAATACAGAAATTGTCTTCACATCTGAGTATTATGTACCTATGTGTAAGGATTTAAAGATTTGGAAAACATTCAGGCAAAAGAAGACAAGAGATGTTTGTAAAACATATATGCCCCCTCAAGGGCCTACATTTGATGTAGGTCAAAGTCCAAGGTCAAGTTAACAAGGTCCAAGGTCATGGTCAAATATGAAAGGTCTTGGTAGGAGGTGTCTATGTGTGAAATATCAAAGCTGTATATGTAAAAGTAAAATGAAACATAGGCCAGGTTAAAGTTTTTAAAAGTAGGCCAAATGCCATGGTCAAGGTCAAATGTGAAAGGTCTTGGTTGGAGGTGTCCATGTGTGAAATATCAAGGCTGTAGGTGTAAAAGGACATAATGTATATGCCTGGTTTCAGTCTTTTTAAAAGTAGGTCAAACTCCAAGGTCAAGGTTGCAATATTCAAGGTCATGGTCAAATGTGAAAGGTCTTGGTAGGAGGTGTCTATGTGTGAAATATCAAGGCTGTAGGTGTAATAGGACATAAGATAAAGGCTAGGTTAAAGATTTCTAAAAGTATGTAAAAATCAAAGGTCAAGGTCACACAGGCCAAGGTCATGGTCAAATGTGAAAGGTCTTGGTAGGAGGTGTCCATGTGTAAAATATTGAGACTGAATAGGTAACAGGACATGAGATATAGGCCTAGTTTAAGTTTTTTAAAAGTAGGTCAAACTCCAAGGTCAAGGTCCAAGGTCATGGTCAAAAGTGAAATATCTTGGTTGGAAGTGACCACATGTGAAATATCAAGGCTGTATATGTAAAATGACATGAAATATAGGCAAGGTTAATGTATTACTAAAGTAGGTCAAACACCAAGGTCAAGGTCACAAGGTCCAAGATCGTGAACAAATGTGAAAGGTCTTGGTCGTAGGTGTCCATGTGTCAAATATCAAGGCTGTGTCCATGTGTCAAATATCAAGGCTGTATGTGTAAAAGGACATGATATATCAGCTAGGTTAAAGTTTTTTTAAAGTAGGTCAAAGTCCAAGGTCAAGGTCACATGGTCCAAGGTCATGATCAAATGTGAAAGGTCTTGGTAAGATGTGTCCATGTGTGAAATACCAAGGCTGTATGTGTAATAGCACATAAGATATAGGCCCAGTTTATTTTTTTTAAAAGTAGGTCAAACTCCAAGGTCAAGGCCACATGGTCCAAGGTCATAGTCGTATGTGATAGGTCTTGGTCGGAGGTTTCCATGTGTCAAATATCAAGACTGTATGTGTAAAAGGAAATGATATATTGGCCATGTTAAAGTTTTTTAAAAGTAGGTCAAACTCCAAGGTCAAGGTCACAAAGTCCAAGGTCATGGTCAATTAGGAAAGGTCTTGGTAAGATGCGTCCATGTGTGAAATATCAAGGCTGTATTTGTAAAAGGTCATGAGATATATGCCGGGTTTATTTTTTTTTAAAGAAGATCAAACTCCAAGGTCAAGGTCACAAGGTCCAAGGTCATGGTTAAATATGAACGATGTTGATAGGAGGCATCTATGTGTGAGATATCAAGGCTGTATGTGTAAAAGGACATAAGATATAGGCAAGATTAAGAATTAAGTGTAAATATCAACAAAGGGCAATAACTCCAAAAATTTGATTGGCAGAGTTACGGTTCTTGTGCACTGCACCTCTCCATAATGAAATCTATTCACCTGTTAAGTTTCATGATTCTACCTTACAAACTTTTTGAGTTGTGCTACGGACAAGAATCAAGTTATAAAATCAACAAAGGGCAATAACTCAAAAAATTTGATTGGCAGAGTTACGGTTCTTGTGCACTGCACCTCTCCATAATCAGATCTATCCACCTGTAAAGTTTCATGATTCTACCTTACATACTTTTTGAGTTATGCTCCGGACAATAATCAAATTTGAAAATCAACAAAGAGCAATAACTCCAAAAATATGATCGGCAGAGTTACAGTTCTTGTGCACTGCACCTCTCCATTATGAGATCTATTCACCTGTAAAGTTTCATGATTCTACCTAACATAGTTTTCGAGTTATGCTCCGGACAAGAATCAAGTATGAAAATCAACAAAGGGCAATAACTCACAAAATTTGATCAGCAGTTACGGTTCTTGTGCACTGCACCTCTCCATAATGAGATCTATCCACCTGTAAAGTTTCATGATTCTACCTTACATACTTTTTGAGTTATGCTCCGGACAAGAATCAAGTTATAAAATCAACAAAGGGCAATAACTCAAAGAATTTGATGGGCAGAGTTACGGTTCTTGTGCACTGCACCTCTCCATAATGAGATCTATCCACCTATGAAGTTTCATGATTCTACCTTACTTTTCGAGTTATGCTCCAGACAAGGTTTGGTCTACGGACAGACCGACCTATGGACCGACCGACCGACACTTGCAAAACAATATACCCCCATTTTCTTCGAAAGGGGGCATAAAAATGCTGATAATCAGCATTTTCTTCTTTTGCCTCAATATTTTTGTGACCACATCTTGCACAATTGTCTTATCTTAATCAACATCCTTTTTGTTGTCCTCAATCTGTAATCATTATACAGTTAGTCTAAGTAACTATATACAGAAATTGTCACAGTAAATTTTCCTAAACTTCAACATTGCTTATTTATAACTAGAGGCCTATCACCAATATTACCGTAATTATTCTAATAAACGCCCGGGCGTTTATTAGAAATATGATTGATGGAAAAGTAGGGGGTGGGCGTTCATTAGATGTATTCTAATTTTGTTAGTCAAAATTTGCATTTCATGTGTCTATTCATGGACTCAAACTTCAGCAAGTAAAAATTGGCAAAGTTTTGTTATAAGGACTGCAAATATACGATTTTTCAAAGAAATTCCTTCATTGCAAACATATTGAGGGCTGGACATTTCCTTTTTCATTGCTTTTGGAAATGATCTTTGTTTATGACTCACATTTTTTAATCTGGAATCAGGGGATGGGCGTTTATTAGAATCACCCATTTTCACTAAAATTGCAGTTGAAATAAGCAAATTTTCAGCTGAGATTTGGGGGATGGGCGTTAGAATTGGACGTTAGAATATGGGTGTTTATTAGAATAATTACGGTACATAAGAGTTTCAAGGCAGCAAAATGTCAAACAAATCCTCTTCTACATTAATATGGTCTAAATCCTATCATAAGCGAGACACAATGCTGGTTCAATGCATCATTTGTTTCTTTTTACGATAACTCTGGTATCTTTTATTGTCGCTAACAAGATGAATTTTGCAGAAACTGTGAAAGTGACATGAGTTTTGTGGGGAAATCAATCTGTTAACTAACTGAAATGGCCCCATTATTTAACTTGAAAAAGAATTGATTTTACCAGAGTTTAGATCGTTGCCTGATTAGGAAACTTCACACAAAGGATGCAGATTTATTCAATACGTAACCCATTCCCAACCAAGACCTGGCCCAGGTTTCTCGAAAAAACTTAAGTATATTCTCATGAGAACATGCTCAACTTCAAAGGGATACTCTCCAACGTTGAAGGGTATTCAATTGAAGTTCACATGGATTTCGTGCGATTTGAGCAGGGTGCACAGATTTGAGCATGAGAATGTACTTAAGTTTTTTCGAGAAACCGGGGCCTAGTTTTGATCGACGTCCCTAAAAGAGATGGTTTGAGAAAACATTGAGGCAAAAGAAGAAAGTGCTGATAATCAGCACTTTCTCCTTTTGCCTAAATATTTTCTAAGCTATATTGTGATCATGAAATAGATAGATATCATTGAAATAAAGTTACATACCAAATTTGAGTTTTGTATGTCCAATACTTTTTGAGAAAAGGCAAATATTAAGTTTTCCGACAGACAGGTGGACAAACAGATGGACAGACAGACAGACATGAGTAAAACAAGTTACATGCCCCAATCTTTCGATATGGGGAAGGGGGGAGGAATAAAAATAAATCTGATCAAGCTATAGGAAGAGTTGAACAGACAAGAATTTACCAATGCACAGATTCATGGATGGACAGACATACAGGCAATTAATTCCAGGTAAATAGCATAATATAAATCATTGCATGCCTCATAACTGCAGCTTGTTTTAAGCTGCAGTTACAAGGTTTTAGTTGAAAAGCAGCGAAATATAACATTGTCTGAAGAAGCCTCGATATATTTCCTGGAAACAGCCTAATAAAGGATAGTATAATAGATATGTGTTTGTCAAGTTTAACTATCAGGGTTGCTGGCTCCATTATGCCCTAGCAGATAATTAAACACCAGCATCTCATTTTTCTTCACAAAACAGCCTTTATTGAACCTTCATTGATTCCCATGGCAACATTTTTCACAGTGTTTTATTCCAGTAATTCTAGTAGGTATACATTTCCTGTGAATATTTTGTCACATTATATATAACATTTTCTGTTATCCATGTATCTACACAGGTCATTCATTAGGAGCTGCAAACCATTTCTGGGAGAGACTTTTGTCAGAAAGGATATTTGTGGCGGCCAGAGATTGAACCCAGGACCTCATGAGTCTGATGTGTTTACAACTGCCCTATGGCTACAGCTATATAAGTTGTACAAACATAAAGCATTATAAAGTGATGAAGCGACACATCAATCCCCAAAGACAAACTCTAAGTAGCCATGAACGATAAGCAGTTCTGGAAGAGTGTATAGTTAGTTCAACCTCGTCTGAGGCCGCAAAATGATGATGAAGATTATTGAAATAAAAACAACTAGAACTGTCGCAAAGCGGACGAATACCCCCCACTAGGGCCTTGTCACTGAAAAAGTGCTATCGGTCAAAATGTTCTTGACTTAGAGCATGGAAACGGATTTTAAACAAAGTCCAACTGTGACCTTGACCTTTGAGGCCCCAAAACAATAGGGCACCTCCATTGGTCATGGGCAACAACTGTGTAAAGTTTCATGATCCTAGGTCAAATGGTTCTCAAGTTAGAACACAGACACGAAATTGTAAATTTTGACTACTTCCCCCCCCCCCCCCCCACCCCCCAGATGAAAATTGCAGGTGCACAACTTCATATGATAGGAAACATCCTGATAAAATTTCAGAAAAATTAGTCAAAAACTGTGAGAGGAGAAGAGGACACAAGATTATGTCCATCCCCCCCCCCCCCCCCCCCTTAAAAACTTCAAAGTGGCATAACTCTGAAACTAATGACTGGATCAAGATGAAATTGCAGGTGCACAACTTCATATGATAGGGCACATCCTGATAAAATTTCAGAAAAATTGGTCAAAAACTGTGGGAGGAGAAGAGGACACAAGATTATGTCCACGGACGGACGGACGGACGGACAACCTGATTCCAGTATACCCCCCCCCCCCCCTAACTTTGTTGTGGGGGGTATAATAACTTAGCCTTCCTCCAATATTTCCTTTGCTTTTTTTTTTTTTTTTTTTTTTTTTTTTTTTTCATCAAGAAATTCGTTCTAAAGTCCTGGATTCCTTTCATTATCAAAGGCTAAAATGTTGTTATTTGTGTTCACAGACTTAAAATTCCAGAAATAATTTCTGTGATAGGACAAATTGGCATTTACAGGTTAAGAGATCAACCCTATCCAAAACAACAAAACATACATTGTTCCATCTGAAAACAGTGGCCGACAACGTCATTGGTGTTGGAGAAGACAGGATTTGTGTAACATAGAGCACAGAAAATATTTAGACAAAAGAAGAAAATGCTGATCATCAGCATTTTCTTCTTTTGTCTCAATATTTTCCCAAGCCCTTTCCAAAAGGTACATGACAGGAGGCCCAGGAGGGCCTGAATCGCTCCACTGGCTAAAGAGGAAGAATTATCCCATGATTTCTTGTAAGCCTTACACAGCCAAATCTTGAAATTTGTGAATAAATTTTGAAGAGAGACTCAAAGAACATTCTTGCAAAGTCTGGTTCAAATTGGCCTTATGGTTGATTTTTAAAGAATTTTCTTACGATTTCTCTAAGTCTGATAAGCCCCTTTCTCCCTGTCACAGCCACATTTTTTGACAAATATAAATATTTGTGAACAAACTTTAAAAAGAATGACTCAAGGCACATTCCTGCTAAGTTTGGTACAATTGGGCACACTGGTTGATTTTTAAAGAATTTTCTTATGATTTCTTTAAGTCCGATAAGCCCCTTCCTCCCTGCCACGCCCACTTTTTTTTCGACAAATGTAAAAATTTGTGAATGAATTTTGAAAAGAGAGACTCAAAGAACATTCCTGCAAAGTCTGGTTCAAATTGGCCCTATGGTTGATTTTTAAAGAATTTTCTTATGATTTCTTTAAGTATGATAAGCCCCTTTTTCCCTGCCATGGTCACATTTTTTGACAAATGTAAAAATTTGTGAACAAATTTTGAAAAGAATGACTCGAGGCACATTCCTGCCACGTTTGGTTCAAATTGGCCCAATGGTTGATTTTTAAAGAATTTTCTTATGATTTCTCTAAGTCTGATAAGCCCCGCCCTGCCACGCCCACATTTTTTGACGAATCAAAAATTCGCGAACAAGTTTTGAAAAGGGTCACTCAAGGAACATTCCTGACAAGTTTGGTCAAAATTGGCCCACTGGTATAAGAGGAGAAGATGTTTAAAGAAAAAGTTAACGGACGCACGACGGACACAACGCCATGACAATAGCTCGCTGGCCTTTGGCCAGTGGAGCTAAAAATGCTTCAATATTCATATAAGGGTGAAGAGTTCAACTATTTAATAATGGTGTAATTATTGAATTTAAGCTCAGTTCAGGAAATATAAGGCTGTGGGAACAAAAAAAGAAATCCATTAATTGAATTTTACTTTGTGTTCATTGATCTTTGTCCTATTTTACAGTCTTGATTATCAGTTAGAAATTCCTAATAAGTGAGAAGAATTGGCTTCAAATACTTTTAACAAAGCATTAAATATTTGTTCTGTGCACATTTGGTGCACCATGCTAACCATGTTTTCCTGAATTCTCTAATACCAGATGAAAGAAAAAAATCCAACATTATCAAAGACCATTTAACTCTTTCGCTGCCAATGTCGCCAAATAGCGACCCATAGGAAAACTGCCAATGTCGCCGATCGGCGACTTTCAAACAATAGCTTAATGAGGTCATTTAAGGTCAAGGGCAAGGTCATCTGATCAAACTGTCTGATAAAAAGTATGCTAAAAGGCAAAAAAAATTATGTGCAATGATTCCTGAAAGTTTCAGCTTAATATTATCAAACAACAATTTTCTACTATCCTGTAAACTGATAAGCTCTCTTATAAAGTTTCAAAAATTTGGCACTGGAAATAGGACAATTCTAGGAAATTTAACAGCAAAAGAGTTAATCGAAAGATCAGCAGCATATCAAGAAATTAATTTTAACATCAATATATTTGGTTCCAGGTCTTATGCACCTTTTTTAACAAGTTCTTGTCTGATAAAAACAAGATGGGTTTGTGAAACTCTGAATGCCCCCATTTAAATGGCTATTTTTCTTAAATGTTAAGTTTTCGTGTTGGGTTGATAAGGGTTACCAGATGACCTTGAGGAAGGTCAAATTGCATGGAACAGATAGCTAGGAAAGGAAGTTATATACCAAATTTCAGCTTTGTATGTCAAAAACTTTTGGAGAAATGGCAAAATAATAAGTTTTCAGACAGACGGACGGACGAATGGATGGACAGACAGACAGACGAACATGAGTAAAACAATATGCCCCCAATCTCTCGATACAGGCATAATTTTTTTTTCATTGATAACCAGTATTTACACCTTTTCTTTCCATGATTTTTTGTACATCAACATAGAGATATCTAACATGAATTAGCGTTAGTTTTATTGTCTGCAACTCCATCATATGGCTCCATACTGTCTTTAAAAATTGCTAAACTAAAACTGATCAGAGCGATTACACCATATTGACAACAAATGATATGGTTGTGATCCATTAATTATAGGATATAAATTGACAGAGTGCAAACACTAATTATTTATTGATCATTGTCCAAGATAAGATCTTGTATTTTTTGCTAAATGGTGGTAGTTCTGATAAAATACAATTGGTTTTAGGCTCTAGGTTTTCTTTGAAAATTGCTAAACTAAAACTGATCAGAGAGATTATACAACATATTGATAAAAAATGATATGGTTGTGATCCATTAATTATAGGATATGAATTGACAGAGAGCAAACACTAATTACTTATTGATCATTGTCCAAGATAAGATCTTAGCATTTTCCCCCCTCCCCTACGATCTCTTGATACAGGATATATTGTTTTACCGTTGCCTGTCCGTCTGTCCGTCAGTCAGTCCGAAACTTAACATGAAAACTTAAAATTGGCCTTTTCAGGGGCATTAGTATTTGACAAACACTTCTTGTTCTAGATGCAGTTCTGATATTACAATCAGTTTTAGACTCTAGATTGTCTTTGAAAATACTGTTGAGCTGAAACTGATCAGAGCGATTACACCATATTGACAACAATTGATATGGTTGTAATCCATTAATTATAGGATATAAATTGACACAGTGCAAACACTAATTATTTATTGATCAAGGTTGGAGACAAGATCTTGCAATTTTCTTTAAACCTTTCCCAGATGACAAAATTTTAGACCAGGCTAAAACAACTAAATTAGTGTTGAAAAAGACATAGTTTGTGTAAAATAAGTACAGAAAGTTTTGAGGCAAAAGGAGAAAATGCTGGTCACCAATTTTTTATATGAAGGTAGCATTTATCCATGGTAACACTAATCTTAATTCCTTCTTGCTATCAAAGACAGAAACAGATCGTGAAGTCTGATCCGAGTCTATGCTGCCTAAGCTTTTCCTTTTCAAGATACATATTGAGATTTTCTTTTAACCCTTTCCCAAACAACAAAATTTTAGAGTGATCCACTTCAAAAACTGCCACAAATGACAAAATGGATGTCATTAAGATAGGATTGTACAAAATATGGCACGGAAAATATTGAGACAAAAGGAGAAACTGCTGGTTATCAGCAGTTTCTTCTTTTGTTTCAATGTTTTCCCAAGCCTTATATATTAGGGGCGTCAAAACAAGGTCTTGTTTGGGAGAGGGTTAAACCATTACCAAACAACAAAATTTTAGATTGGTCCAAATTCAAAGGTGTTGCACTGACAACAATTTCAAATCAATGATTTTAAGACTTTTTTGGTTATTTTGTGTAGAAAGCATTGTGGGAAATGAAGAAATTGCTTGTCACAAGCAATTTCTTCATTTTCCACAATGTTTTCCATGGCCATTATTTTGAGGGGAGTCAAAAAGAGTCATTGTGTGGTAATGGGTTAATCCTTTTGCCTAGTTCTGACATCCTGAATAGAAAATGATTGCGAAAACATTGACGCAAATGAATAAAATACTGGTAACCAAAATCTTATTCTTTGCTGCCTCATCATTTCTATATTATATCTTGCACATATCACATTGTTAATAACATTCATTTTGTCATACATCACAGCTCTTTAATTGCAGCAATCTTAGTGCATGTTATGTCATTTGTAAAATGCTTTAAGAAAGAAATACAAACATGAAGATAAAACTATTTTCCCCTGTTTAAATGACTACAAATAAATTCTCACCAATCATTTAAGTCCGAGTGACACAAAACATTTCCTCGAAAAATCTCTGATTATCCATCCCCTATTGAACGTAAAATACGAGCATTTATACTCTTGAATACTCTGAAAAAACATACGTTATACCAGCCAGCCAGCAGTGTATAGCGTATATTGATCCGTCTCTCGGAGATGCTTCCATTGGTCAATAACAGCTTCTCTTTGACTCAGACTGTCTAAGAGTAAATAAAGTTCTGGCTTTGGAAGACATGCCCGTCAATCAAGAGTCATCTTATATGCAAGAACAATTTTTGTCACAAAAAACAATCAAATTTATAGAATACACATTCACTTTTTTTACTCTTCATGCTTGTATGTTTATCTTTTTGAAATTTTGACACAATATCCCGTTAGCAACAGACATTTTACGGAATTCTTTTTATTTTTTGTGATATTTAAAGCTATAGTGTGGTAACTTTTCATTAAAAAAAATCAAAATTGGTTTCTCTAATTTGAAAGGGAGGCAAAAGTAAAATCGAAATGACATTATAGAAGTATTGGATAAAAGTGTTGTAATGAATCTTATGCTATATTTAAATGGTTTTCTTTTCAGAGTACTTTTTGCTTCTATCTAGAAAAATGGCCATCTTTCGGCTGGCGTTGTGACTTTGTTCCTAATCTGGTTCTTTTAGACAGCTACTGGAAGGAAATACCATTTTGCGGACAAACAATAGTATTTCATAGGTATTGTTATAATATCTCATAACTACTGTTTCATTCAAGCCGTGCCTCCGCGAAAACACATTTCAAGTTCAAGAACTGTTCTAGAATGTTCTAGAACATTAAATGGCACTTCTAAAACTGTTTTAGAACAGTTCTAGAATTGCCATTTAACGTTCTAGAACAGTTCTTGGGTTTAAATGAACTTTTCGCAGAGGCAGTTACAAGATTTCATAACAACACCAACAGTTCCTCAAAACATAATGGTAATTTGGTAAACCCTGTCCATTTTTAACACCAAAATCATTGCTATTATACAGGGACTGTTAGACAGCACTGGAAGGAAATACCAATTCTAATAATCATGGAGTGTTAAGCCCATATTGTGGACAATCTATTGATAAATTATGGCTAAAATCAATCATGACAACCCTGACCACTTCTCACCAGGAATTATACGAGGCAATCCTCCGTACAATGCTGCCCAGTAAACAAAACCATCATAACAGCAGCTTGAATAAACTAGTAAATTGTACTTCTTTACTTTGGCTCAAAGATGCAAAACTTGTAATGCAATAGTTCTGTTTTAAAACAGAAAATGTTACCACAAAAATGAAGTCTTTTGTATATTGAACAAGAGATGTTTGTAAAACATATATGCCCCCTCAAGGGCCTACATTTGTTGTAGGTCAAAGTCCAAGGTCAAGTTAACAAGGTCCAAGGTCATGGTCAAATATGAAAGGTCTTGGTAGGAGGTGTCTATGTGTGAAATATCGAAGCTGTATATGTAAAAGTAAAATGAAACATAGGCCAGGTTAAAGTTTTTAAAAGTAGGCCAAATGCCATGGTCAAGGTCATGGTCAAATGTGAAAGGTCTTGGTTGGAGGTGTCCATGTGTGAAATATCAAGGCTGTAGGTGTAAAAGGACATGATATATATGCCTGATTTCAGTCTTTTTAAAAGTAGGTCAAACTCCAAGGTCAAGGTTGCAATATTCAAGGTCATGGTCAAATGTGAAAGGTCTTGGTAGGAGGTGTCTATGTGTGAAATATCAAGGCTGTAGGTGTAATAGGACATAAGATAAAGGCTAGGTTAAAGATTTCTAAAAGTATGTAAAAATCAAAGGTCAAGGTCATACAGGCCAAGGTCATGGTCAAATGTGAAAGGTCTTGGTAGGAGGTGTCCATGTGTAAAATATTGAGACTGTATAGGTAACAGGACATGAGATATAGGCCTAGTTTAAGTTTTTTAAAAAGTAGGTCAAACTCCGAGGTCAAGGTCCAAGGTCATGGTCAAAAGTGAAATATCTTGGTTGGAAGTGACCACATGTGAAATATCAAGGCTGTATATGTAAAATGACATGAAATATCGGCCAGGTTAATGTATAATTAAAGTAGGTCAAACACCAAGGTCAAGGTCACAAGGTCCAAGGTCATGGTCAAATGTGAAAGGTCTTGGTCATAGGTGTCCATGTGTGAAATACCAAGGCTGTATGTGTAAAAGGTCATGATATATCCGCTAGATTAAAGTTTTTTTAAAGTAGGTCAAAGTCCAAGGTCAAGGTCACAAGGTCCAAGGTCATGGTCAAATGTGAAAGGTCTTGGTAAGATGTGTCCATGTGTGAAATACCAAGGCTGTATGTGTAATAGCACATAAAATATAGGCCCAGTTTAATTTTTTTAACAGTAGGTCAAACTCCAAGGTCAAGGCCACATGGTCCAAGGTCATAGTCGTATGTGATAGGTCTTTGTCGGAGGTTTCCATGTGTCCAATATCAAGGCTGTATGTGTAAAAGGACATGATATATCGGCCAGGTTAAAGTTTTTTAAAAGTAAGTCAAACTCCAAGGTCAAAGTCACAGAGTCCAAGGTCATGGTCAATTGTGAAAGGTCTTGGTAAGATGTGTCCATGTGTGAAATATCAAGGCTGTATTTGTAAAAGGTCATGAGATATATGCCAGGTTTAATTTTTTTTAAAGTAGGTCAAACTCCAAGGTCAAGGTCACAAGGTCCAAGGTTATGGTTAAATCTGAACGATGTTGATAGGAGGTATCTATGTGTGAGATATCAAGGCTGTATGTGTAAAAGGACATGAGATATAGGCAAGGTTAACCCTTTCCCAAACAAGACCTGGTTTTGACGTGTCTGATAGAAAACACTTAAGAAAACATTGAAACAAAAGAAGAAACTGCTGATAAACAGCAGTTTCTCCTTTTGTCTCAATGTTTTGTATGCGATATCATACATAAGTTTAATCATAATCAACATCCATTTTGCAGTCTTCAGCAGGTTTTGAATTGGACCACCCTAAAAATTTGTCGTTCGGGAAAGGGTTAAGAATTACGTGTAAAAATCAACAAAGGGTAATAACTCCAACAATTTGATTGGCAGAGTTACGGTTCTTGTGCACTGCACCTCTCCATAATGAAATCTATTCACCTGTAAAGTTTCATGATTCTACCTTACATATTTTTTGAGTTGTGCTCCGGACAAGAATCAAGTTATAAACTCAACAAAGGGCAATAACTCAGAAAATTTGGTCGGCAGGGTTACGGTTCTTGTGCACTGCACCTCTCCATAATAAGATCTATCCACCTATTAGGTTTCATGATTCTTCCTTACATACTTTTTGAGTTATGCTCCGGACAATAATCAAGTTTGAAAATCAACAAAGGGCAATAACTCCAAAAATATTATCAGCAGAGTTACGGTTCTTGTGCACTGCACCTCTCCATAATGAGATCTATCCACCTGTGAAGTTTCATGATTCTACCTAACATACTTTTTGAGTTATGCTCCGGACAATAATCAAGTTTGAAAATCAACAAAGGGCAATAACTCCAAAAATATGATCGGCAGAGTTACAGTTCTTGTGCACTGCACCTCTCCATAATGAGATCTATTCACCTGTAAAGTTTCATGATTCTACCTAACATAATTTTTGAGTTATGCTCCGGACAAAAATCAAGTTTGAAAATCAACAAAGGGCAATAACTCAGAAAATTTGATCGGCAGAGTTACGGTTCTTGTGCACTGCACCTCTCCATAATGAGATCTATCCACCTGTAAAGTTTAATGATTGTACCTTACATACTTTTTGAGTTATGCTCCGGACAAGAATCAAGTTATAAAATCAACAAAGGGCAATAACTCAAAAAATTTGATTGGCAGAGTTACGGTTCTTGTGCACTGCACCTCTCCATAACGAGATCTATCCACCTATGAAGTTTCATGATTCTACCTTTAATACTTTTCGAGTTATGCTCTGGACAAGGTTTGGTCTACGGACAGACCGACCGACCTACGGACTGACCAACCGACCTTCCGACCGACCGACCGACAAAACAATATACCCCCATTTTCCTCGAAAGGGGGCATAAATATTTGTGAAAATTTGGAGGGATAATGTTGAAGATCACAGATTTCATTGCCCTATACCAAAACATTGTGGTAGATACAGCTGTCAGTTTTTGTCCCAAGACATTATGGTACTCCAGGAATGGGATGCTATTTCAAATTTGTGAATATTTTAATTATGTGCGAACAAATTTACAACATCGATATTTAAATCAAATTTTTATGCACAACAACAAGAGTTATACAACAACAATTTTTTGCACTAAAGAAATCCAATTCTGTGCACTTTGTTTCAGCATTTATATGATATTGGCATAAAGAATCTTTAAATCTTCATAAATAACAGAGTTTAAAAAAAAATCTAATTGTACTTGATTTAATATATTAAGTTAAAATTATCCTTAACAGAAGAATATATCTTACCACTGTTCTTACCACTGTAGACATCTACATAGGCAACACCTGCCTTTCTTGATGCTTTATGAAATATGTCAAGTAAAATAGTAGATAGATCTATTATTATGAATATTGACCAAGAGTGAGAAGTTTTCAAACTTACGTTGACAACCAAGAGTAGATTCTTTTAATTCACATTTTCAGTAAGTCCATTTTGAAACAGCACAATTCTGCATAAGACAATTTTTCTACCTATCTATCAGCTCTCAAAGTCCTGTTATAGTTCACCCCCTAGTCTGATATAAATGTCAAACTCACTGGAAGCCTGTATGGTATTACCAAAATTGTCGATAACATTCGAAAATGTCGTAACTACAGCTTGCATATGCTATGGTTACACCATTTACGGACATAGACACCCAAATATATTACAACATTGTTTCAGACATCAAATATTTATACACTAATATTGCTTATTGCTGTTTATTTCTTCAGGATATTGACCATAAGGCTCCCAAAATTAATCATAATACGAATTAGCTCCACACTTTGGCATAAAATATTTTAACCCTTAACAAACGACAAAATTTTGGACTGTTCCAAATTGAAAGGTGTTCCAGACGACAATGTAAAATTGATGAAATTTTAAAAATCTTTCCATTTAATGTTAGAAAACATTGTGAAAAATGAAGAAATTGCTTGTCACAAGCAATTTCTTCATTTTCCACAATGTTTTCCCAAGCCTTTTTCTTTTGAAGGAGTACAAAAGCGTCACTGTCAGTAAAGGGTTAAGGCTAATGGCAATGTGTGTTCGCTAATCTTTGTCTAAGTTGCCCTCTAAAGCCAGAAATCAAAATAATTGGTTGATTCAGGTTTTTGGCCTCTTTTACCTGCTATGGTCATATCACGGCGGCTGGTCCGAGACCTTACCATGGATTTGTGTTGTTTCTCATACCAGTTCTACCACAACACTCTTACCAAGCCTCCAGCTGCTCGCCTACAATTAGGTCAATGATTATTAAAACATATTGGTGGGTGACAATTTGTTAGAAAGGATATTTGCCGCTGCCCGGGATCAAACTCAGGATTTCTTGAGTGAGAGGGAAACATGCTACCAACTGCGCTACAGGAAATCAGAATGCAAAAGGTAACATCTCCTTATATGGAAAATTGGTGTTCAGGAAGACATCATGGTTTTCCAGGGAACAGAGATGTGCACAAGAATAAACTTGAAATACAAATTCCACAGCTTTAAATTCATTTAGCAGCTTGAAATTTTACACAAACATTGAAATTTTTCAAGTTAATGATGCTGATTTTCACAATTCTGCCAATTCTGCAATGTTCCAATTTCCTGTGGCTATTAAAACAGCAATTTTCAATTGCTTTGGATGATTTTGATTTAAATAATGTTAAAGGACAGAGAAAAAGGCATCAAATAAACAATAGAAGGAAGGGAAAGAGTTTTTTATTTGATTTATCTGGGTTTAACGCTGTTTTCAACTGTTATGGTCATTATTGCAGCGTCTGACCAAACCATGGATTCCTGTCATTAATTATACCAGTACTACCACAACATCCTAACCAAACCTCCAGCTTCAACAGTTATCCAATCATTGGTGGGAGACAATTTTGTCTGAAAGGATATTTGCCACAATTTATGTTTTACCATATTTACCATTGAATGCCATTAAAATCAGAAGAGATTTTGTCAATGTCCATTTAGACATTAACATCAATTTTGACAGTCGGAAAAGTGACCTATAGAGTGACTTTTTAACTACAGATACATAAAGGATGACGACAACGAAGGATCATAAACGTTAACCATTTCGTATTTTATACACATGTGAGCCAACCTAAATATTCTAGAAATCTAAGTGGTAAGTTCTTGATAGGGAGTCTGTTGACAATTTCTTCATTTTCTACGATGTTTTCCAAATCCCTTTTTTTTTTTTTTTTTGGTGTCAAAAGGAGTCACTGTCAAGTAACAAGAGGACCATGATGGTCCTATATCGCTCACCTGAACAAAAATGACATGAGCAACTCTTTTGTTCAATTCAATTAATATTTATGACTTTAAGACTGAGAACTAACTTATGGTCAATAGCATTGTGAAAATCAAACCTATACGAGATCTTATGGTGCCCAACTGTGAACATTGTGGCCAAGTTTTGTCTTGATTGATAAATAATTGTAGATTCTAGAGTATAAACAAGGTCGAAAGCAGCCGAAACCAGCAGTTTTTTCAAATTCAAGGGCACATAACACTCGACTTCCTGATCAGATCAGACTGAAAAACTCATCTGAGATCTTATGGTCCAAAACATTGTGTCCAAGTTTTGTCTTTATTAATTAATAATTGTAGATTCTAGAGTGTAAACAAGGTCGAAAACAGCCGAAAATGGCAATTTTATCAAATTCAAGGGCACATAATTCTCGTCTTTCTGGTCAGATCAGACTGTAAATCAAACTGATCCGAGATATTATAGTCTGCAACATTGTGTCTAAAATTTGTCTTGATTGGTCTATAATTGTAGATTCTAGAGTGTAAACAAGGTCGAAAACAGTCGAAAACGGCAATTTTGTCAAGTTCAAGGGCACATAACTCTTGACTTTTGCATCAGATCAGACTGAAAATCTAGCTCATCCCAGATCTTATAATTCCAAACATTGTGTCCAAGTTTTGTCTTGATTAATTAATAATTGTAGATTCTAGAGTGTTAACAAGATTGAAACCAGCCGAAAATGGCAATTTTGTCAAATTCAAGGGCATGTAACTTTGGACTTTCAGTTCAGATCAGACTGAAAATCAAAGTCATCCGAGATCTTATAGGCCCAAACATTGTGTCCAAGTTTTGTCTTTATTAATTAATAATTGTAGATTCTAGAGTGTTAACAAGGTCGAAACCAGCCGAAAATGGCAATTTTGTCAAATTCAAGGGCATGTAACTCTGGACTTTCTGTTCAGATCAGACTGAAAATACAAGAGGACCATAATGGTCCTTAATCGCTCACCTGCACCTAGATAGAATGAAAGTCCCAATGTTGTCAAGTTCTCGAAAGAAAACAACAATTTTGTCACAGTAAAGGGCACATAACTCTATTCTGATAAAGATATTCTCATCAACATTATGTCCAGGTTTTTTATTGGTTAATATTTATTGCTGTTTGAGAGAAAACAAAGTCGAAAACAGCAATTTTGTAACCCTCAAGGGCACACAACTCTGTTTTTTTTAGTCCAATCAATCTGACAAATGAAAACATTTAAAATATTATGGTCACCAACATTGCGACCGAGTTGTGTCTTGATTGGTCCATATTTGTTTGTTAGAGAGAAAATAAAGTCGAAAACGGTAATTTTATGAAATTAAAGGGCCAATAACTCTTGTTGTTCTGGCCAAATCAAGCTGAAAATTTAACTCATTAAGGATCTTATGGTCACTAACATTGTGGCCAAGTTTTGTCTTGATTAGTCAATAAATGTAGATGCTAGAGTGTAAACAAAGTCTAAAACAGCAATTTTGTCAAATTCAAGGGCACATAACTCCAGACTTCCTGCTCCTATCACACTGAAAATCGAACTCATCCAAGATCTTATAGTTACCAACATTGTGAAAAGATTTTGTCTTGATTGGTCAATATTTGTAGATGCTAGAGTGGTAACAAAGTCAAAACTAACCATTTTTGATGTTCAAGGGCACATAACTCCGGACTTCCTAGTCCGATCTGACTCAAAATCTAACTCATCCGAGAACTTATGGTCATACATATTTTGACCAAGTTTGGTTAAGATTGGTCAATATTTGTAGATACTAGAGTGGTAACAAAGTCGTAACTAGCCATTTTTGACGTTCAAGGGCACATAACTCTGGACGTCCTGGTCCGATCTGACTCAAAATCGAACTCATCCGAGAACTTATGGTCATACATGTTTTGACCAAGTTTGGTCAAGATTGGTCAATATTTGTGGATGCTAGAGTGGTAACAACAAATTGTGGACAGACGGACGGACGGACAGACGGACGGACAGACGGACGACGGACAAAAAGCGACCACAATAGCTCACCTTGAGCACTTCGTGCTCAGGTGAGCTAAAAACTCATCCAAGATCTTATGGTCCCCAACATTGTGTTCAAATTTTGTCTTGTTTGATTAATAATAGTAGATTCTAGAGTGTAAACAAGGTCGAAAACTGCCGAAAATGGCAATTTTGTCGAATTCAAGGGCACATAACTCTCGTCTTTCTGGTCAGATTAGACTGAAAATCGAACTCATTTGAGATCTTATGGTCTTCAACATTATATCCAATCTTATTTTGATTGATCAATAATTGTAGATGCTAGAGTGTTAACAAAGTCAAAACTAGCTATTTTTTACGTTCAAGGGCAAATAACTCCAGACTTCCAGGTCCGATCAGGCCCATAATCGAACTCATCCGAGAACTTATGACCATACTTGCTTTGACCAAGTTTGATTAAGATTGGCCAACTTTTGTAAATGCTAGAGTGTTAACACCAAATTGTTGACAGATGGACAGACAGACTGACGGACGGACGACGGACATTGAGTGACCACAATAGCTCACCTTGAGCACTTCATGCTCAGGTGAGCTAATTAGTTAAGGCACAAAATTAATATCTGCATGTAAAAGGAAAGCGTACACAATATTGACTTATTGAGGATCAATGAAAATTTAAAACAACAAAACTGAAGAAGCTTTATTGACACAACAATTTTACATAATCACAGTCGAACAGTCGAGGCCATCATACAATATCTAATTACCTTTCTGCGGAAATTTCTATAAGCTTTATATCGAGATCTACATAGAGGTCCATTTTGTTTGAGCTGCAAGTCATAAAGATACAACTCTTGTCATACTAAATCCATCTTTTGTGGTTTAACTCTTTCACAAACAAAGCCTGGTTTTGACGTCCCTAATAGAATTTGCTTGGGAAAACATTGAGACAAAAGAAGAAACTGTTGATAACCAGCGGTTTCTCCTTTTGTCTCAATATTTTCTGTGCCATATTTTACACAAATCCTATCTTTAATAACATCCATTTTGTCATTTTTAAAGTTTTTGAAGTGGATCACCCTAAACTTTTATCGTTTGGGAAAGGGTTAACAAATTTAGAATAGAGCAAAAATGGACAACACAATTTCAACATATACAGGGAGAATTTCTTGACCTCATAACTTACCCTTTCGTTTGCAGAATTATTTCCCAGAAATGACTATTTCCCAATTTCCAAGCACTCCGTGTATACACATGCTTAATAAATAGTTTTTACTACCAGAATACCCAGAAACCTATATATCATTGGAAAGGTTATTCAATTTCCTTTAACAATATGATAAGTAACTGATAGAAAATTTGCATCTCATCAAAATCTCGACCTCTAGCCCCATGACCCCTGCCACAACCCCCGACCATCCCCAGCACCAACGATTTGGGACTGGATTCGGTTTAGGGTTATTGGAATCACTATCGGAGTCACTATTCGAAGTCTCCGAAACATTTCTAATGTTCAAATCACCTATTTACACCCAAAAAATCAAGGTAATTGCTATCATCATCGTCCGGCACTGACATGGTGATTCACCGGACCTCTTCTGAAGAATATTGACCCCTCCTGACCATCGTTACAGCTCATACAAACCCCAAAACTGCATTTTTCTTCACATTTTACGAGAACATAACAATATTGCGCAATATTTCCAGTGTCATAATAACTTTAATAGTGTAAAAATTGCTTTTAAAAGCCTATGCCCCCCTAAACAGTATAAGCGTTCCTGAACCACGCTTTAAAGCACGCTTGCAAACGAAAGGGTTAATGCTCAAAGTACTACTCTACCATTCTAAGAATGATTTTGTTGATTGAGAAAGGGAAAAGGTTACCATCAAATCAAGAACAATGCATCAGAACATTATTTCTCAGGGGAAAGCAATTTCTTTAATTGTGTAAGGAAAGAGAAAGTTAAGTAATTTGCATTATGGTAAGTAATTTGTAATGTCAACAGAGGCTAGGGACAGTTAATGAATATTAATTATGCGATGGTAATCCATGGAGAATACACTCTATGAATATAAATCATAAGATAATAGTCATAAACCATTACAAATAGTCACAGTAAATACAGGAAGAATTAAAACAAAACTGTCATGGAAAAGCCCTGAAACCAACATGTGATAGTTGTTGGAGGCTGTGACCATGAGAGAATGCTTTACTTTTTGTTTTTAAATGGGTTTTAAGCAATGCTGGAACACTGATAGAAGCATCATTCCATATCTGTTACCCTTGGTCAGACATAAATTTTCAGCAGTTTAATTTTTTAAAAACATCCAAAGTTGTACATCATGTATTTTATTTAATGCTCCATGACATCGAAAACATGGGGTTTTGATAAGTCAATTATCAGATGTCTATGCATTAAACATCGCCATTGTACAACTCTATTGGTATGGACATGTTCAATGTTTAAGCAGTATCACCAAAACAGTCCAGGAAAACATGCTGTTGGCAGACCAAAAACATTATGGAAAGAACTGACAGAGAGATACCAGAGAACGGCAACAGTCTCCTGCTAATATCTACGACATCTGCAACAAGCCAGACAACTGGACGGGTACCATTAATGCTGCATGTTAATCAAACCTATGATGTGTGCATGATTGCGTCCTAAATCCTCTCTTACAACCTGTCATGCATCTTTATAAATTGTGCGTCTTCGGAGAGTTCTAAAACGTATGATTTCTAAGGATGAACAACAGGTTGTAAGAGAGGCTAAAGAATTGTCTGGTCCATTCTTTGCTGCGCACAGTCTGTGTGGTGGTTGCAATGGGTCCACCAAAATTGTATGTTGAACATGTGTGCATCACACTACTATGCCTATGTTTCAGACGCAGACCGCACGCAAGTAATGTGTGATCCGTTGTAAGAGAGGCTTATTGAACATCAACATATTTTTTTTGCAATACTATAAACTCAGACTTACTGATCCTGGTTTGGCAACTGCTAGTTGTCTCTCTAGTTCAAGTCTCTCTTTAGCTGCTTGTTTGATTATGTTGACAAGTTCTTCTTTCTCTCCGTACATCTCGGAGTTCTAAAATAAACATAAACATTCAGGAACGTTATTGAGAAGAAAAGTCACATGTATCGATAAAATGATGCAAAGAGGAACTCTCGTTACCCATAAAAACAAGTTTTCAATATGTTTTAGGGGGCCACCATTTCCAAAACAATGATATCTGTTTTCTGCAAATTAAAACTTAAATTGAAATTAGAACTGACAAAAGTTTGAGACACAATTTGATTGTAAATTGTTAGCTGTATCTGCACAATGGGCAACATTGTCTGCGTAAAGTAGACATTGGATTTTACTTATGTTATAGGACACAAATCGTCGTTGTAAATGCAAAACCTCGTATCTCGTTTTTGGAAAATTTCAAAGGAGAGGGAAAAAAGTGTAATAACTTTTCCCAAACTGAAATGTTTTACTTGAAATTTGGACATATTGTTCATAAATAATGTGTCATTGAAACTGATAGGTAAAAATATCTAAAAATCTACGAGAATTGTCTAAACTGGACACACAAGTTTGTACTTTGAAAATCGCGAGAATCGACATACGAGGTTTTGCATTTACACCGACGAAATATTCCTTGGCATTCGTCTTTCAACAAGGTAGATAACTCTTGTATAGATAAATGTAATGCACTAATATAGATGTTGAAAAAGTAAACTGCTTATCACCAAATTTTTCTGATAACTAATCAAGACAATGACATTTTGAAAGATAATTTTAAGGTGGGGTGATGCACCTGCCAAACTTTCCTGCCTTCTTCTTTAACCCTTTTCCAACCAAGCCTTGGTTTTGACGTCTCTAACAGAAAAGACTTTTGAAAACATTGAGGCAAAAGAAGAAAATGCTGATGATCAGCATTTTCTCCTTTTGCCTCAATATTTTCTTTGTAATATTGTACACTAATCCCATCTTTATTCACACCTATTTTGTCGACTGTAGCAGCTTTCAAATTGTACCATCCTAACATGTTGTCGTTTGGGAAAGGGTTAAATCATATTGATAACATATTGTAACTTTTGCATCTCTTCTAACAATTAATCAGTCATTATAACAATTAAATTCACCGAAAAATCTGCTTTAAATAGCCTTTCTAGGACATACCAATACTACCTAACCTACCGTTTCTGTCAATTCTGTTGCAAAAGGATCAGAATTTCAAATGGTTTGCCAGTACATACAATAATACACTTTAGCAAGCATGTGTAGAAGTTTTGCCAAAATTTCGCAATAAGGTGATGCAAACATTTAGACATGTATACATATTGTCGCTTTTCAAAGAAAACCTTGTAACTGCAGCTTGTTCTAAGCTGCAGGTACAAGATCTTCCTTGAAAAGCAGCGATAATTTTCTCTGGGGAAAACCCCGATGACAAGATATTGTAGACCTCCGAAAGTCACCCCCCTGGAGTGTGACATGCATAATAAAACATTATAAAGAGAAGTTTGATATTGTGTCCCATTTTGTTGCCATGGAAACAACATTATCCCATCTCTTGGTTACAGGCTATAAACAAATTTCCTGGAAACTTAATTCTGGAATCAAAACATCCTAAAAGCTTCATCTTATTCCTTTACCCATTGCCAAACAACACAAATTTAGGGTAGTCCAAATTCAAAGATGTTGCAGATGACAATTTCAAGTGAATGAAATTTAATAATTTTTTGCCTTTCTAGGTAAAAAACATTGTGGGAAATTTCTTCATTTCCCACAATGTTTTCCAAAAATTTATCTCGTTGGGGGGGGGGGGGGGGGGGGGGGGTATGCGTCAAAAGTGTCTAAATTTGCAAATGAGATAATCTTTACTTATTCTTTGACATGCATGTGGTGACAAAACATTGAACTTTTCAAAACTGACTAAAAGGTGCAGGCGATTTAACCCTTATCCAAAACACTTGGTTTTGAATACCATAGAAGAAACAATATAAGAAAATTTCGAGAGAAAAGAAGAAATTCAAATTATCAGCAGTATCTCATTTTCCTTTCTTATATTCTATGCTACAACATACTCATTTTTTACAGTTTATATCTCTTATAATGCCATTTGCAACAGCTTTTATTTGAGTTGTCCGAGTCTTGCTATTTGGTAAAGGGTTAAATATGGCAAATTTTACCTATCCTGCTGCTTTTACAAGATTTTCCTTGAATAGTGACAATATAATATTTACATAGGTTAGAAAAGACTTTGAAATGGTTATCAAAACTCACCATTGTGCCGGAAAGTGTTAATGCATTCTGCATGTACATGTATATGACATTCCAAAATGAATACAGGTTCAGGACAATAATTTGTTAGTGGGATGTCAGAACCTCGTAACTACAGCTTGTCAAAGCTAGAGTTAAGAGATTTTGAACCCAAACTTGCTAATTATTGTAGAAAATGGTATTACCAATAACATTATTCCAACATATGTCACATTTTTTTAATTACTAAATTAACCACATAACACATCAATGTCTCATCAGTATAAACATATATCTCTGTAATGGAGATAAATTATGTATGCTTTCAACCTGATACTAAAATTACCTTCATTTTTCCCTTTCCCTTGTCATAAAACGCCCAAATTAGGCCATGTAATGATACTAGTAAAAAGGATGAATTATTTTTTCCAAACATCTTTTTTCGTTTTGATTTTTTTTAAAAGTGAAACCAAAAATGACTGGTAGACAGCATAGACTAAGACCAGACTGCACATATGTGCAGTCTGATCTTAGCCTATTCTGCCTGCCAGTGTTTAAATAAACGAGTGTAAAATGAAAAGAGTTAAAATGCTAAATATAGTAAAGGGTTAGGTATGCAGTGATTTTTCATCAATCCTTTTTTTCAATATCATTCAATCTAATTTGTTTACATCTTTTCAGTTGATTTGAAGTTATAAGGTATTTGAAGTTATAAGGTATTTAATTCATTCTCAAGGAAATTCAGCGTTTCTATGAGGCATTTAAAATTGAAACTTGATCGGAATTTTTAATAAGAAAAGTCTATGGTAAATGCTAATGACTTTTGTTAGGTTATGCATGGGGCATCCATGAAAGGAATTTTGTTGACAGAGAAAAAGAACTTCATTAAAATGCAGGAGCTGTAAAGACCATTATTGTTCAGTTTAAAAAAAGGAAATTCCTTCATTGAACATACCTTACAGTCTTCTACCAACCACTCTGCATCAAATTTTAGCATTTGATCATTCTTTCTAGGATTTTTTTTTTGTTTTGTTTTGTTTTTCACCCAAAATTCACAATAGGCAATGAATTTATCCAATTCATTTGTGATGTAATTTTGGACAACAATAGTATTTCCGTAGGTGTTGTTATAAAATCTTGTAACTATGACTTGATTCAACACCGACGGTTTATCAAAACATAACGTTAAACTAAGTCTATTTTTAGCACAAAAGTAATCGCTATTCTCTCACCTCCGGACCTATAAAATCAGAGTTACTCAGGTTATCCGCCAATTCCTGACATTTCTTTCGTAGTTCCTCTATTTCTCGATCCTTTGAGAGCATATTTTTGGCGTGCTCGGCGAGATCCTTGGCCCTCTGTCTGGCGAACATCTTCTTCATCTGATCCGTACCCGTCTGATTCTGTAACTGACCCGTCATCTCTTTGGTTTTCTATAAACGAAAAAAATATTTGAGCCAGAATCTGGAAAAACGTCCCTTATAGCATTTTTCAAAATTGAGTTTCAAGATCGGCCTGTTGTCAAATGGAGTCCAATATGCATCAATGTTGCTCTCTATAAGTTACTACAGGTCACAAAGAAGCTATTGGAGAACAATATGGATCCTGATCAGACTGTGCGTATGCACAGGCTGATCTGGATCTATGTTGGGCTCAAAAGCCTTAAGAGACGTTTTTCCAGATCCAGGCTCATTTGGTTGAATGACAATTTTCATGTCTTTGATCTATCACCCCTTGAAAAGATAAATTGACCCCTGGGGGGGGGGGGGGGGTTTGTCTTAGTGGAAATAATTGCTTCAATGGGGTTAACTGCTGTTATGTGGTTTTCCTCCCTATCAACGAGCATGAATACCCATTTTCAAAAAGACAACCATTTAGACTGTTGTGACTTCAAATCTACTGCAAACAACAAATTGAGGTTGGCGAAGAAAGAGGTTTTGTGTGCATTACAAAATATTAAGACAAAAGGAGCAACAGCTGGTTATCAATACCTTCTTTTGTTTCAGTGTTTACCCAATAAGAATGTTAAAAGTAGGTGTTGTTTGGGAAATATTTTATATAGTTAGCATGTTTTTTCAAGGAGAGAAAAGTTCAAATGCAAGGGAGATAACACTGTAAAAATTTGATACAGTCAAGCAATGGTTAGCTCCCTTGTATTTTTCCAATCTCCATAAATCTTATTGATTGACCTACAAATTCTTTCATTGTAAAACACTTTTTCGAATTTCTTTTAAAACTTGAAACTTCTCCATACTGGTGCCTTTAAAGACCAGAATGCTAAAAAAGACAAATTTATCATCTTAGAATACTGTTCTTACAAATTCTGCTTTTTGGACACAAGCACACATTTGCAACACCTTTGAATTTTGATCAGACTTAAACTTTGTTGTTTGGAAAGGATTAACTCTTTCCAAAAAATGAAAATTACACTATTTCAATGTGAAAGCTTGTGCAGGCAAAAAGAAAAAGATCTTGAAAAAGATAGGTTGATTGAATGGGGTTACATGCCTCATTCAACTGTGCAGTAGTCATTATTGAGGTGGCTGGATCAATTTTGTCATTTGCAACTTCTTTCAATTTGGACAAGCTTGAAATTTTGTTGTTGGGTAAAGGATGAAGCATCTCACCTTGAGGTTTTCTTGTTGTAAATGTTTAGCCTTCTCCTCCAGTCTCCGAGCGATGGCCGCCAACTCGGCATTACGCTTCTTCAGCGTTTTAATCTTTTCTTCCAATGGTTTTTTGTCATCTTGTCTGCGTTTCTGAAGGAAAAGGAAGCATCAATGAATATTTTTAAAGAAATTTGTAAAATGATACATTTCAATATTTTTCCCGAACAATGCCTGGGGCCTGTATTATACAACAAATTTGCCATTATGATTTCCCATCCAATTTGGTCCAAGATTGTTGATAATAAGGGCCACTGGTTTTTAAGTCTCTAATAGAGCTTTGGAAAGCAAATCGGGAAAAAAGATAGACTGCTTATAAGCAAAATTTTCTCCTTTTTTTTCCAGTATTTCCTATGCTATGATGGTTAATTAAAATCCTCATTTTCTCCCAATCTTTTTATCCTCTACAACCCTTTTGAATTTGGACCACCCTAAAATTTTGTTGTTTTCGAAAGGCTTAAAATGAGGAACTAGCATAAAATGGATGTAACTAGAAATCTATAACTGAAGGTGATACAAATACCCCCGCCACCACCTTTGTTCAGACAGGGGCCATAACTCAAAAAGTATCGGTCCAATTTCTGTGAAATTTGCGTCTTGCACATCTACAGGTCACAATAAACACTTTTGCTAAGTATAAACTAAATCAATCCACAAGTGTAGAAGTTATCCGGACAAGCAGTTTTGGTCAAATCAGGGGCCATAACTCAGAAATTATCAGTGTGATTTTCGTGAAATTTGCGTCTTGCACATCTACAGGTCCTAATGCACACCTGTGCCAAGTATGAAGCAAATCAGACGGTAACTGTAGGAGGAGTTGGCCGGACAAGCATTTTTGGGTCAAATCAGGGGCCATAACTCAAAATGTTTAGGTCCGATTTCCGTGAAATTTGCGTCTTGCACATCTACAGGTCACAATGAACACTTGTGCAAAGTATGAACTAAATTGGTCCACAAGTGTAGGAGGAGTTATCTGGACAAGCATATTTTGGTCAAATCTATAGGATAATGATTTATATGGTACTGTATGCACATATTCATGCTGGTTTCTAATACATTTCAGATTCACGATCATTGTGATCTTATGAGGAATTAAAACAGACTCATCATTTTGAAACAAATAGACTTCAGTCTTATTTATGATCGTGGAATAAACTACACCCAAGATGTCGACAATAAAGTGTCCGGTGCCTGGCTGTGATGAAGAATGGGAAACGGCCCTCCCTGAATCTGTTATAACCCGACTAATGGATGGCCACTCCGCACACGTCCACCCCTTGGTGCATCCAGCTGCTGCGAGCTCCTTACCAGCAGCCAAAGCAGAAAAGGTTCGACGGCCAGGCGTCACATCCGGTGTTACATCTGAGGACTTCAACTATTTCCTGCAGCGGTGGACTGATTATAAAGCAGCTACTCTGTTATCCGGAAAGGACATAATATACCAGCTCCTCGAATGTTGTGACGAGAACTTACGCAAAGACCTCGCCCGCACCTACGGTTCTCTATCGTCCAAGACTGAACAAAACGTAATTGACTACATACAGGACTTGGCAGTGAAAAAAGAGAACATCATGGTTGCGAGACATGACTTTCATAATATGCTGCAGGACCGCGACGAACCAGTGCGAAACTTCGCTGCTCGACTGCGAGGTCAGGCCACAATCTGCAAGTTTCAGACAAAGTGTGCAAATTGTGATCGGAGTGTCGATTATAGTGCTATAGAGATAAGAGATGTTCTGGTTCGTGGACTTGCTGACCCTGATATCAGAGAAGACATCTTTAGCCAAGAAAACCAGGACATTGATCTAGAGAGTGCCATCAAGATTATTGAAGCTAAAGAAGCTGGCCGCCGATCTGTAAGGCAACTGTCCATCAATCAGAGTGGTGCTACAGCCGCTGCCAATAGTTCATACAAGAAACAGCAGAGACAGGACCGAAACCAGCGGCCTAAGCCGCCTAGAGACATTGATTCTGGATCGTCCAATGTCCCCTCCGCCAAGCAGCAGTGCGACTACTGTGGATCTCAGGGACACTCAAGTCAGCGCAATGTTCGAAAGCAAGTGTGCCCGGCATACAATCATGTGTGTTCTAAATGTGGTAAACGTCGCCACTTCGAAGCTGTATGCCGCAGCCAGCGGCAAACCCAAATAAATCTCGGACAACAGCATCCCAACACGTCAGCGGCACAACAACACTATAGTACCTCTTCCTTGAGCGAGATGTCCAGCACCCTGTTACTACCAGAGGATTCATCGGCAGTATTCCAAACATTCTGCCCCATATCAGTTGACCATTTGCAGCCTACTCAAACAGATACTATTTCACAATATGATACAGGCTATGCTTATGAAGACTGTGAGGAACACACAAACAATTGTTCTAGTGTAGAATGTGATAAGTGTGAATACCGTGTAGTGAAAACTGACTATAACTATGGTTCTAGTAGAATAAATGATCAAGAACAATTAAGCTCTGATACAGATAGTTGTATTGTTAAGCTTGACTCTGATGGGAATCAGTCTGCTGGTGTTGACCCTGACCCTTATCACTCCTTAGATTGTCCCGAAACCAAACCCCTAAACATGGGCTCAATTACGATAGACCATCATATTTACAATGAGCTGTGTAATGCTTGGGAACGGCGCAAGTCTGATCCGCAACCCTTCCTTGATGTATCAGTTACAGTCGACCCGGCAGACTCCTTGGCCCTTGGTCATACCCCTAATTTCCCCAAAGTCCGTAGTCCTGTGACTATCCCTGCCATGGCAGACACTGGCTGTCAATCCACACTTGCGGGGGAGTCCATTTTGGACAAACTTGGTCTGAACCCTTCCCAACTCATCCCTACTACCACCTCGATGTCTGCAGCTAACTCAAGCCCTATCACTATCTCAGGAGCCCTACCGTTGTGCATATCAGGGCGATCCCCTGGTGGTACAATTCACTCCACCCGTCAACTGGTTTACTTTACACCCTCCACAGACAAGATTTACCTGTCTAAAAGTGCATGCATTGCACTAAAAATAATACCAGAGTCATTCCCCTCTGTTGGTTTCGCTCACTCAGCAACTGCACATGCAGACCTTGGCCTGAGATGTGACTGCCCAAAACGTGAGGAATCTCCATCCAAACCCATGAGTCTGCCTTTTCCCCCGTCTGAGGAAAACCGTGCAAAGATTGAACAGTGGTTGCTGGATTACTACAGGACAAGTGTCTTCAACACCTGTGAACACCAACCACTGCCTATGATGTCTGGCCCACCCATGCGCATCATGGTCAACAATGACATAAATCCAGTGGCACACCACACGCCCATACCAGTACCTGTCCATTGGCAAGAGGCAGTAAAAGCCGGACTAGATAGGGATGTCGAACTTGGTGTCATTGAGCCTGTACCAGTCGGCACGCTGTCACCTGGTGCAGCCGCATGGTGATTGCATCAAAGAAATCTGGTGAACCTCGGCGGACGGTTGACTTCCAAGCCCTTAATCGCAACGCAAGGCGCGAGACACATCATACACCATCTCCAGCCCATTTGGCACGATCGGTCCCTCCCAATACATACAAAACCTTCCTTGACGCTTGGAATGGCTACCATAGCATACCCTTGCACCCTGATGATCGCCATTACACTACATTCATCACACCATGGGGGAGATATCGCTATTGTGTTGCCCCTCAAGGCTATATTGCCTCAGGTGATTGCTACACCAGGCGGTATGACGAAATACTGACTGACATCCCACGGAAGAACAAGTGTGTTGATGATGCTATTCTGTGGGACGACAGTATAGAGCAGGCCTTCTTCCATACTGTGGACTTCCTCGATGTCTGTGGCAAGAATGGGGTCATTCTTAACACCCCACCAAAAATTTGGTTTTGCTCTTAGAACGGCACAGTTCGCAGGCTTCGAGTTATCCCCCACATCTGTCTGCCCATGCCCAAAATCTATTGAAGCAATTCAATACTTTCCCACTCCCCGTAACATCACTGATATCCGCAGTTGGTTTGGGCTGGTAAATCAAGTGTCCTATGCATTTGCAATGGCACCACATATGGCCCCTTTCAGGTCCCTCTTAAAGCCTGGTGCTCGTTTTGTTTGGACTGAGGAATTGCAACAGGCTTTTCAGCAGTCTAAAGCTGTCATTATCCATGAAATTCAGAAGGGAGTTGAGATTTATGACAAAGATCTCCCTACTTGCCTTGTTACAGATTGGTCCCGTGAAGGCATTGGTTTGTGGCTTCTTCAGAAACATTGTCCTTGTACTTCTGCTCGTCCACTCTGCTGTAAATCAGGATGGAAGGTTACATTGGTTGGTAGCCGATTTACTTCTAGTGCAGAATCTAGGTATTCACCTGTTGAGGGAGAGGCGCTTGCTATTGTGGATGCCCTTGATAAAGCACGTCACTACGTTCTAGGCTGTCCCGACCTCACCATAGTTACCGACCATAATCCTCTGGTGAAGCTTTTTGGGGACAGGTCATTGGCAGACATTCCCAACCCGAGGTTACTCCGCCTGAAAGAACGGTCACTCCGGTATAGGTTCAAGATGAAGTACATACCTGGAGTCCGTAACCGAGCCGCAGATGCCCTATCCCGTCACCCTGTTGGAGACCCTACCACAGATAAGTCGCCTCTAGGTGAGCCATCTGTACACATGTCCTCCTTGTCATCGATCAGGACTCTTGGTCCAGACATGCGTCCAGACATGCGTATCATCTCAACAGGACTCTAGCCTCATCCAGTCAGTCACTTGGCGTGATGTGCAGCTTGCTACAAACAATGACGAATCCATGCTCCAACTCCGCCTTCTTATAGAGGAAGGTGCCCCTGATCAACGTGAGGACTGGCCCGAGGACACAAAACAATTTTTCAGATTCAGAGGCGACCTCTCCAGTTTTGATGATGTCATTCTCTATCGTGACCGGGTAGTGATACCGCTCTCCCTCCGTGACAAAGTTCTACAATCGCTCCACTCAGCTCACCAGGGCATATCCCAAATGACCTCTCGAGCTGAGAGCTCATTCTTTTGGCCTGGCATGTCCCCAGCCATCGCTGACCTCCGTGCACACTGCAATGAGTGCAATAGGATGGCCCCATCACAACCACATGCACCACCTACCCCACCCATGCTGCCTGTTTATCCCTTTCAGTGCATAGCTGCCGACTACTTCTCGTTCAAAGGCAAAAATTATGTCGTTGCGGTGGACAGATACAGCAATTGGCCTATCGTAGAAATGGCAACTGACGGTGCTACTGGCCTGATTTCTTGCCTTCGTCGCATCTTTGTGACATATGGAATCAGTGAAGAATTGTCGTCTGATGGGGGACCTCAATTCACTGCCTCTGCCACCCAACAATTCCTAAGAAATTGGGGTGTAACACATCGCTTATCGTCAGTAGCCTTCCCTCACAGTAACACACGTGCCGAGCTTGCAGTGAAGACAGTCAAGCGCATGTTGGCTGACAACACTGACCAGAATGGGTCGCTTAACACTGACCTCTTCCAGCGAGCCATGCTGCAGTACCGCAATACCCCAGACCCTGATTCAAAATTGTCTCCTGCAATGTGTTTATTTGGACGCACCATACGTGATTTTATCCCAATACACCCAGGTAAATATGAACCTCATCCAACATGGAAGTCAACCCTCCAGGATCGGGAGATTGCCCTGAGGAACCGGCATATGAAAATTCATGAGCAGCTCTCTGAACATTCTCGCCATTTACCCCCACTACGTGTTGGTGATACAGTCCGCATCCAAAATCAGATAGGGCCCCATCCCACCAAGTGGGATAAGACCGGATTGGTCATAGAGGTGCGCCAATTTGACCAATATGTGGTGCGAGTAGACGGATCGGGACGGGTCACTCTACGCAACCGCCAGTTTCTGAGGAAATACATACCAGCTGTCCCTAGACCGTCAGTAATTGGATTGCCTCTTGGTCCAGTGGCTGACCATTCTAACAAACGTTCATCTCCTACCGTCCATAAGGCACAACCACCCCGCCCTCCTGTCCCTCAAGACACCCCAGCCCCAGAGACTCCAGCTCGGCCTCAAGATATCCCTAAGAACCCCCCAAGACAGATTGTACCGGCCTCACCCCAGCCTAATGAGTCATACCCCCAGGATATTCCCCTTGCCCATAGCCCCTCAACACCAGCTCCCAAGGAGTTGGCAGGTCAAAAATCATCTGTTCCAATTAACAATGGTCGCACGCCCCAGAAAAAGCAAGACTTTGCTCCATCCGAAACTCCAAGGAGTACTCCAACCATAACTGGGAAACCCAATAAGGTGCCTCGTATGCTTAGTAGGCTTCAATCCCACAACAACCCTGGGCTCTTGGAATAAATACTTCAAGGATGAGGTATTGGTCAACTCAAGTTTATTGGTTCTTATTAGAGTCAGACTTAGGTAAAGTCATCTGTTATTCTAAATCATTAAGTTGTCAGTCCTTTAAACAGTGTATCTTGTAATGTGGTAAAAGGACTTGGGGGGCGTATAGGATAATGATTTATATGGTACTGTATGCACATATTCATGCTGGTTTCTAATACATTTCAGATTCACGATCATTGTGATCTTATGAGGAATTAAAACAGACTCATCATTTTGAAACAAATAGACTTCAGTCTTATTTAAAATCAGGGGCCATAACTCAGAAATTATCAGTGCGATTTTCATGAAATTTCCGTCTTGCACATCTACAGGTCCTAATGCACACCTGTGCGAAGTATGAAGCAAATCGAACGGTAACTGTAGGAGGAGTTGGCCAGACAAGCATTTTTGGGGTCAAATCAGGGGCCATACCTAAACAAGAGGACCATGATGGTCCTATATCGCTCACCTGAACCAAAATGATATGAACAACACTTTTGTTCAATTCAATTAATATTTATGACTTTAAGACTGAGAACGAACTTATGGTCAATAACATGTGAAAATCTTAACTTATACGGGATCTAATGGTGCCCGACTGTGAACATTGTTGTCCAAGTTTTGTCTTGATTGATAAATAATTGTAGATTCTAGAGTTTAAACATGGTCGAACGCAGCCGCAAACAGCAGTTTTTTTTCAAATTCAAGGGCACATAACTCTCGACTTCCTGATCAGATCAGACTGAAAATCAAACTCATCTGAGATCTTATGGTCCCAAACATTGTGTCCAAGTTTTATCTTTATTAATAATTGTAGATTCTAGAGTGTAAACAAGGTCGAACACAGCCGAAAATGACAATTTTATAAAATTTAAGGGCACATAACTCTGGACCTTCTGGCCAGATCAGACTGAAAATCTTACTCATCCGAGATATTATGGTCTCCAACATTGTGTCCAAAATTGGTCTTGATTAGTCAATAATTGTAGATTCTAGAGTGTAAACAAGGTCGAAAACAGCTGAAAATGGCAATTTTATCAAATTCAAGGGCACATAACTCTCGACTTTCTGGTCAGATCAGACTTAAAATCTATCTTATCTGAGATATTATGGTCTCCAACATTGTGTCCAAAATTGGTCTTGATTGGTCAATAATTGTAGATTCTAAAGTGTAAACAAGGTCGAAAACAGCTGAAAATAGCAATTTTATCAAATTCAAGGGCACATAACTCTAGACTTTCTGGTCAGATCAGACTGAAAATCTAACTCATGTGAGATATTATGGTCTCCAACATTGTGTCCAGAATTGGTCTTGATTGGTCAATAATTGTAGATTCTAGAGCGTAAACATGATCAAAAACAGTCAAAAACGGCAATTTTGTCAAATTCAAGGGCACATAACTCTTGACTTTCCTCAACATTGTGTCCAAGTTTTGTATTGATTGATTAATAATTGTAGATGCTAGAGTGTTAACAAGGTCGAAACCAGCTGAAAATGGCAATTTTGTCAAATTCAAGGGCATGTAACTCTGGACTTTCTGTTCAGATCAGACTGAAAATTAAACTCATCCAAGATCTTATGGTCCCAAACATTGTGTTCAAAATTTGTCTTGATTGATCAATAATTGTAGATGCTAGAGTGTAAACAAAGTCAAAACTAGCTATTTTTTACGTTCAAGGGCAAATAACTCCAGACTTCCAGGTCCGATCAGGCCCATAATCGAACTCATCCGAGAACTTATGACCATACTTGCTTTGACCAAGTTTGATCAAGACTGGCCAACTTTTGTGGATGCTAGTGTTAACACCAAATTGTTGACAGACAGACCGACAGACGGACAGACAGACAGACGGACGGACGGACGGATGACGGACATTCAGTGACCACAATAGCTCACCTTGAGCACTTTGTGCTCAGGTGAGCTAAAAAGTATCGGTCCAATTTCTGTGAAATTTGCGTCTTGCACATCTACAGGTCACAATGAACACTTGTGCCAAGTATGAACTAAATCGATCCACAAGTGTAGGAGAAGTTATCCAGACAAGCATTTTTTGGTCAAATCAGGGGCCATAACTCAGAAATTATCAGTGTGATTTTCATGAAATTTGCGTCTTGCACATCTACAGGTCCTAATGCACACCAGTCCTGTGCGAAGTATGAAGCAAATCGGACAGTAACTGTAGGAGGAGTTATCCGGACAAGCATGTTTGGGTCAAATCAGGGGCCATAACTCAAAAAGTATCAGTCTGATTTTCATGAAATTTGTGTCTTGCACATCTACAGGTCACAATGAACACTTGTGCCAAGTATGAACTAAATCGGTCAACAAGTGGAGGAGGAGAAAACTGTTGTCCAGACAAAGTTTCGGAGACAGACCAACAAACCATCCAACCAACCATCCAACCATCCAACCATCCAACTATCCAACCACTGGACCGACAGGTTGATTCCAGTATACCCCCTCCAAACTTCGTTTGCGGAGTATAATAAAGGGAATGAAGGCCACAAAGTTTTGTGCTGAAAAATCAATTCTGCAATTTAGCTAACTGTCCTTTTCCGCGTGCACATGTATTGACTGGGCAATATGCATTTTGCATGTTCAGAAACAACAAGAGCCGTCACAGACGGATTATGCTCCCCGAATAAGTGTTTGTCACAAAATAAAAACTATCATACATTAAGCCCCCTTTTCCCATGACAGCTTTTTTGTACACACATTATTTATAGAATATGGTCTAGAACATCCTATTTATTACATGAGCACAAAATTTCATTAAATTCTGCCCTTTAGATGAAGAGAAATAAGAGAAAAACTAATTTTTACACTAAGGCCCCTTTTTCCATGACGCAGCCTTAAATTTACAAACGGAGAAAAAGGTCCCTAGGTATTGACCCAGGGATTGCACATGTGAAGTTTCATTGAATTTGGTCCAAGGGTTGCTGAGATATGGCTGTGGACGGACAGACGGACGGACGGACGGACACACGGACGGACGGACAGCGTGGCGACTATATGCTCCCCCGAAATTTTTTCGGGGAGCATAATAAATCTTACTGTCAATAATCATTTATGAATAGATGTTTTTGCACCTGCAACAGTCTGATCCTAACTAAACTTACTATTCTCTAACAAAAATGCTGAACTATTTGAGTTTATCCCAATACCAAACGGCAAATTTTTAGACTAGTCCAAATTCAAAGATGATGCAGACGATAATATAAAGTGAATGAAATTTTGATTTTTTGGTCTTTTAACATAGAAAACATTGTGGTAAATGATGAAATTGCTTGTCATAAGCAATTTCTTCATTTTCCACAATGTTTTCCTAAGCTGTTATCTTGTGGGAAATTACTGTGCCGTAATGGGTTATTTAATGCAGGACAGCTATAGTTTTCTTCCCTTATTATACTGTATACACGCAGTCTGATCAGGAACCATGTCGTTCGCCAATAGCTTCATCATCGTCTGTAGCAGCACAGTAGTAACATGGATTCCGACCAGAGTCTGACTGCACCTAGGCACAGCCTGATCTTGAAGCATGGCTGTCTAAAATGCTATGATGGATGTTTTTCCAGATCCCAGCTTACGTAGAATTGTAGACCAGGGCCCGTATTCACTAACGTTTTTAAATTGATTTTCTAAAGTAAAATTACATGCCAACCAATCAGAGTGGCAGAGACAAACGCAGACAAATTTATCAGTCACTCTGATTGGTAGTATTGTAATTTTACTTTAGAAAATCAATTTAGAAATGTTGGCAAATACAGGCCCTTGACAAACATTTAGTGTTCAACCTACATTTTGGACCAATGAAATTGCAGTATATTTTAAAATTTAACCGCTATATTTCGTATAAACGAGCTGCCGGCTAGTTTGTGTGAGGTTTATACATAGCCACGCCCCCATCTCCATTGAACAGGTAGCGAACACTAAGTCAGATAGAGGCTGTATAGTAGATTCTATGCGATATAAATATTCAATTCGCTGCGAGCATTTGAATGTTTATTTCGCTTAGAATCTACTATACAGCCTCTATCTAATACAGAGAGGCTAATATACAAAAATAAATGCGAGATTTCTGCCTAGGGTCCGGGTGAAGAGAGGGATATTCACTGATCCATCAGTATTATTGTCTAGACATTGTACAAGTCAGGCTGCATCTTTCATTATGATTCACCAATTATTGTTTAGGGAACTGCTCATGGAACTGCACATTCAGACTTCACCCTGTAATCATGGCAATTCTATGGAGATGCTAGAAACTGGACAAAAGACTTCTTTAGGGGGTGATAACAGGAGAATACCATAAGAAGTAATTCATCAATCTGTATCAGACAAAATATCCACATTCTGCAATTTAGACTGCAGTCTCTGCAATCACCCTTTCTCAAACATTATGGTTTAGGAAATGTTGCAGGTTAAGGAAAATGCCTATTATCAGCAGTTTCTTATATTCTCTCAATGTTTTCAAAACAAGGAATAACAATTGACCAAACGCCGACTGTCAATCAAAAACACCGATTAGCCAATGGACGATCACAAAAATGTTATGCCCCAATTGTTCATCGTTGCACGTGGTTTTGTATCGATTTATCGACTGACAATCAAAACAATCGACATACCAATGGCAAAGAATTTTGTGCTAACAATAGACTAGGTTCCCGGTTATGTTTTGATAAACCGCGTCGTTGTTGTTATAAAATCTCGTAACTACGGCTTAAATAAAGCCATAGTTACGAGATTTTATAACAACAACTACGAAATACTACTTTGTCCGAATTTAAGTCACGATTAACTGGATAAAATCGTTCCCAATTACCGACCACATGCACATTGTTTGCCTTAAATTCTATGTTGGGCGGAGCGATCTGTCGATTGGCGTTTGGTCAATTGTGGCAACTTACAAGTGTTTCATTTTCTGTTTTGAGAAGGGCAATTTTGCGTTCTAGTCGTTGTGTCTGTGTTTGTAGCTCCGAAACTCGGCGTGTAAGTTGGCGGTCTCGTTCTTCTTGTTTGCGACTCTGAAAGTACATGAAATTGTAAACTGTTAGGTTTGTAGGTTTGTCACACAATGTTAACCCATTCCCAAACGGCAAAATTTTAGGGCGATCCACTTCAAAAACTGCCACAAATGACAAAATGGATGTTATTAAAGATAGAATTTGTGTGAAATATGGCATAGAAAATATTGAGACAAAAGGAGAAACTGCTGGTTATCAGCAGTTTCTTCTTTTGTTTCAATGTTTTCCCAAGCCTTTTATATTAGGGACATCAAAACCAGGTCTTGTTTGGGATAGGGTTAATATGTTTTACCCTTGCTAAAGTAAAAGCTGGTTTTGGCAGCCCTGATGCAAAAGCTTTGGGAAAACATTGAGGCAAAAGAAGGAAATGCTGGTAATCAGCATTTTCTCCTTTTGTTTCAGTTTTCTCTGTACTATATTTTAGACTTAATCATATGTTTACCAATGACCATTAATGTCATCTAAAGCAGCTTTCACTGATTGTGCCTCTCTAATATTTTCTCATTTGGGAAAGGTATAAATCTTTCCAAAATGATGCAAAGTTTAGTTATCCTGGAACCAAAGTAACTATTAGCTCTTAAAACAGTTTTGCACCAAACCCTTCATGTATTCCCCATTATTATTTTCTTGGAAAGGAAAATCATGCACTCTCCACTAACAAGGTTTACATTTTGTTTGTACTTATGTATGACGCATATGTGCACGGGTTAATCCATTATTTATGACAATACATGACTATGTTTATTATAGGTACAATAAATATATCAACCTTTTTAATGGCCACTTCTGAATATAGTATAGGTCCCCATAAATGACCCAGCAGAGCATCTCTAGCTGATAGCTAGAGATGCTCTCTGGGTCATTTATTGAAGCTTAGCCCCCCCCCCCCCCCCCTTTTCTATGGGCTTGAAATAGTAATCACGCAGCAAGAGCATTATCTATCCTTGCACCTTGAATCTGTCGGGTGTTTCAGGCCTCTGTCTGGTGGTTATGGTCCAGTAATCGCCCAGCGCAAAACCGTGCGATCTGGGCTGCTCCTCCTCGTGCCAGTACTCGTCATCTCGCTGATATTCTTGCTCACGTTCTCGTTCAAGCTCCATTGTTTATTAACCAGATTATAGCACACAATCAACACCATTTCAACACATCACGTTTAATCTGACAGAGTTATATCTAATTAACACCATTATAATTATGCCTGTGTCATTTATATCCAATTATCAAGTCTTTCCTAAGTTTCAACAAAAATTTAAGGGTTGGTTCTAAGTGATAGCTCATGCAGACGAAAATATGGGTGTTACTAAATGTAAAATTTTGCTATAACATAGCTCTGAAAACATTGGGGCAAAAGAAAAAAATGCTGATTATCAGAATTTTCTTCATTTACATCAATGTTTTTTCCAAGCCAGTTCTATTAGGGGTGTCTAGATGGTCAAAAAGAATTTAATGTCAAGGTAACAATACATCTAGAATTCCTTTCCCATTGTGAGGTCTTAGCACAAGACTGCCCTGTGTTCAGTAAGACAAAACGTTAGCTAACAGTTAGCTGTTTCATTCGGAATACTCCGTCAATTCTGTGAAATTTGGGTCAAAGAAGTTGCAAATGTTCGTAACGTTAGCTAACAGTTTGTCTTCTGAACGCAGGGCTGTTGTAAGTGCATTATACACTGGTGGTGAACTAAAACAATTTTCGCTACAACAAGGTATAGGTATTTTGCGTTTAAATGTGAGTTTATAGATTTTTTTCTTATGACAATGAACTTGTTCTAAAGACCAGGTTTACCGTTTTGTATTGACAAACTGTCGGTGTTGTTATAAAATCTGGTAACCACGGCTTCGATTAAGCCGTATTTACAATATTTTATAACAACACCGACGGAATACATTGATTGCAAAAAAACGTCCCTCGCTTTGGCCGAGTTCACCACCAGTGTTATATATTCAACATGCATACTCATACACATACAACGGTTTTCATCTGAGCCCACCAATTTCAATTTTGCAAAAAAAAATAGACTTGGTTTACCGTTATACATTGATTGACCATAATTGTTGTTATAAAATCTCATAACTACGGCTAAAGAATTAAGCCGTATAATAGATTCACAATTAAACGAGAATAATTTCAGTTGTTTTGATAAAGCAATTCAACTGTAACTATTCTCGTTTAATAGTGAATTGATTATAGTTACGATATTTCATAACAACACCAACGGAAACAACATTGCTTGTCCTAACTTACGTCACGGTTAACATGTCAAACCATACCCAATTATAAATTGTATGAAAATATTCACAGTTTCTAGTTTTTTCATTTTGAGGCCAGTCAAAATTTATTGAAATATCAAAAACATTATCACTTTGTTCCTCATATTTACGGGCCTTAAACATTAAGTGAAAAGGAGAAAATGCTGGTAAAGCCTCTCTTACAACTGTTTGTACCTGCTCCTGCAAGCAGTCTGCATCTAAAAAGTAGGAATAGTCGTGCGATGCACCCATGTGCAACGTATGATTTTGGTGGACGCAACCACAGCACAGACTACACACTGTAAAGAATTGACAGGACAATTCTTTGAGCCTCTCTAAAATACAACCCATCGTGCGTCCTTATAAATCATGCGTTTTAAAAATCTCCAAAGATGCATGATATATCGTTGTTGCAAATGCAAAACCTCGTATGTCGATTGTTGCGATTTTCAAAGTACAAACTTGTGTGCCCAGTTAAAGACAATTCTTGCAGCTTTTCAAATATTTGACTGGTCAGTATAAATGACAAATCATTTATGAACAATGGGTCCAAATTTCAATTAAAACATTTCAGTTTGGGAAAAGTTATTACACTTTTTTCTCTCCCCTTTAAAATTTTCCCAAAGCGAGATACGAGGTTTTGCATTTACAACGACGATATAAAGATGCACGACAGATCGTAAGAGAGGCTTAATCACTCTAAATTTCACAATTAATTTATTATATTTTAAAATGGTCTACACTTTATTTGTCCAAACTATGCATTGTCATAATCCGTTCAAACTTGAAGTAAAAATTTGACAATAAAAAATCTTTCTAACATCCATTCTTTTCATTCCTGAATTCATTTTAAGTGTATTAAAATGAACATTACAATGAAATACACTTAGATGATATGAAATACTACATTAATAGTTTAGCCTTAGGACATTTTATACATTTCATCACCTGAACTACGGAGAAAACTGAATGTAAATATCAGGCCCGTAGGAACAGGGGGGGCTAGGGGGGCTAAGCCCCCCCAAAGTTGGCCAAAAATGCCGAATTTTCCTTATATCACACTGAAAATTTTGGGAAAATTCAATTTAGCCCCCCCAATATTCAGAGACTGGTGCTTTAGCCCCCCCCAATATGAAATTGCTTCCTACGTGCCTGAATATGTACATTTCTAATTGAAAGACTAACTTATGACTAATTTTGACTCATGTTGATCATGGAATATGTTACTTTGTAAAAGTGCAAACTAAGATCAGCCTGCACATTAAGGCCTGGTCACATTAATTTCCTTGTCCACATCATGTCCAAATCACACCAAAAATATGCTGCACAATTTTTAACTGACCATTTTTAGACATTCTACAGACATGATGCATTGTGGACGTAAAATTGTGTATGCATGTGACCAGGCCTTTAACCCTTTCCCAAACAAGACCTGGTTTTGACGTCCCTAGCTGAAAAGGCTTGGGAAAACATTGAGACAAAAGAAGAAACTGCTGATAACCAGCAGTTTCTCCTTTTGTCTCAATATTTTCTATGCCATTTTTTACACAAATCCTCTCTTTAATAACATCAATTTTGTCATTTGTGGCAGTTTTTGAAGTGGATCACACTAAAAACTTGGCGTTTGGGAATGGGATAATTTGTGGAAGACATCATCCCATTTCCTAATACTGATTCCCAGTCACACAAACATAAACACCCTAGTGGTTGCTTTACTTTGTGTGTACCCGTAGTGAGTAACTAAAGCAGCAAATTTTTTACAGAATCAATGTATCACCCCCTTTCAAAATAAGAGTTTGTATTATTCAACAAGTTTTAAGTTAACATACGAAACCATCTTTTTTTCAGATAAATATAGTCCATTCTGCTATGTTTTATTCAGCATTCAGGGGTTAGCTTTCATTGTAAAGGCTTGTGTTAGTTTGAAGTGACAAGCTGTTCTATAGTGTCATGACATACCAGGAACAAAAGCTAAACAGATCAAGTTTCACCAGTTATTTCAGTAGTAATGTAATATCACCGGACTATACTCTGACCAAATTAGTTTTGATCCATTTGCCAAGCCAGACCTAGTCTTGATGTCCCTTTATCGCAATGAATGGCATAGGAAAATGTCGAGGCAGCTAGATGAAGAAAATGCTGGTCTTCAGTCCGTTTGGCAAACGAAGCCAGAGCATGGTGAGAAAGAGTTCAGTATGACATGCCGTATACAGAGATAACACCGATAATCCTTCTCATTTATTCTTCCTGGGTTAATTTAGACTAAAACATAATTTTTGCCCTAAAACAAAATATAAGAAAATATGAGGTACTAAGTTTAAATAAGGCTGAACTTCATCAAAAATACCAGAAACTCCAGTATCACCTCAATGTAAACACTAGAATACCTTGTCTAGGAGATAACCAAGGTAGATCCTTCTCATTATTCTTCCTGGGTTTATCTAGATTAATGTCTTGTCCAAGGGGTAAACAAACATAATCCACACAGGACAGAATCTCATCAACTCTTTTTTCAAATTAAAGACAGGCAAAGGGAAAACAGAATATCATCAGAAGAAAATGAATGTTAGGTTGGACTAAACCCCTCACCCCTACCCCAACCAAAATATATTTTTGCATGGAAGAAAGAGTCCCTTAACATTATTATGATGTAATTTTGTATTGCAGATTATGTAATGCATGAACAGTATAGTATAATTGTCGCTTTTCAACAAAAACATCGTAACTGCAGCTTGTTTTTGTTGGAAAGCGATGATATGGACAGACAGAAGTTGTAGGCCCCTACATTTCTCATCAAAGGCGAAAACTATCCACATTGCAGAGGTAGACTGAGGATTCTGTGTTTGTGTCTACCCATTGAAGGGATTCTGCCTGCCTTAGTTTATCATCATTCATTTGAGGAAATTATGTCTGCCTATTCAAGAATCAAGTGAGGAAATTATATTTTACATTATCCTATGCCATCTTGATAAGATCCTACAATGAAAAGTACCACAACCAAGTTTCATATTAGTTAAACCATCACAAAACCCATCTAACATCTTTAAAGAAATACTTAATTTGACCAGACCAAAAATAACTTCACCAAAATAACTTATTCAAGGCAAAAGAGCTAAGTAACTGTTTAATTTGAAGAAAATAAAACAAAAACCTTCACCTAAAAATATCATGAAATAGTTTAACTCTTACAAGAACTTGTTCAAAAACTTGTTTTCCCCTCAGTTGGTAATGTTCCTGCCTCAATGTCACCAGCAAGTTCATCTTGTAGTTCTCCATGGGTTCCTGACAAGTCTAATCTCTGTCCATTATTTGATATGGAAGACAAATAACTCGATTGGCTGCTAGTATTTGACAGCAGACGTTTATTTCTAGCTTCCGATCCTGTAAGTGGCTGATTAGTAAATCTACGAAACAGTTCCGTCACAGAAAGATACTGTCTGGTTTTCTGATTTGCTTGATTTGCTCTAAATTCTGTTTGCTGATCTGACGATGGATGCACAACTACTTCTACACTGCCAGTTTGCCCTACATCAGTGAGTTCTAAATCACTTTGTTCTCCAGTCCCTGACAAATCTGATCCTTGTCTGTTGTTGGACACAGAGGACAGATAACTAGACTGACTACTGGTGTTTGTAAGTAAATGTTTACGTCTAGCCTCTGTAGGTGGCTGATTAGTAAGTCTTCGAAACAATTCTGTCACAGATAGATACTGTCTCGTTTTCTGATTCTCTGGACTTGCTCTGAATTCTGTTTGAGCTATATCATCAGGTGTTGCAGGAACAGCTTCTTCAACACTGCCAGATTGTCCCACATCAGCAAGTTCTAATCCACCTTGTTCATGGCTGTTTGACAAATCTGATCCTTGTCTGTTGTTTGACACAGAAGACAGATAACTGGACTGGCTGCTTGTATTTGTCAGTAAATGTTTATTTGAATAATTTGGATAATTCCCTGTTGCTGTAAGCTGTTGATTGGTCAATCTACGAAACAGTTCCGTGACAGATAAGTACTGCCTTGATCTCTGATTAGTTGGACTTGCTCTAAATTCTGTAACAGCTTCCTCCACAGTATCAGCCTGTTCTACTGCTACATTGACTTCACTACCACAAGATTTAGACTGCCTTCTGTGTTGCCGGATCAGACAAATGACATGCCAACACACCCAGACTGTCACTATACCAATTAGGAAAACAAGTGCACAAATTAGGTAAATGAATAAGTATCCATCAAGTATATTCATTATACATGTCAATAATCCAGGCGACTGTCAGTCTGCATGTACTCCTTCCTAACATGCGAGTCAATATTAGTGGAAAATGTCTACCACTGAGTTCTGGGATTATATCAATTTCACTTAAAATTCCACATTAATTCTCTAATTCTGAATTGCGTGACACAATTTTAATGGACAAGACATAATCCAATATCAGATTGTTTGGTAATTTCAGAAAAATGATGCTGCTTTTTAGCTTGTCCACTGAATACCATAACCACTGCTTATTGAAAATAATAATATCCAATTAAGCCCTACATCTTTTTTGATAAACTCAAAGCAAATCTACCGGTACTTTGACTTATAAACCAATAAAATTGATTTTCTAGAATGATTTCCTGGTCAAACTATGTGAGGGTTGGGTGAAAAGGTGTGAGTAACCTCTGATCATTAGTCTAGTCTAGTCATTTCAAAACCAGTCATATCTTTTCTTAACCATTGATATGAGAATCAGAGATGGATCAAAAAAGGGAAAGATTTTATCCAGATAACCCTGACATAATTTCGGACAAACAAAATAGTATTTCGTTGGTGTTGTTATAAAATCTCGTAACTAAAGCTTGATTCAAGCAGTAGTTACAAGATTGTATAACAACACCGGCCATTTATCAAAACATAACGCATAATCCAGTCTATTCTTAGCACAACATTCATTGCCATTATCTTATTAGAATTTGAAATCAAAGTACTGCAAGTGCTGACAACGGCAGCTGAATGTCAAATGCCGATGGTCATTATATAATGCTGAAGGTCAATTAAGTGAAGTTTTTTTTTCACAGAAACTTAAGAAATTAGACATTTTGACACCTCTGATAGATTAGACTTAGGAAAATACTGAGGAAAAAGAAGAAAATGCTGATAACCAGCATTCTCTTCTTTTGTCACAATATTTTCTCAGCTATAATACATGTACTTTCTCCTTTTGATTTTTTATGTCTTATGCAACTTCTTTAAAATTGGACTGATTCAAACTTTTGTTTTTGGGAAAGGGATAAATAGATACATTGGACTGTCTGATCAGAAGCTATGGTCTGTGACAGCAGAAAAATAGCCTAGAACAAGCATGACAGCTGTCCATGAAAAATTAATAAGCATATCGTCGGTGCTATGACAAAATTGCGTAACTAATTAGTTTACGCAATTTTGTCAATTTTTTTTTTATAAATGCTTTCTACTAAGTATGTAGGGGCGCATATCCTGTCAAAACGGCGTTTCTCTACACCTATTAGAACCCTTTCAATTTCCATGTGACAAAATTGCATAACTCGATTTAGCTGACAAAAATGCGTTGTACATAGAAAAATTATTTACACAAGAGTAATAAAAGGCTGAGAAATAGCATTCTCCTCTGTTTTTCTTCTACTTTGACCAATAAATGAACCGTAAGTTATGTTCAATTACCTTATTTTACCTTAAAGAAGCTGAATTGTTCATGTAGTTATTGAGTTACGCAATTTTGTCGGCACATTTTTTAAAACGGTAAAAGGTACTAAAAACGTTTTTGGCTCTCCTGAAAAAAATGGTTTTCGAGCAAAATTTCTATTACGCAATTTTGTCATAGCACTGACGATATTCATAAAAGTATGGAAGGGGACTAATGAAAACAACTTTTGTAGAAAATGAAACAGATGAGTTTTGAAACAATGATCAGTCACTAAAATTTGTATCTTATAGTTAACAATCATAAGATTAAGATGATTGTTCCCAAGCAAGAACAGTAGTCAGTTTTACTAGAGTAGTCAGTTTCACTTATATATCTAAGTACATTCTTGATTCATCGAAAGCTCATGATAATTATTTGCACCATAAGCAATCTTGCAAATAATTCCATCATTCAAAATTAACAAATAACCACAACAACACCGGATCACAAATCAAGATTATCTCCACTTTATCTAAAACTCGGATTAACAACATTGTTTATTGGCCAAGAACCATAAATCTCCCCCTCACTTAAAATCCAATCTGTTCACATTTATAATCCGCTGTAATTGTGATTTATACACAAATTCTAAATTAGCCTACAATAATATTGTGTTAGTCCTGAATGACTTTAAGCAATTTATTGACGTAGAAATTCAATTTATCAAAATAACAAATTGAGAGAAATGTCAAGTTATGGCTACTGGATGATAATAGCCCCAGGGTCAAAAATGAAGGATATGTTCAAAAATAATTTAACCCTTTTCCAAACAAGACCAAGTTTTGAAGTCCCTACGAGAAAAGTTTGGAAAACATTGAGACAATAGAAGAAAATGCTGATGACCAGCATTTTCTCCTTTTGCCTCAATATTTTCTTAGCTATATTTTACAGAAATTTTATCTTCAAACACATTGATTTTGATGCTTTAACCTATTACCAAACGACAAAATTTTAGTCGTTCCAAATTGAAAGAGCCTGCAGACGACAATTTGAAGTGCATGAAATTTAAAATGTTTTGGTCTTTTTGGGTAGAAAACATTGTGGGAAATGAAGAAATTGCTTGTTACAAGCAATTCTTCATTTTCCACAATGTTTTCCATGGCCATTATTTTTGGGGGAGTCAAAAAGAGTCATTGTGTGGTATTGGGTTAAGCAGCTTTCTAAGTGCAACAGTAAAAATTTTAGCAATTTACGAAAGGGTTCATGAAAATTATAGTAAGTACATGTATAAATCATGTACAGTTACAATAGTTTTGCACTATCCCCTTAAAATATAGTAAGTACATGTATAAATCATGTACAGTTACAGTGATTTATCTACCTCTGCGTCATGCGTAATATACGCAAAAAAATTCAAAATGACGCACACAAAAAATCGCCGAGCGTACACCTGACGCATGTGTTTCTGTGGCAGCCACCACACATTCTAGGGCCGTATTATTGCGTAGTCGATGCCTGGTACAAAATCAAACCGAAAGGTTTGTCTTATTTCACACAATGAAGATATGAGAGGAGAATCAAATGAGAAATTTTCAAAAATGGTCGGGACTTGTTATCATTGAAGCGTTTTCGGGCAAAATATTCAGAAGTAAAAAATTCAAAACCTACGATTTTTCCGAGAAGCGATCGCAAATTCAGTTATTTTTTGGAAGTTAGACATTTTTTCTACAAAGTAAGATTGAAATAACGATCATTTCTTTAAGTACAATGGCTTAATTTTTCGATTTTCTGACCCGGCATAGGGGATCAATCGAAACCGGAAGTGGAAGAAATGACAACAACTTGACAAGTAGCGCTGTGTTTTAAGGCTAAGCTTATCCATATTTTCCATCCAGATGACCAATTCAATAAATAACAAATTATAGAATATTTTAGGACAGTTGTGGTTGGATTTACAAAGTGGAATCTGAAATTACGTTTTTAGTGTATTCGTCCCCAAAATTCAATGTACCTTTACCTCTAAACTCATTTCCAGCATCTATATATTTTCCAGTTGTTTAACATACAAGTGGTGTGCATCATAACTATTCTTCTTCGTCATAATTTAGGGGTCTGATACAAAACTTATTCAATATTGGTTATAATTGTCCACTGACCAATGATTAGTTTACCATATGATTATCTCTGTTTTAACTTAAATTTAAGAAATGAAATATATGACTTGGTATCATTCCTTTGAACTTTTACAACATAATCCATTCTCTTTTAATTACCAAGAAAGCTGTCAGAAAACATTAAGCCTTTTTATAAGGGGAAAGGAGAAAATATTACAATGCTGTTTTTTAGGATGATTTCTTTCCTTCACAAACCAAATTTTATGTTTGCAAAATCATTCTCTTTTATTACATTCAGTCACCGATAATCATAAACTTAAACTATGTATTTTACAATTAATCATGAACTTAAAAACTATGTTTTTTATAATTACGATATTTTGACTCGCTGTTTTGAAATTTGACTCAGAGTTTCAAGATCAGTGAGTCAGATTGACTCAACAACCCAGAAAGGTAGATTAATCACTGCAGTTACAATAGTTTTGCACTATCCCCTTAAAATAAAGTTTTTAATTGATAAGTGCAATACTGGTCCAATGCATCAAGAAATTAATATAAGTTTAGCATGGGCGGATCTAGAGGGGTTGGGGGTCTGGGACCCCCCTGGCATTTGCTGAAAATTAAATTTTGACAATATAAATTTAGTGTAATGTTACATATTTATTACATTTTAAGCCATAATTTGAGCTTGGACCCCCCCTGGAAAAAAATTAGGCTTGGAACCCCCCCCCATCCCCCCACCCCCCCCCCCTGCGGAAAAAAATCCTGGATCCGCCTTTGCATTTTGGTTATACTTCAATTGAATTCATTAATGATGGATTAATGAAATATTGACCTTAATTAAGTGAAATAGTCCCAGTATGATCTACTCAGACTTCTGTTACATGTACTAATCAACTAATTAACCAGTACTGTTAATTGCTGTTGATATCCAGCATGCCCATTCACGTACCACAGTACGTAAATCACGTAAAGATTCATCAGTTCACGTATAGATTTATAGGCCAGACGTGCAAGTACGTAAAGAATAATTGATGAACGTAGAAAGATAATTACCATTACGTGAAAGTATGGGATAAAAGAGTATCTGATTTGCATGCCTCATTATCAGTTGTAAATCCAACAATTAATTGGTCAGTCATTTATTGCACCCATTGAAGAAACAGTATTGCTCATCAATCAACAGGTAATTCTTGGAGATCATAAACATTGACAGCCATGAAACCACAATTAATTATTGCTGGATTCACACATTGAAAGATTCTTTGGTAATTTAGCTCCTGTTATTTATGTAACATTCAATGTCATTACTCATTTTTTAAGGAAAAAAAACTCTTTACGGAATTGAAAACTAATTGGTTTGAAAATTAAAGAAATCAATTTACAACTTACAAGAACTGGCGGGGTTTGACTCAACTGTTGTTAATGAGAAATTATGTAGCAAGAGCATTTATCTACAGTACTTTTTGAATAGATATCATTGCATCATTTATTCCTATTTAGATGTTTTTCTTACTGCAAAACTGTTGTTAATCTTTGGGCTCTTGAATAAGTTTCGCACTGACTAGTAGCAGATATAATACTTAAGATTGGTGAGACTTATATGGTGCAACCTTAACTCAAAAAGTAAAGGGTTCACTGTACCCCCAGATTTTTCTTTGTACCCCCAATTTGAAACTTAGAGGGTACATGTACCCCCAAAATGAAAAGCCAGTGGACATGCTGTGATATCTACTTCACAAAGTATAGTGGTCGTGAAATCAATGTAGACCATACCCATTTTGTAATTATACCTGGTAAGTTGGAAAGATCGAAAAAGTATCATGGCAATGACAATAAGGATTGTGATGTAATTGTGACACGCTATAGGTCCAAACAAATGACCTGGCAGAGCATCTTTAGGTAATAGCTAGATACGCTCTGCCATCTCATTTATCGACACCTATAATTTCCATGTGCGTCTAAAGCCTAATATTTTTTTATAGATTCATTGTTTTGTTCATGAACAAAGGTTGATTTTTCTGTGAAATTGGAAAACATTGAGGGAAAAGAAGAAACCAGCATGTAAACCGCAATGTTATTTCGGACAAACAATAGTATCTCATCGGTGTTATTCTAAAAGTTTGCAAAATTCATTGCTATTTCATTGTTTGTGAAAGGGTTAAACATGTCTAGATCCACATTGCCATTGACTAGCGCACAAAATATACAAAATTCCTCAAGAATTCCCTCAAATTTTCACATCTCAAATGTAATCCCAACTCACAACAAGATACAAAAGTCACACCACAAAAATATCCCACATTGACACCACAGGTATGAAGTCCACTATAAAACTATGTGAAATATGCATGGAAAACATGTACATTTCCTACAGGTTGTCTAAATATAGACATATGTCAACAGAGCGGCTGTTTCACTTTGTAAACCCAAATGACAATATCATAGACTCATCCAATTTGAAAGAAGTTGGAGACGACAAAAAAGCGATAGTGATACTGAAATTAGAAAATCTATACTCATAGCATAAAGATCCTTGTGGGAAAAGAAGAAAATGCTGGTGACCAGCATTTTCTTCTTTTCCCACAAAGATTTCTGAACTAAAAAGGTTGGAAAACCATAGCATGTTTGGGACAGTGTTAACAATACAAGGATTCATGTATAATTGTTAGGTAGATTATTTCGTTAGAGGACAAATTTGTTTACACCTTACTTCACTTTACACCTTACTTTTATTGCTCTCGGGACATTTTATTCACTCACTTACTTTCAAGATGATATCAAGGGTTTATGCAAAACTAACATAAATGAATAAGAAATCCTTGATGTTCTTACAATTACTTTGCGCTTATCTAGAGTTAAATAATCTAAAGTTTTTTTAACAAACAAGAGGCCAAAGTGAGCCTTAAATACTCTACTGGCAATTCTTTATTTTACTCTCAAATTTATTACAATAATTTGGGCAAATCTAAAGCTCATTAAACCAAATTACAGGCTTACATGCTTACATCTTCAATAGAATATATTGGGGATATGTTCAATCTTGAAAATGGGAAAACTGCTATTTCTCTTGTGATCATTGCAGAGCATTTTCGCATAATTATATTCTGAAAGTCATAAAGACTTGCAACACCAACCAAGATTGTTATTGAGTTTGAACTTGGTAAAATATAATAGAGTCATTTTCCTATTGTAATAATTCAGCACTTGCGTATGTTTTCAGTAAACAGTGATAGAATGAGGAGTTTCAAGCAACAGACTTGTCTGCAGCTGTCATAGGAGGTCAAACTCAACTAGCGAAACATTGAACGGACCAAGATGGTTTTTGAGGATGATCTTTAACCAGTCTGGAAAACGAACCAGTTTGTCTATTGTGATCATTGCCCACTTGTGTATGTATTCAGTATATGGACATAAAATCGGAGCTTCAGGCAATAGACTAGTCCGCAGCTGTCACAAGAGGTCAACTCAACATGTATAACCATTAACCTTCATTCTTCTTCTACCAAACAACTACATTTTAGATCAATTCTCAGTCATACAAAGGTGTTGCATAATCAATGTAATGTAGGTCTAGTCACATACACAATTCTGCATCCACATCACAGCCAGAGCAGCTGCATATCATCGCTTTTCAACAAAAAAAAAACAGCTGCAGTTACGAAGTTTTTGTTGAAAAGCAGTGATATACAAATATGGTCAGCAGTACAGTATATATTTTCACAGATTGTCAACGGAAAATAATGAGTCTCTGGCCAGATAAGTCAAACAATACAGTAATATCTGCTATATCGTCGCATAGGCTTTCAATAGAGGCTTACGGGCGACATACCATTTCATATTCACATCGTGCCCAAAATTATGCTGTATGACTGACCATATTTGGACATGCTCTGGCCATGATGTGGACATACAATTGTGCATGACCAGGCCTTAAGGCCCATTACACAATTGAATCATCTGGCAAAGCCTAAAGGAATTTGAATTTTTCATACTAGTTTGTGAAATGAGATTGGAAATAGGTTAATGTGTCCCCAGTGTTAGGAAGCTATTACAAATTTTGATACATCATTCTATATTCTGATTTTTTTCGGGAGAAAGGGCGGAGCCTAGTAAACGGTTATTACATTCAAGATTGAGGAGAAACAGCGTTTTCAATTAGCGGTAAATCGTCGGTGTTATTGCAAATTATTATAACTGCAGCTTGAATCAAGCTGTATTTACGAGGTTATTTAATACCATGTTTTACAATCGCACAGTCTTTCAATTTCGAAGTGTTTTCATGCTCGTGCCGCACGTTTTTCCCTTATGTTAACCAAGGTATCGAGAAGTAAACTCGTCGAATAACCTTTTGGCTTAGCCACACCCTTTCAGGTGAATAAAAACGCAATATAATTAATCTAACCCTTTCCCAAACAAACCCTGATTTTGACGAACTTATTAGTTTAGATATTAGTTTAGAAACCCTTGAGGCAAAAGAAGAAAATGCTGATAGGCAGCATTTTCTCCTTTTCCCTCATGGATTTCTTTGATTTATAATTTTTCTTTTTGAGTATAATCTGAGATACATTCTGCATCAACTTTCTATTGAGGCAGAGCTAAAATGTTGCCATGTGGGAAAGGGTTAATGTAGACAAGTTAGGCATGATTTCGTATATTTAGGCCTCCTGTATGCATATCTAATAACTTGAATTACTATAGGTAATTACATTTTAAAGCTTTAATTTGATGCAGGTTTGATAGACGAAGAATTTTGCAAGTTGAATTAATTGAAATCATACAACCCTTTGCTGCATGATGGAAGGTATTTCAAAGAAACACTGACAAGGAGTTATATTTTGTCAGTGAAAGAAGGCATGAACACTCAAGTACCAATAAAATTTCAGAAATCTAAAATAACAACATTATCCATTGCTAGGTGCGCCAGCCACTGAGATATGGCCATAGCAGTTGAAAACAGCCTTAAACCCAAATAAACCAAATTAACTCTTTCCCAAACAAGACCATCTTCGCAAGCCAAGGGTGACATCAACGACGTAACGTTGTTTCTGTATTCACCCTTGGCGTATTTAGTCCGATTTTCTTGGTCTCCTGGAAAGCGTTTTCATTGGTTCCAGCGAGGTCTCGCTGGAACCAATCAGATTGTCGACTCATACATTTGTTATGAGTAACCAATTCATGACAACGGGCGGGAAAAAGCATTGCATTTGCAACTCAAAAACGCGAAGATGGGCGATTTTTCCTATGAATTTCTCTGCAATAGACAGGAATTCCCTATCTTTAATCGACGAATAATTATACTTTCGACTTTCGACAATTCGACCAAAAAAGCAGCTAACTTTTACCTAATCCGCATGGCGTATGACGTGAAAGACAACGCGCGTTAATGACGTCATCAATAATGGGCGTAAACAACCAGCAGAACAACCGCTAGGCGGTGTTTCGCGATTTCAAGAAAATCGGACTAAATCAGCCAAGGGTGAATACATACGTAGGTGGGTTCAACCTTGGCTAGCGAAGATGAAACAAGACCTGGTTTTGGCGTCCTTAATAGATAAGGCGTGGGAAAACATTGAAACAAAAGAAGAAACTGCTGATAACCAGCAGTTTCTCCTTTTGTCTCAATATTTTCTTGGCTATAACATAAACATTTTAGCCGTATGTGTTTATTTACTTTGTCGTCTGAAGCAGCTTTCAAATTGGACTGCCTTAAAATTTTGTCGTTTGGGAAAGGGTTAAACCCTCCTCAAAATTTAATACAATTCAGGGCACTTACTCTAGGAGTTGTAGCCACAATCAGCCGACCACCTTCCTGTATATAATCGAGGCGAGCTTGTGGTCGCTCATACGGATCTTGTGGATACTCATCAAAATAATGTTGCCTGGGTTGGGAACGCCGTGGTCTCTCAAGGTATAAATCCATATTGCTGATGACACTAATTATCTCCCTTACTTTGGTCAACAACAGTTAACTCCCTTGTTCATTCATTGTGACACTAATTACTTCCCTTATTTTTGTCTACAACAGTTAACTCCCTTGTTGATTCATTGAAAACTTTGCTTCTGGTAGAAATTGCTGATGAAAATCAGGCTTGCAAAAGTAACATGATAACTTAGCACCATATTTAAACCCATTACCAGACGGCAAAATGTTAGACTGTTTCAAATTGCATTATTGTGACATTATTACTGTCATCTTTGATTCCAAATTCAATTCAGAGTAGTCTATAAATTTTGTGTTTGGTAGTTAGTTGATTGAAAGTGCTGAAGCACCAATTCTGTATGTCTGCCATATTTTTTGTACCTTAGTAACCCATTACCACACAGTGACTCTTTTTGACTCCCCAAGAGATAAAGGCTTTGGAAAACATCATGGAAAATGAAGAAATTGCTTGTGACAAGCAATTTCTTCATTTCCCACAATGTTTTCTATGTAAAAAGACCGAAAAATGTGAAATTTCATACACTTGAAATTGTCGTCTGCAAGATCTTTCAATTTAGATCACGCTAAAATTTTATCGTTTGGTAATGGGGTAAGCTGCCATATGGTAAATACAAATGATCAGCTACAATTAATCCTGCTTAATATTAATCCATGAGTCAGAATAAAAGGAAGGTCAACCTACATGTATGGTTATTTTACAAAGACATATGATTCCAGTAGACATTAAATCGTTTTCAACAATAATCATAAATTTGAGAAAAATATCAAGCTGAATGTCAAAATGACATGTCGAAAATCAGAAATTACTACTTAGTTTAATGCATTGCATTTTCAACCCTTTCCCAAACAAGACCTGCTTTTGACGTCCCTAATAGAAAAGGCTTGGGAAAACATTGAAACAAAAGAAGAAACTGCTGATAACCAGCAGTTTCTACTTTTGTCTCAATATTTTCTAAGCCATATTTTACACAAATTCTATCTTTAATAACATTCATTTTGACATTTGTGGCAATTTTTGAAGTGGATCACCCTAAAAATTTGCCGTTTGGAAAAGGGTTAATCCATGAGTCAGAATAAAAGGAAGGTCAACCTACATGTATGGTCATTTTACAAAGACTTATGATTCCTGTAGACTTTAACCCATTACTGCACATTGACACCTTTTGACTCCCTCACAAAAAAGGCTTGGGAAAACATTGTGGAAAATGAAGAAATTGCTTGTGACAAGCAATTTCTTCATTTTCCACAATATTTTCCAATACAAAATGTAGATATTTTTAAAATTTCATCAACTTGAAACTGTCGTCTGCAAGACCTTTCCAATTGGACCAGTCTAAAATTTTTCTGTCTGGTAATGGGTTAAATGGTTTTCAACATTATTAGAGTAGTCATAAATTTGAAAAAAGTATCAAGCTGAATGTCAAAATGACATCTCGAAAATCAGAAATTACTACTTAGTTTACTGCATTGAATTTTTTAAGAAATTGCCTTGGGAGGATGCTTTTGACACCCATAAGATAAAGGCTTTTGAAAACAATGTAAAAAATGAAAAAAGGTCTGAAAATAGGGTTAAAATTCCACCATAAAACCAAATGACAGAAAGCATTACCCCAATGCAAAAGCCAATGCTGATGAGCGGATGACAGAATAGCCCCCTCCCTCTACTCTACAAAAACTTGCGATAAAAATTTAAAATTTCAATTGCTTCAAATTATCACCTGCAACATCTTTGATGTCGGACTAGTCTAAAATTTCGTCATCTGGTAATTGGCACAGAAAGCAGCATTTAAAGGCATGATAAAACAACCCCTGCGAAAAAAGTTAAAGAACACATTAATTTCCTTATTCTAGAATTGTTCTACAACATTAAATGGCACTTCTAGAACTGTTCTAGAACAGTTCTAGAAGTACCAATTAATGTTCTAGAACAGTTCTTGAACTTAAATGAACTTTTCGCAGAGGTAGAGAGCCCTCCTAAATACTTTTTTAACATTATGACAGTATTCAGTGTTTATTTTTTATTTTGGGGGAAGGCGGTCAGGGCCCATAGGTGGGGGAAATTTGCATGTGAACGCCCAAAAAGGGGAAATTTCAATACATGCTTATACTCTCAAATACAGTGTTATAAATGCATTAAACTTGCTTATATATCATAATGGGACATTCAAACAACCACTAGAACTGTTAGGGATTCATAGAATCTAAATATGATTTGGATTTCTCTTTGCAACAAAAATATCTAGTTCCAGGAGGGGAAAATTTCTCTGAAATGGGGAAAAAAAGTATATTCCTCAGAGAGGGGAAAAGGGCCCAATAACGACCGTTTTTTTAAGAAAAAAAATCACTGGTATTATGACTGACAAAGAACTTTATCACAATTAGAACTTCGAAATGAAATATCACAAACACTTTCAGTCTGCCTCCTACATTTCATTATCCAAACCCTAAAATTTTTCGGAAATAAGTCCTATTTTTACCTATTTTTCACGAAAATCACACATGAATATTCTTAACAATAAGGCAAGAATAAATCATGATCGAAAAATAAATTGTTAGTCCTTTAAGCACAAAGGTACGCTATCCACTAATTTTTATTGAATTTAATTATAAACCAAATCCCGACTTATCCCTTAACATAAACAAATCTTAGGTCAAGATGTTTGCTAAATAATTACAAACATACAACACACAGAATATTTTATCAATTCTTTCTCGAATGACAAAAAATGCCGTCTTGTCAAATACAAGAGGACCATGATGGTCCTTAATCGCTCACCTGAACCTAGATAGAAAGAAAGTCGCAATGTTGTCAAGTTCAAGAGCACATAATTTAAGATGTGAGATTATGATCCAGCTGAAAACTGCTTTCATAATCTTGAATGATCAATATTTGTGACTGTTACAGTAAAACAAAGTGGAAGAAACCCATTGACTAAGCAGCCAGTCTACAATATTTCCAGTCTATTTTTTTTTATTTTTGGACTGACTCATTTGACGCATCACTATCCATTTTTGGATAAAAATCACTACGCGGTGCGCATAACTCCAAAATCCTGTCGCCAAAAAGTAGCAAGCAGAAAATTGCAACTACAAATACATTTGCAACAAAATAAAGTTTGATTTTCGTCTCAATTTCATCTAATAAAATAATTAATTCAAATTAGATTATTCATTTTACTCTATGCAAGCATATGAAGCAAATATGCCGCGTGACAGGAAGTCATGAGGAAGTACCACGTGTATGCATTTTATGGGCGCTGACATCTTGAAAGTAGTTAACCCAGAATGCCCACCAGAGATAGATGGTAATCGACAGGTGGCGACATCTATTGGTAGATATTGGGAAGAAACCAACAATTTTGTCACAGTCAAAAGCACATAACTCTGTTCTAATAAAAATATTCTCATCAGCATTATGTCCAATTTTTTTTGATTGGTCAATATATTGTTTAGAGTGAAAATAAAGTTGGAAACTGTAATTTTGTGAAAATCAAGGGCCAATAACTCTGGTTTTTCTACTCAAATCAAGCTGAAATTTTCACTCATCCAGGATCTTATGGTCACCAACATTGTGGCCAAGTTTTGTCTTGATTAGTCAATAAATGTAGATGCTACAGTGTAAACAAAGTCGAAAACAGCAATTTTGTCAAATTCAAGGGCACATAACTCCAGACTTCCTACTTCAATCACACTGTAAATTGAAGTCATCCAAGATCTTATGGTTACCAACATTGTGGCAAAGTTTTGTCTTGATCGATCAATATTTGTAGATGCTAGAGTTGTAACAAAGTCAAAACTAGCCATTTTTGACGTTCAAGGGCACATAACTCCGGACTTCCATGTCCGATCTGACAAAAAATCGAACTCATCTGAGAACTTATAGTTACCAACAATGTTGCAAAGTTTTGTTTTGATCGGTCAATATTGGTAGATTCTAGAGTGGTAACAAAGTCAAAACTAGCCATTTTTGACGTTCAAGGGCAGATAACTCCAGACTTCCTGGTTCGATCTGACTCAAAATCGAACTCATCCGAGAACTTATAGTCATACATATTTTGACCAAGTTTAATTAAGATTGGTCAATATCATTATCTTTTATGAAGTATAGAGCATTTGGAACATCTCTGTCAGAATGTAGTTGTTAAAAACGCTTTATCTAAAACATGTTAAGAAATCTTTAAAAATCTCGCTCTAAAGAACGTGCCTCTGGTTTTGACGTCCCAAATAGAAAAGGTTTGGGAAAACAAGAGGCCCAGGAGGGCCTGAATCGCTCCACTGGTTATAGTGGAAGAATTATCCCATGATTTCTTGTAAGCCTTACACAGCGGCAGCCAAATCTTGATATTTGTGAATTAATTTTGAAGAGAGACTCAAAGACGATTCTTGCAAAGTCTGGTTCAAATTGGCCTTATGGTTGATTTTTAACGAATTTTCTTATGATTTCTCTAAGACTGATAAGCCCCTTTCTCCCTGCCACAGCCACATTTTTTTGACAAATATAATATAAAAATTTGTGGCCAAATTTTAAAAAGAACGACTTAAGGCACATTCCTGCAAAGTTTGCTTCAATTTACTCTCTTATGAACAGAGCACATTATCTCTACATTCCATTTCGATAGAATGAGCTCTGTTCTCGCGGGGTCATTTCACGTCAAATCTCGGGGCCTTGGCAGGATTTCAGTATCCAATCTTTGGCGATACAACAACAAAACAATTCAAAAAGCTGATACAAACTTTCATTGGCTGACGCTTCATATTACCGGCTTCAGCCAAAAATAGAAGCGACGTAATGTATACGTAATCAAACCAGATCAAACTGAATGATTTTGATTCGATAATTCAAATGTTACCGGCTTCAGCAAAAAAAAGAAGCGACGTAATGTATACGTAATGATCATGCAAGATAAAACTGAATGATTTTGATTCGATAATTCAAATGGTGTGCTATAATTAGATTATGACGACCAAATAGGCTGTTGGCGTACCGAAAACTGCAGAGGTCATATTTGATGGTTTAATCAATAGAGCTCGGCAATGGAGAGTAGGTTCAATTGGGCACACTGGTTGATTTTTAAAGAATTTTCTTAAATGATTTCTTTAAGTCTGATAAGCCCCTTCCTCCCTGCCACGGCCACATTTTTTGACAAATGTAAACAAGAGGACCATGATGGTCCTGTCTCTCACCTGAGTGTTACTTCCTTCTTTATTTCTTCATAAACCAGAATGTAAACAGAAAAATCATTAAGACCCCCTTTCTTAGTCTAGATCTGCCCAATTCAAGACAAGCTTCTCTTTTTAAGTGACAAACACTTTGACTCAATCAAATTCAGTGTAAGAAAATGTCATAAAGACCCCTTTTCCCATGTTTTAACACAAAACCTTTCCATGTTCAAAAAGGTTCATTCTGTATGCTGAAACAATTATTTTGACCAGTTGTTTTTTCAGATTGAGCTGAATTTGTGGCCTTCAGTATATAAACATTGGAAATGTCATTAAGATCTCTGTATGCTTAAACAATTATTTTGACCAGTTTAATTATGACCAAGTTTCAATAGGATTGAGCCAAATTTGTGGCCACTAGAGTGAAACAGTGAAAATGTAAATAAGGCCCCTTTTCCTGTGTTTTCAAAAGGAATAAAATTCCTTTTAAAACTTTGGTAGAGCTTAACCCAAAGAAGATCCCTGCAAAGTTTCAGGTCGTTTGGCCTTGTGATTTAGGAAAAGACTTTTAAAGCAATTGTTGGACGATAGACAACAGACAGACGGACAACGGACATTCACCGATTACAATAGCTCACCTTGAGTACTTTGTCTTCACGTGAGCTAAAAGTTGAACGCACGGACGGACGGACGCACACACGCACGACGGACACAACGCCATGACAATAGCTCACTGGCCGAATAATGGAAAATAAGCCCCGCCCACAGTGGCCATGTTTTTCGAATTATCAAAATTTCTTCAAGGAATCTGAAAAAGGGTCACCAAAGGAACATGCCTGTCAAATTTCAAAGAAATCTGATAAGTTGTTTGGGAGAAGAAGATTTTTTAAGTTTTTTCTAAAAATTCGTATTTGTTACCATAGCAACCAGAGTTTTCAATGGAATTGAATTCTTTGAAGGAATTTGAAAGAGGGCTATGCAAGGAACATTTCTGTGAAATTTAATTAAAATTGGTCCAGTAGTTTTTGAGAAGAAGATTTTTTAAAATTACACTATGCGCCATATATGGAAAATAAGCCCCGCCCACAGCGGCCATGTTTTTCGAATTATCAAAATTTCTTCAAGGAATCTGAAAAAGGGTCACCAAAGGAACATGCCTGTCAAATTTCAAAGAAATCTGATAAGTTGTTTGGGAGAAGAAGATTTTTTAAGTTTTTTCTAAAAATTCGTATTTGTTACCATAGCAACCAGAGTTTTCAATGGAATTGAATTCTTTGAAGGAATTTGAAAGAGGGCTATGCAAGGAACATTTCTGTGAAATTTAATTAAAATTGGTCCAGTAGTTTCTGAGAAGAAGATTTTTAAAGAAAAAGTTAACGGACGGACGGACGGACGCACGGACGGACGGACGCACGCACGCACGACGGACACAACGCCATGACAATAGCTCGCTGGCCTTCGGCCAGTGGAGCTAACAATGAAACAAAAGAACCAGCAGTTTCTCCTTTTGTCTCAATATTTTCTATGCCATATTTTAAACAAATTCTATCTTTGATAACTTCCATTTTGTCATTTGGAGCAGTTTTTGAGGTGGATCACCCTAAAATTTTGCCGTTTGGGAAAGGGTTAAGCAGAGGTGTCGAACTTAATGCTTCACTGTAGGGGACTCAGATGAGCAAATTGGAATTAACTAGGGCATGATCATTATCACTCATTCACACACTATTTTCATACATTTCATAATTGGTCTAAAATTGTGTTGTTTGGGAAAAAATGTAGTAGTTTCAGCCACCAAAAATTCATGCCATGAATTTAATTATAAACTATCATTGTCCTTTTTATCATAAAGAACTATAAATTGAGGTACCTACATATTCAAACATTAATTTGGGCATTGTTGGACATTGATCAATGATTGTATTGATTGATAATGAATTAAAAATGTTCACACCGTGTATAGGGGACTATACTGATGATTTAAACTTTATTATGATATCAAAATAATTGCTCGATCATTTATCCATGCGAGGACAAAAACTATAAAGACGATCAAGTCATCGGAAAATAGGTCCTTTATGAAACTAGAACTGTCGCAAAGCGGACAAATACCCCCCACTAGCGCGTTGTCACTGAAAAAATTGCTAAAGTTCAAAGTGGCATAACTCTGAAACTAATGCCTGGATCATGATGAAAATTGCAGGTGCACAACTTCATATGATAGGAAACAACCTGTTAAAATTTCAGCAAAATCGGTCAAAAACTGTGGGAGGAGAAGAGGACACAAAATTATGTCCACGGACGGACAGACGGACGGACAGACGGACGGACAGACGGACAACCTGAATCCAGTATACCCCCCCATAACTTTGTTGTGGGGGGTATAATAAATGGCCATGCATGTGAGCGATCTGTATTGACTCTTTCCACTGCAAAATTTTGTGACAGTTTCAAATTGAGAGCTGATGGATCATGCAGACCAAAATAATAATTGCAGAATTAGATTGTAATGTGCACCTATCACTGCAACTGTTTTGAACATCAATCAATCCAGCACACTCTGATTATTAACTGTCCATAAGAAAATCAGAATGATTAAATAAATGTCAAATATTCCTTTCAACAAATAACAACAAACTTGCAACATTTTCCAGCACTGAAATCATTTTCTCAACAATCTTTCGAAAAATACAAACATTTCGATTTGTATCTTTTCAACAACAGTTGACTTTGTAAACTTTTTAGCTCACCTGAGCATGAATGTGCTCATGGTGAGCTATTGTGATACCGCTGTGTCCGGCGTCCGGCGTCCGTCGTCCGTCGTCCGTCAAACTTTGCCTTGTGTGCACTCTACAGGCCACAATTTTTGCCCAATCAACCTGGAATTTGCTCAGAATGATTGTCTTGATGAAATCTTGGACAAGTTTGAAATTGGGTCATCTGGGGTCAAAAACTAGGTCACGAGGTCAAATCTTAGTAAAACCTTGTGTGCACTCTAGAGGCCACATTTTTTGCCCAATCAACCTGAAAATTAATCAGAATGATTGTCTTGGTGAAATCTCGGACAAGTTTGAAATTGGGTCATCTGGGGTCAAAAACTAGGTCACAGGGTCAAATCTTAGAAAAACCCTGTGTGCACTCTAGAGGTCACATTTTTTGCCCAATCAACCTGAAATTTGATCAGAATGATTGTCTTGATGAAATCTTGGACAAGTTTGAAATTGGGTCATCTGGGGTCAAAAACTAGGTCACGAGGTCAAATCTTAGTAAAACCTTGTGTGCACTCTAGAGGCCACATTTTTTGCCCAATCAACCTGAAAATTTATCAGAATGATAATCTTGATTAAATCTCAGACAGGTTTGAAATTGGGTCATCTGGGGTCAAAAACTAGGTCACCGGGTCAAATCTTAGAAAAACCTTGTGTGCACTCTAGAGGTCACATTTTTTGCCCAATCAACCTGAAATTTGATCAAAATGATTGTCTTGATGAAATCCTGGACAAGTTTGAAATTGGGTCATCTGGGGTCAAAAACTAGGTCACAGGGTCAAATCTGAGAAAAACCTTGTGTGCACTCTAGAGGCCACATTTTTTGCCCGATCAACCTGAAAATTTATCAGAATGATTGTCTTGATCAATTCTCGAACAAGTTTGAAACTGGATTATCTGGGGTCAAAAACTCGGTCACGGGGTCAAATCTTAGAAAAACCTTGTGTGCACTCTAGAGGCCACATGTTTTGCCCAAACAACCTGAAATTTGCTCGGAATGATTGTCTTGATGAAAACTTGAACAAGCTCAAAATTGGGTCATCTGGGGTCAAAAACTAGGTCACGAGGTCAAATGTTAGAAAAACCTTGTGTGCACTCTAGAGGCCACACTTTTTGCCCAATCAACCAGTGATTTTTTTACCTGTGCATCCTGCTACTTTTACTCACAATTTGGTCTCTGGGATGCAAAGTTTTTATTCAAGCGAGTCCCAGGATGCAACATTTTTTACAGATTTCCTATTAAAAATAGTGTATTGGACTCACTGAACTAGTAGCTGGACTCATTGATATGGAATCCAGCGAGTCCCCAGGACTCACAGTCTGGAAATTGTAGAAATATCTCTGCAACCTGAAAATTAATCAGAATGATTGTCTTGATGAAATCTCCGACAAGTTCGAAATTGGATCATCTGGGGTAAAAAATTAGGTCACAGGGTCAAATCTTAGAAAAACCTTGTGTGCACTCTAGAGGCAACATTTTTTGTCCAATCAACCTGAAAATTGATCAGAATGATTGTCTTGATGAAATCTTGGACAAGTTTATAATTGGGTCACCTGGGGTCAAAAACTAGGTCACAGGGTTAAATTTTAGAAAAACCTTGTGTGCACTCTAGAGGCCACACTTTTTGCCCAATTAACCTGAAAATTGATCAGAATGATTGTCTTGATCAATTCTTTGACAAGATTGAAATTGGGTCATCTGGGGTCATAAACTAGGTCATGAGGTCAAATCTTTGTAAAACCTTGTTTGCACTCTAGAGGCCAGATTTTGCCCAATCAACCTGAAAATTGATCAGAATGATTGTCTTGATCAATTCTAGTTCACGAGGTCAAATCTTAGTTAAACCTTGTGTGCACCCTAGAGGTCACATTTTTGCCCAATCAACCTGAAAATTGGTGTACAAAAAGTTATTATATCAGGTGAGCGCTTCAGGGCCAATGGCCCTCTTGTTTATGTCTAACTGCATAAAAACAATAACTTGCTCTAAATTTACAATGTACAACAACAAAAACAAGAAATGACAAAAGCATGCCTTTCTTTGTAATGAAGAAGTATCAGTTTTCACCTGAGCAATAAGGTAGACCATTTTTTATATGACACAGTACAATTATAGTTATTAAGAGATATTCCCTCGGCACCATTACATAACTTAGGTACAATGAACAACTCAACAACTCTGAACAATAACAAATTGTAATTTGGTAATACACGTATGGTGTAGAGCACTTGGGTAACCGCTCTTTACATAAAACACACCTGACTAACAACAACGTACATAACTCAATAACTCGTATTACATGTGCTCTGTTGGAACCTCTGCCCAATTTGCAATGCATACATGCGTCATAGTCTCTCGTCCTGACTGGCCAATTGTGAGAACAGATTTCATACCCTATGGGTACTGAAACCAATATAAATCATATTCAATGTGCGAAATGCGCATCATCATAGCAATTACATATTATTCATCAACTTGAAATGAACAACGTGAACCCGGCATGACTGGCCCAGGAACAACCAGAAAACTACTTTTATAATTTTTGATGAAGTAGAAATGGACCTGGAAACCTGTACCCATTTGTCAACGTCTTTGCCGATGAATGTTGGGTCGCATTCTGTTCACGCTGTCATTAACGTTAACAAATGTACATCTTATGAAATAAACTTTAAGTTTTTACATTCGTATACATATTTCATTATTTAGGTACTAAGTAGAACTTCTGTTCAATCAAATAGCAACATCATAATTCTTTACTTAGTAGTTGACCTATCAGTTTTAATAAAGGAAAGCTTTTGGAACACAAAAAATGGTTGTACTAATTACTTCTGTTGACACTCAGGAACGTCGTTTTTAGACGAACTGCATATACACGCTGATTTTTTTTTTTAATATGAAATGCATTGAATAACGTTATTGCCACTGTATTGATGCATAGAATGCGCTTTTGACCGATTGAATTGCATCTTGTATTGTATTAACAGTACATTTTTTCCATTTACACGTAAATATCAACATGACTCTAAAAACTAAACAAAAAACGTCCTGTCGAACCGGTTACCCAAAGCTGAATGACAATTAACACACTTGAACGACCTTTCCAATATACATGTACCACATGTAGCACGTGCTACCTGACGTTACTTCATTCAGACGAAGGGAAAATAATTTTCTCCTAATTCGTTCCTCAAACGTAGAAAATTATATTTCCCTCGGCACCATTACATAACTTAGGTACAATGAACAACTCAACAACTCTGAACAATAACAAATTGTAATTTGGTAATACACGTATGGTGTAGAGCACTTGGGTAACCGATGAACTAAAAGAACGGGCGTATTGATTAGATCGACCATTCTTGTAATCAGCATAATATGCTTAATTTTGCATACACAAAAAGAATAATTACAAATGAAATTCATTGGAAATAACTTTGCTTTTACATAAAGACAATCTCAACCACCCGACCTGTGTCAGTCATTATTGAATGTTTCTTTATTGATAAACCATATAGTCTTCAACTCGTTTAACGAAACGAAGAGTTGTGTGATAAGTAAGCACGTCCAATTTTTCAAGTTCATAAATGATAGAGAAAACCACAGTTTTACAAAAAAGGTATAACATTGAGATGCATTTTCTAATCATTGCCATTTTACATGATTCGCAGATTGTTCTCACACCTTGTCGTTCATCAACGATTTCATCACTATCCGTAACTCTTCAACAAATTATATACCATGTCCACAACACTCATTACATCATATCACGACAATTTTGATAACCGTCCGGGAAATCCCATAAATGAATTCACCGAACTTATCAAGACAAAGCTGCCCTAAATGCATTGTCTGCGATACCGCTATTACATCAATCACTATTAATATACGAAAGTTTGTCATACCATATCGGTTTCATTCATAATATTAAAGCCACAATTCTGGTTATCACGCTCATCAAAAGAGACATCTCACTGATTTATCATTTCAAAGAGAAATGTAGTTCTCTCCGTACACTTATCAAGACAAAGTTGTCCTAAATGCATTGTCTGCGATACCGCTATTACATCAATCACTATTGATATGTGAAATTTTTTCATACCATATCGGTTTCATTCGTAATAGCTAAGCCACAATTCTGGTGATTACGCTCATCTACAGAGACACCTCACTGATTTATCATTTCAAAGAGAAATGTAGTTCTCTCCGTACACTTACTATACGTTTACCACATACACTTCCATAAGATCGTCATCACTTTGATCTAGGCGATGCCGCCGTATCATACCACTAGCGAAGCCGCTACATTGGTGAAGCCACCATTCGAACTAAGGCGAAGCCGCCTACCAATGCTCAATGTACGACATCCAAACCATCATGGAATCGAAGAACCAGTATCACTGAAAAAGACATTTTATTCAATTCATTTCTAGTTTCACTAAATCTTTTTCCCAGTAGCAATCGCAGCATATCTCGTGAATTCACTGCAATAAAGCATGATTAAACAGTCATATCATTTTCCTCAATTTTATCAAATGCGTTTCAAGTTCAACACATGCGTTGTACTTATGAGCTCTACCAGTCGGAAATCTATGTTTTTAATTAAAAAATTCAACCAGATTCTTGATGATATGAATTTAAACCGTTGTTCAATTATGTATATTTTTAAACAAACATACAAACCATTCAGTGTCATTGTAATTACTACTGAGGACTAATAAATCCTTCCACCAAAAGGAATTGTGTAAGTCATAAGTATGCAGCATTTTACGTTTTATGTATAAGGAATCAGCATCTTAGGTCAAATTTGTACTATTCATATCATTAATTTTGATATTTATTTTGAATAGGCCTACTTGCTTTCTATGCCACGTACCGAATTCACTTCTCCTTGTATCAATAAGCGATTTACATCTAAGCAGATAACGCATAAATGACATCACACATCGTGCTAGATTTAAATATGCAAAACTCTGTTCTGACTCTTAAATAAGATGCAGGCCTACCACACGGTGGGTAACCCACGTGACTTTTTGGAAGCGTACACACGGAAAAATCGCCCGCTTCAAGGTATGTTTTGTTTAATTTCTCAGCTTATACTCTACGGATTTTGAAGAGATAAAGTGCACGTAACGCGCCTTTTAGAGGGCTATTCCCGGCTCTAACTCACTCTGCCCGAAATCCAGTGGTTTCTTCAAACATTCGAGCCAAAGTTTTTTTTAGTGCAAACCGAACGCGGAAAGCGTTCACATTTATAGTCCTAATAGTCCAGTTTTAGCTTTACCAGCCCATTTACACGAATGAATTGTGTACGCACGTACCGTCTAGTTAATATGTTCTTTAAAAATCCAAGGGTTTTGGTCAGAAAAGCGTTAATTATGATGTGATCATTAAAATAACGAAATGGGAAGCGTACACATCTGATTCAAAATGGTAAGCGTACACACACAATACGCTGAGAAGGGAAGCGTACACTCTGTTGGCTTTTGGGTTGGTCGCATAGTGACTGATTTAGTCACCTTTTAACAGACCTTTACACAGCACGGTGGAGATTGTGCATCGCGGGGTGGATAAGAACTAAGGCAAAACTTGACCTGCTTCAGGTAAGAAATTGTGCAATGAATTTATTTATTTCTGCGTGGATTTTCAAGTGGATTGTTGCAGTTCCTCTGATGTATGAGTCATAAATGAATACAGCTTAAAATGACACCAATAGACCAGAAAAGACGACACAAGGGTCAGGACATACTTCTGCTGGGTCTGGATCGAATTTGGGAAAAGTACCAGACGTTTTCAATTAAGTCACACACCAGAGGAAAGAGATCAGTAATGTGGGGTACATGCAAATATCCGCTCACAAATTGACGCAGAATTAAGAAAGTTATTGCACAATTTCTGGCCTGAAGTGGGGCTATTTTGGCTGCAGTGTTACCATTTTTCTCTCTAGCCGGTTGGGATTTTTGATAAAGTAAAATAACTTTACAAATATGTCATACATTTGAGTAAAGAGGTCAGTCAGGCGGTGCATATGCAACAATCCGCTTGAAATTTGACGAAGAAATAAGAAAGTTTTTGCACCCACAATTTCTTACCCGAAGCTGGGGTAATTCAAGCCGTGGTTACGAGATTTTATAACGACACCGATGGTTTATCAAAATATAACGGCAAACCCAGTCTATTTTTTCCAGTATATTTTTCGTAGCTCAAATTCATATTGCTATTGATCACAACGAAATAAAAAATCGTATTTATAACTGATATAGTCCAACAACATTAACCTGGGAAATCTGCATTTGTAATGACCAAAATTCGGCAATGTTTTGTTTTAAGGAATGAATGCAATTTTTTTCATGCTGATATGAAAAAGAAAATCTAATCACACTGTATGAATCCACGAAGCGGTTCATACAAAAGTGGGATTACATTTTCTTTTTCATACCTGCATGAACTCCGTAAATAAAATTTCATTCATTTCTTATAACTTGATAGTCTTTGCCCGCTTGCATACTGCGTATAAGCCTAGCTTAAGCCGGGATTATACAGGGTAACGGGACAACTCACTTGCTGAGCCATGGGTTTCGCTAAGCCACAGCTATTTCTTATCCAAGCTTGTGTTGACTTGCACACTTGTGAGCTGAGTTCAATTCACAGTTAAAAACCCGGGCTCAGCCAAACCTGGTACATAGCAGGTTTGGGTGAGTCAGATGTACATTAGTTATGATGTTTGTCTTCAAAATTCACAAATAAATATTACTTTTCATGAATTTCAACAATATTAGCGAGTCTAACAAAACGGAAGCAATTTTGTATTATATTGAAAGTAATTTATGAAAGCAAAATTTTGGTAGTATTCTGAAAATCAAAAATGTTGCCGAAAAAAGCCCTGCGGGAAAAAGATAAATATTCGTTTTATTTTCTAGTTGATAGATAAGAGAAAGATGAGCAATAAGGATCGTTGGCCCTTTCTTAAAATACGAGAAAAGTGGGTTTGGTTTGGTTTATTGGGGTTTTACGCCGTTTTCAACTATCGCAGCGGCTGGAGCACCTAACCATTGATTCCTGTAGTTTCTCATACCAGCACTACCACAACACCCTTACCGAGCCTCCAACTACTTCCCCACATAGGTTCACGATATCAAACCATTGATGGGTGACATTTTTGTCAGTAAGGATATTTGTTGCGGCCGGGTATTGGACTTCTCGAATGAGAGGCAGATGCGCTACCAACTGCGCCATGGCCGCGGCCCCACGAGAAAAGTGGGAGATAGAGAAGATGACAAAAAGAGAAAAGACAGAAAGAAAGCGAGAGAGAACGTGAAGGAAGGGGAAAGGAGATGGACAGGAAGGGATGAGTGGGGTCTACATTTCTACGGAAAGAGATAGAGAAAAAAAGAGAAAACAGTGGCAAAAAGAAATAGGGGGGGGGGTAATACATGGATAAAAATAGATTGTTTTCTTTGCTGGCAATTAGATCGACTTAAAACTAGAAAAACCGGTTTCGGCACGCGTAATAATATGAACCATAGCTTAAACTCGAGATCGTCCGAACCCGGGCTCAAAACCGTTAGAGCAAATGACCGTGAAGTCGGGATCATCTCGGGTTCAAGCCTAGCTTATCTGAAGTCGAGTTCAGTAACGGTCTATGGCTAAACCCAGGATCGAGTATGCAAGCGGGCATAAAATAATGCGGCGTAATTCAATGTTTGACAGGGAAAGTAGTTCTGGCATTTTTGTTCATGGAGGTATAGTCTGTCGGTTATAACAGTATACTTGTATACAAACACTAAAAAACAAATACATAGTTTTAACATTTTCCAAACCATTTATTATGAGCTATACGAGCGAATTAATGTCCTAATTCTTTTATTCCCAAAAGAGGAAATGTTTGTGTATAGCCATTTATCAACAACAAGAAGTAAAGTGTTTGTATACAAGTCTACAGTTATAGCCGATGAGTTATATGACAATTTTTCTTATTAACCAATCGGAACTCCCGGATTTTAATGAAATAAATAAATTATATGACCCTCAACTAACGGAATCTGCACACGTAAGTTAAATTGTTCCGTGCTAATTTTCACAAAGATTTATTAATGTTTTCATATTATAATTGAAATGGTAGGATTTCTACCGTAGTCTTTTGTAATTTAACTATTGTTCTTAATTAGGCTTCTCACTAAATAGTCCACTCGGGCTATCGCCCTCATAGATTATTAATTGTACCGTTGTACACAGAACTGTTGTTAAATGATGATAGATCACGGTAGAAATTCGACCATTTCTTAAGCATGCACACCCTGAGGCTTAACTTCTTTTGGACTAAATAAACAATGTTTCGAATGAGATATGATCTTAGCTGTTGAGTGGGACGTAAAAATCCATTCAATCCAATTTCTTAAAGTGACATTTCACATTCATTTCAGTTTCTAAAAGTATGTCTTGTTGCAAAGATTGTTTATTCTAATGCGTAGAAATGCTATCAGTTTTTCGAAGTTGTTATTTATAAGCGAAAAATACGCCTTTAAAGTTGAGCCACAAATGGCAAATTCTATATAATTCTGAACTGTTGTCCACAGCAATATGTTTAGTTTTAGCACAATATATATTTCTCGTATTACTAAACGGTTCAATATTTTGGCATGGAATTTTCAGAATTTTCATTTGAAAAGATGCTCTTTCAGATAGAATAAAAGTAAAATTTATGTAAAAATGATTGTGAAATGTCACTATAAACTGAAGCTGTTACACGCCATAAATGTAGCCATTATCACTAAAATATGGTTTTATTTTAGTTATATTTGATTAGAAATATTACCTAGCACTTGAAAAAAGGGAAATGCATCGGTGTGTACGCTTCCCTTCTCAGCGTATTGTGTGTGTACGCTTACCATTTTGAATCAGATGTGTACGCTTCCCATTTCGTTATTTTAATGATCACATCATAATTAACGCTTTTCTGACCAAAACCCTTGGATTTTTAAAGAATATATTAACTAGACGGTACGTGCGTACACAATTTATTCGTGTAAATGGGCTGCTAAAGCTAAAACTTGACAATTAGGACTATAATTGTGAACGCTTCCCGCGTTCGGTTTGCACTTAAAAAAACTTTGGCTCGAATGTTTGAAGAAACCACTGGATTTCGGGCAGAGTGAGTTAGAGCCGGGAATAGCCCTCTAAAAGGCGCGTTACGTGCACTTTATCTCTTCAAAATCCGTAGAGTATAAGCTGAGAAATTAAACAAAACATACCTTGAAGCGGGCGATTTTTCCGTGTGTACGCTTCCAAAAAGTCACGTGGGTTACCCACCGTGTACCAGGTCATTCATTCAACCGCGTTTTAGTCTTACCTTCCGATCCACTGTCATGACTATAAATGATAACTTTCCATTACCACAGAAAAATGTTATTTCTTGTACATTTCTCAAAAGAGAAGTTCTTAGTTCAGTAAATACCAATTTAAACACCGCCAGCAAATCATATTTACATTTCAATCTATGGCAAACGTCTTACCTTTCGATCCCTACGCTGTCCTGGCTATATAACAAAACGATATCTTCCCGTTAAAAACTGTTACATATTTCTTAAAGAAAAAAGTTCTAAGTTTAGTTAATTCCTATTTAAACGCCACCAGCAAACCACATTTTACTTTTCATTATGTGCCAAGGGTTTTATATGAATAAATGCTTAATATTCCGGCCTCATTTTCAAAAGTATTTATTTCATGACTTTATATGAATAAGAATTCAAAAACGCCTTTAGACCTCTAATATGATCAACCAACATCAAGTAATTCGTAATGTTACCTTGGATTTACCCTCCACAATTTCCACAATATTCTGTGCACTATCAGCTAATAAAGCATTACCTTTCCTATTCTGTCATATGACGTAGGTGCAACTAAGCACCTTGTACAAACCTCTATCAACTTTACCAACATACCTTCGACGGGCATTCAATCCTGAAAATAATCATGAATTGATATATTTTTTTTTTTATTAAAAATCCTTTTTCGTTTCTCATTAGCGTAATATAATATAAAGGCCAAATGAAGTCAAATCAATTCTATACATTGCATTTTACCTCTCTTTCACCAATTTTCCATCAAAAAGCCAAATCAAAAACAAAGGGGTGATTATAGCAATTAGAAATAGGGAAATATGTTTCTAAATAGTGCACTAATAGTGCACTGTTTATGCGGTCGGCTATTAGCACGTGAATTCAATACGTGTAGTCTAACACAAGCAATGTTTACAAATGTATTTATGATTACCGTAATTAACTCGACTCACTATAAGTATGTACATGTTTGTGCAATGACAGATATAGTTTGTGGAAGATAAAGTTATACACGATACTATCATCGTGTAACATCCTATAGTACGCACGTGATGAACATATATTTTCATAATACGCACGTGATAAATTCCCCATGGGAATTACACACCAGTATTAGTTATCATTGCAATCATTTGTTTTAATCTATGTGACCTTTAAATTCCAAAAAGGTATATGGTCTATATGTTTTGAGGGAAACAGTAGATCCCGCGGGGACTATACATGGTCTCACACCAGTAATTTATCAAAATATACATATCACAGGAATAACCAGGTATCGGTGCAGAAAATGACCTAGCTGATCTTGATCTGTCCCTATTTTTCTGTCTATCGATATTTGTTAATTCACATTTAAGTCAAGAACTAGCTCATTGAAATGTTGTAAAAACAACTGCCATGAAATCTACAATTGCCAATTCGTATCGTTCAACACATATTTTTATCTACACATTCTAGCTTCGAGTTAAATTCGATGTTCATTAACTTACAGCATTTCCTTTTGAAAGAAACCTCAAACGATTCTGCAGTAATCTATAATGATTCGAAGCTCTCTGCATCAGTGACAATTACACTATCTTTAAAAAATCAACTGAACATCACATCTATATAGACAACTTGAAAGATTCCCTTTCCTAATAATCAATAGATTTATTTGTTAAATAACCAAATTTACAGCTGTACTTATCTTTTCACAAAGCCATCGCTGCTCTCGCAATTTTGCTCCAGTTGCCTTCTTGGTTTGTACAAGCATGTCCCTCTTTTCTCGCAATACTATTTGTTGCAATCCCCCTGTACAGAAGGTTGACTACTGTGTTATGATAAATGCAAAGTCGAACATTAAAACTAGTCAATGAACAAAAAACGTCCTGTCGAACCGGTTACCCAAAGCTGAATGACAATTAACACACTTGAACGACCTTTCCAATATACATGTACCACATGTAGCACGTGCTACCTGACGTTACTTCATTCAGACGAAGGGAAAATAATTTTCTCCTAATTCGTTCCTCAAACGTAGAAAATTATATATATTTACTAAAATTCCAAAGAGGTATTGTTTTACAAATCAGTCATTGTCCTTAACCCTTTCCCTGTAGATGACAAAAATTCCACCTGGCTTAACTAATTGAAAGGTGATGCAGCTGACAGAACAAAATTCCTAAAGAATTAAGTGTATGTTATGTCATTGAAAACATTGAGTGAAAATAAGAAAATGCTGGGTTTCAGCATTTTCTTTTTTTCGCTCAAAGTTTTCAAAAAAAATTGTTTCATAGGATTACAGAAACCTTTTCTAAAGTAGGAAAGGGATGTTCCAACTGCACTAATCAACTTTGTAGCAACTCTAAACCATACAGAAGGTGGGAAATTAAATAAAATTAATCAGGATTTTACTCTTCAGGAAGCTTTTGTACAAAGCATTGACAAAGATCAATCTGAATTGATATAGATTAGGTTTGGTTTATTGGTGTTATATGCCGTTTTCAACTACTATGGTCATATCATGGCAGCTGGAACACCTAACCATGGATTACTGTTGTTTCTCATACCAATACTACAACAACATTCTATCCGAGCCTCCAGCTGCTCGCCCACATAGGGTAACAATATCAAAGCATTGGTTGGCCACATTTTTGTCAGAAAGGATATTTGCCGCGTCAGGGATCGAACCCAGGACCTTTTGAGTGAGAGGAAGATCTGCTATCAACTGCACTGTGGCTGGATATACAATAGACCAAGATCAGCATGCACATTGCAGTCTAATTTTTGGTCTAATGTGTCTCTCGTACAGACTTGACTAGTCTCATAAATAATAGATGAGGTAATAGTTACATGTCAAGAAAGCTTGAACATAAAAGAACGGTATGTATCATTCACAAATTCGAGTTAAAATTAACCAAAGGGAAATAACTCATATAAAGATAAACTTTGCTTCAGATATCCCCAAGATGCTAGAGAAAAGAATATTGCTGCAGCTTCTTGAATCGGACCAATGATTGATTGACAGTCCAGCAGGCTACTGCACTATGGCTGCTGCTGCTCTTTGGCTAACTTTAAAGCAATGCCAGATCACAGCTAACTGCTGGCAAGGCAGGAATGTTACATCATTTAGGTATTTATCCCATCACCACACATTGACACATTTTGATGCCCAACATAACATAAAAGGTTTTGGAAAATATTGTAGAAAATGAAGAAATTGCTTGTCAAAAGCAATTTCTTCATTTTCCACTATGTTTTCTATCAAGAAAGACCAAAACTCCCAAAATTCCATTCACTTGAAATTATCGTCTGGAACATTTATGAATTTGTACCAGAAACTTGTTGTTTGGAAAAGGATTATCTATTTCAATGTGAGCTAAGACTGTTATTTTCTAATGAGATGCAAATCTGATCTAAATAGGTAGTAATAGCCCTGCAGTAAACCTTTTAAATATGCGCAGTTGGCCAATTAAATATGCAAATTTATTCACGGCTTGTCACTTTCGAACATATAACATACAGTCAATGTCTCGGTTTACTGATACCCATTACAAATAGATCTTTTTCTGTAAGAAATGATCAATTTTCAAAAGGCAAGCAAGTCAGGGCATTCCTTATAGTTTTTAAACCATTACCATATAGTAAAATATTAGACAGGTCCCAATTCAAAGATGTTTGCTGACAACAATATCAAGTAAATGAAATCGTACATTTTTTAGTCATTTTGGGTAGGCAACATTGTGGGAAATGAAGAAATTTCTTGTGACAAGCAATTTCTTCATTTCACACAATGTTTTCCAAAGCTGTTGGGGGGTCAAAAGGTGTCATAGCAAAAGATGTTTACAAAACTTTTGTAAGTTCAATGAAAATGAAGCAATTTCAAGCTGTTGAATGATTGCAATTATTGGCGGGCAGATAATTTTTCCATTTTTCATACTGGGGCGGAGGTGGTGCAGTGGTAACGCGCTGGACTTGAAATTCAGGGGTCGCTGGTTTGATCCCCCGCTTCTCCAGTCTTTCGGATGAGACTTTAAACCGAGGTCCCATCTCCATAGGACCTTAGCTGTTGAGTGGGACGTAAAACTCCATACAATCCAACCATTTTTCATACTACAAAAATATGATACATATGTGTACTGTAGCACTATCCTATTGATGAATAATTTATGAATCCTGCCAATTTTCAATACATTATCAAAGGTTTTATTTGTTTTCAATTTGGAGTAAAGAATGGCAAAATGGAAATTAAATATTTACTTTCATAAAGTGACCAGCACTAGGTAAAAGTCAAGCCATTAACTGGTTTTCACATACCATATTTTAGGATTTGGTCATGTTAACCCTTTCCCAAAATGGGAAAATTAACCCATTACCACTCAATGACTTTTTTTGACTCCTCACGAGATAAAGGCTTTGGAAAACATTGTGTAAAATGAAGAAATTGCTTGTCACAAGCAATTTCTTCATTTTCCACAATGTTTTCTAATCGAAACTGGAAAGAATTTTAAAATTTCACATACTTAAAATTGTCGTCTGCTGCACCTTTCAAATTGGAAAAGTCCAAAATTTTGTCATTTGGTAATGGGTTAAACTTTTTCAATTCAAAAGCTGCTTCAGAGGACACAATTGGTATAAATTCACAGGGAAATTGACTGATGTTCAATTTCTTTCTAATTTATTTCTCATTTCTTTTTATTAACTTCCTTTATCTTACAGGTCTGTGTGATGAAGTTAACATCTTAAATAGTTGTGGCCGCGGCCTTAGCGCAGTTGGTAGCGCATCTGACCCTCATTCGAGAGGTCCCGGGTTCGATACCTGGCTGCGGCTAATACCCTTTCTGACAAAATTGTCACCCACCAATGGGTTTGAAATCGTTAACCTAAGTGGGCGAGTAGCTGGAGGCTCGGTAAGGGTGTTGTGGTAGTACTGGTTTGAGAAACAACAGGAATCCATGGGTAGGTGCTCCAGCCGCCGCGATATGACCCTGGTAGTTGAAAACGGCGTAAAACCCCAATAAACTCAAACTTAAATAGTTGTACACTAAATTTCCTCAAAATCATTATCTCTCAGCCGGTCTAGGCAGAGACAAATCGTTGGCCTTGACAATGCCACAAACCAATATATTTCCTTATGTATTTTGAGCCATACAAAGTCTAAATGTTTGTTTTGCCTGGTATGAACAACTCTTCCAGTGTGTATAGCGGACGAGAATTGACCTGGCAGAGCATTCCATTCGATAAGCATGGGCTGCTCTGCCAGTTCATTTATCGTGAGGTATATCAAAATTAAAAAAAAAAATCTAGTTTCCAATCCTTGAGCTACCTTGAAATTCTTTCTCAAAGGGAAAAAAGAATGGGGGGGGGGGGGGGGAATCAGTTTCTAACAATTATGAGAGATTAAAAGATTTTAATTTTCCTATTCTATTTACAAAGTAATTCCCATAAATGACAGTCCTATCATATTGAAAACCACTTTCGAGATAATATCATCAAACTGTAGAGGCAATATAGTAATTATATTGAGAATTTTTCAGACCTTTATATTAATCCTTCCCGAAACGACTGGTTGTTATAGAAAATTAAATGAGTACAAAATAGTTCAGAAAGCATTGTGGCAAAACGAGAAAATGCTGATCATCAGTAGTTTCTTCCTCAGCATCAACATTTTCGAAAGCCTTTTCGGCCAGGGGCATCAAACCAGGTCTTGTTTGTGAAAGGGTTAAATTAAGGCTGATCAAAGTGAAATGGAATAATATACAGAGAACAAAAACAAGACCCCTGCGAGAAGTTCAGTAAGTTCAAGAACTGTTCTAGAACATTCAAAAACTACTACTACTACTACTATATTTTATTCAGCTATAAACACACACAGCATTTTTAGCAAAAAAATACAATACAAATAAGTATGACATGTTTACAAAGACCGCGAAAAAATGGCATCAGTGATTAAAATCTTTCTAATGTATAAATTTATGAAATAGGTGTTCGAAGCTTGTCTGCATAATAAATAAATTTCGCCAAATTGATAACAGTTTTCTTTTGTTCTACTTGAAGAAGGCTTTTGAGTTTTTGTAAAGATGGCCATTTACAATAGAATGGGCTGAAATATTTCCTTCGCAATGCTGAAAATTTTGGACACACTAATAAACAAGAGGACCATGATGGTCCTATATCGCTCACCTGAACCAAAATGATATAAGCAACACTTTTCTTCAATTCAAAAAATATTTACGACTTTAAGACTGAAAACAAACTTATGGTCAATAACATTGTGAAAATCAAACTCATCCAAGATTTCATCGTGCCCAACATTGTGTCCAAGATTTGTCTTGTTTGATAAATAATTGTAGATTCTGGAGTATAAACAAGGTCGAAAACAGCCAAAAACAGCAATTTTGTCCAATTCAAGGGCACATAACTCTCTACTTTCTAGTCAGATCAGGCTGAAAATCAAACTCATCCGAGATCTTATGATATCCAACATTGTGTCCAAGATTTGTCTTGATTGGTCAATAATTGTAGATTCTAGAGTGTAAACAAGGTCTAAAGCAGCCGAAAACGTCAATTTGATCAAATTCAAGGGCACATAACTCTCCACTTTTTGATCAGATTGGACTGAAAATCAAACTTATCCAGAATCTTATGGTCTCAAACATTGTGTTCAAGTTTTGTCTTAATTGATAAATAATAGTAGATTATAGAGTGTAAACAATGTCAAAAACAGCCGAAATCGACAATTTTATCAAATTCAAGGGCACATAATTCTAATCTTTCTGGTCAGATCAGACTGAAAATCAAACTCATCTGAGATTTATGGTCTCCAACCTTGTGTCCAAGATTTGTCTGATTGGTCAAAAATTGTAGATTCTAAGAGTGTAAATAAGGTCGAAAACAGTCAAAAACAGCAATTTTGTCAAATTCAAGGGCTCATAACTCTCAACTTTCTGATCAGATAAGACTGAAAATCAAACTCATCCCAGATCTTATGATCCCCAATATTGTGTCGAAGTTTTGGATTGATTGATTGATAATTGTAGATTCTAGAGTGTAAACATCGTCGAAAACAGCCAAAAATGACAATTTTGTCAAATTCAAGGGCAAGTAACTCTCGACTTTCTGATCAGATCAGACTGAAAATCAAACTCATCCGAGATCTCATGGTCCCAAACATTGTGTCAAAGTTTTGTCTTGATTGATGAATAATTGTAGATTCTAGAGTGTAAACAAGGTCAAAAACAGCAGAAAATGGCAATTTTGTCAAATTCAAGGGCACATAACTCTCGTCTTTCTGGTCAGATCAGACTGAAAATTGAAATCATTCGAGATCTTATGGTCTGCAATCTTATGTCCAAGATTTGTCTTGATTGATCAATAATTGTAGATGCTAGAGTGTAAACAATGTCAAAACTAAGTATTTTTCGCATTCAAGGGCAGATAACTCCCGACTTTCTAGTTCGATCTGACCCATAATCGAACTCATCCGAGATCTTATGGCCATACATGTTTTGACCAAGTTTGGTCAAGATTGGCTTATATTTGTAGATGCTAGAGTGTAAACACGAAATTGTGGACGGACGGACGGACAGACAGACAGACGGACAGACAGACAGACAGACAGACGGACGACGGACAAAAAGTGACCACAATAGCTCACCTTGAGCACTTCATGCTCAGGTGAGCTAAAAATGGTATTCACTTTCGACAGCATTCATTTGACAATTTAAACAGATACGGTTTTCGCGTGCAATATTGTCATATCAACCAGATTCTATGTTAAGATCGTGAGAAGACGTTCTAAGTTTGGTTAGGGCAATTTTATATTTACTGTCGCATTGCAATTCGAGGTATTTTTCTAATTGAAGGTTATTTTTGAATAATTTATAAGAGCTTAATCTGCTACTATCATTGATGTCTGAAAACCAATCTTGCTTATAATTATCCAGGATTCGTTGTTTTATAAGAGAGAAATTGATATTAACCGTATTTTGATTGATCCAAATATCTCCTAAACCGTGGTGATCCAAAATATATTTTATCTGATAAGCCCAGTTCGCACCGTTGTAAAAATTGCCATTATCACAATCATTCTTGATATATTTGTACATACATTTTAATAAAGAGTTGTCGCTTTGTTTTAAAATATGTATCCAATATCTAATCATATTAATTTTTCTATTGATAATAAGTGGAGTTCTACCTGTTTCTCCGTACAATGTTAATAATGGCGTAGACTTTTTCACACCAAGCATTCTGCGTAGAAATTTCGATTGTACTAATTCAACGTCTTTTCCAGCGTGGAACCCCCATACCTCAGAAGCAAAGTTTAAAACAGAACTGACAAGACTATCAAAAAGCTTCAGCTTCTGAGAATATGGTAATTCAACGTCCGAAAAAATCTTGAATAAATTATAATTGGGAATCGATGCTTGTTTTGCTAAATCTTTTTGTGTTCTAAACCAACTGCCGTTTTTATAAAATGTTAAACCCAGATATTTAAAGGAATCTACAGTTTCGATTGCGGTATCATTTATAAAAAATGTTTTTTGAGTATGTCGACCTCTTTCAAAAATCATAGCTTTAGTCTTGGACGTATTAATCTTAAGATCAACTGATTGACAATAGCTAAAAATATCGTTCAACATTGATTGCAGCGTTTCCGGGGATTTCGCAAAGATAACTTGGTCGTCCGCGTATAAAATGAGGAAAAGCTTCAACTCATCAATAGTAAAAATATCGCTTAAATCAGAATTTATATTTTGAATAAGATCATTGACGTACATCATGAACATCAGAGGTGAGCACGGATCCCCTTGCTTCAAACCAACATGGGAGTCTATGAAGTCCGATAACTCTGTCTTATAACGAACGCAAGAACGCACACAGTTATACATTGATTTGAGCGCCTTTACAAATTTTGAACTTACGTTTTCATGCAATAACTTTTGCCAAAGTAATGATCTGTTTATACTATCGAAGCATTTTTCATAATCAATGAAGACGCAGTATAATTTATGACCAGACGATAACACTTTTGATATAATCGAATGCAAAATGAATATACAGTCTACAATAGACTTTCCTTTTTGAACAATAACAATAAATGACACTTCTAGAACTGTTCTAGAAGTGCTATTTAATGTTCCAGAATGTTCTAGAAATTCCAAACATAAAGGAATTTTAGAGAATTTTGGAGTTCCTAACCATAGTTTCCTGTTGTTTCTCATATCAGTACTACAACAACACCCTAACCAAGCCTCCAGCTGCTCGCTCACATAGGTTAATGATATCAAACCATTGGTGGGTGACATTTGTCAGAAAGGATATTTGTCGCGGCTGAGTATCGAACCCGTAACCTCTTGATTGAGAGACAGATGCACTACCAACTGCCCAAATATGTAATGCCTAGAAAAAACATTATGCGAAATAATATTACTCTTAAGGTTGTCAGGCCCGTAGGACCGGGGGGGAGGGGGTGGGTAGTGGGGGAATCCAATTTAAACCCCTGGCCCCCAAGGAGCTTCAGCCCACCCAATATGAAATTGCTTTTCTACGGGCCTGATTATGTTGTCAGTTCATTGGAATGTTAACCATTGTTGTCTGAATTTAAAACATTCATTTCTATGCAATGTACAATTGGCAAAACAAGCCCATCCACATATCGGATACAGTAGGGACAAAAACTGTGTGTTGTATGGGAATTTTTTGATGATGATGCAGTCGGTATTGATCCTACTGAGTCATGGAAAACATTGATATATATCATCCCAGTCCTTAACAATGTCCCAACAGCTTATATTCGCCAATTATCAAACAACAAAAATCAAAACTTGTCCAAATTAAAAAAAAATGTTGCAGAAGACAATTTCAAGTGAATTGAATTACTCATTTTATCGTCTTTTTGGAAGAAAATACTGTGAGAAATGTACAAGCAATTTGTTCATTTCCCACGATGTTTTCCAAAGCCTTTCTCTTATCAACAAAATTTAAACTGAATGATTGAAAGGGATATGTACCATGTTCACTCGCAAGGTCTTGGGTTCAATCACAGACTGAGGCAAATCCTTTCTGGCAAAATTGTCTCCCACCATTGGTTTGATCATCGATAACCTAAGTGAGGAGCTCTATAAGGATATTGTACGACAAAACAACAGGAATTTGTGGGTAGCTGCTCCAGCTGTCGTTATATGACCATAGCAAATGAAAACAGTGTTATACCCCAATCAATCACCTCAAGTAAACTATTTGCAGAAAATTTGTCAATTGCAGAGAAACTTGTTATTTTCTATAAAATGTAAGAAAGGACTATATGACTAGGACTGGATTTGAAACCATGAAAATTGGATCTTGATTGATAAGACTTGGTTGTAACCAACAGTCTAGAATAGCTTTTAGCACACAGCTACAGGTTACAACATTTGAATACAAGTAGATTGAAATGAAAGTCTCCAATGAACACCCACAAAGCGGTATGGCATGCGCGGATCCAGAGGGGGGTCAGGGGGTCATGACCCCCTCTGGAATTTTGGTGAAAAAAGGGGTTATCAAAAAAAAATACTGGTTATGTCCAAAATAAACTGCGTTATTTGTCCCTTTGTGTCACGACAAACTTTTGTTATATTTAGTCCTTCATGGTATGACATGTATCTGCATGCACATCCAGGGGGTGGGGGTTAAGGAGGTCTGTGATCCCCCCCCCCCCCCCCCCCCCGAAATTTGGCAAAAAAAGGGTTAAAGATCTGAAGTTAAAGATCCGAAGACCCCCTTGGGAAAACTACCTGAATCCGCGCTTGTATAGCAAGCACGTTTGAAATATTCAAACCTGACCATTGATGGTACAAATTACTTTAATTACAGCCTTATAATTAAGGTATACAATTTCATTTTTCAATCTCAAATCAAGCCTTGTTAGATATTGATTTGATGTATGAATATTGACCAGTATGGTACCATGTCATGAAAAAATCGCCCATTTTGAAATATGAGTTGTAAGAAGACAGTACAGTCTTCACTATCAGATGCTGGATGGACGTGACAGGCCAAAATGGGGACTTAATTCTGTCTAATTGGTTGTCAGTCAGCATGGCATCAAGGTCAAACTCTTAGGAAGACACAGGTGTCCTCTTAAAAGGGTCTTGAGGAAATTCTGGGTGACATACTAAAACAACTGCATTTACCTTTTTGGGGGGAGCTTGCAAATTACCCTCACTGCAGACAATGTCTGTCACAGATAGGTATGACAATTGAAGCTATGGTTCTATAACTAGTGACACATTCCAAGTGCAACTAGTCTATCTTTAGAAGACTTTTAGTCTATATATATTTTTGAAGTCACTTCCTGTTTGCTTAAACATAGAAGGGAACATAAAATTGAATGTCTGACTTCTCTTGAAGATATTTATAATCAGAATCCCAACCTTTATTAGTGAATCAGCAGAAGATTTTGCAACTAATTGATAGGACCAAGAAAGGTATGACTTCACAGTTGTGTTAAAAGTTGTTTTGACTTAGAAATTAATATAATTATTAACTTATACCATACCCCACCAAACATCTAGTGGGATAATCTACATTTAAGTGACATTTCACATTTATTTCTTTTTTTAAAAGCATGTGTTGATGCAAAGATTGTTTATTCTAATGCGTAGAAATGCTATCAGTTTTAATAACCATAAGAAAATATGCTCTTTCAGAGAGAATAAAAGTAAAATTTATGTAAAAATAATTGTGAAACGTCACTTTAATATTTACATTGACACCAGTGCAAGCGTTGTAAATTATTTGATTATGCCTTCATGTAAGTCAATACTTGCACTATAGCTAGAACAAGAGCATCATGTGCAAGTTAGTGCCAACCAAAGGCTACTAGCTTGCAGGCTTGCTGATAGCTTGCAGCTAGTTGCGATATTGTAGCCACAAACTTGATGATGGGTTTTGGTTTGGATCAAGATTCAAAAGGTTTTGGTAACATCATTGCAATTTTAGTTTGGGACTTTACAATGCTTTTGTTAGATAATATTTTTTCCTCAGCAACATCTTCCAATTCTACAGTCTTGAACATGATTGTTTGTGAAAAGGTCAGTTGAGCTCAGACCATGAAAAATTCTGTACACTTTTAATTAGACAGAGATAATGCCTTTGAAGAGAAGATAAAATAGTTGATGTACTGGGCTATTCCATTAATTACTGATGTCTGATGACCATATTTAACAATACAGCTGTCCAAACTATACCTTATTTAGGATTAAAAGGTATGGACCACCAAATAGACACACCCATATTGATGCTAAGTTTTAATGAGAACCTCTTCACTGCAGCTTCTTTTAAAGCTGCAGTAATAAGATTTTTGTTGAAAAGCGATTTTTTCTTTCAGGTTACAAAGACCCGCAGATACTTTCTCAGATACTTTAATAGTCCAACTGAACAGCTATTAAGGTCATAGTGTATGAGAGACAGGACGTCAGATTTAAGTCTCACTAGAAAGACTAGCAGGGGATCAAACCAGGGAGTTTGAAGTGTAGCCTGCTACTTCCGTTGACTGTGTTATGATATTGTCAGGGCTAGAATTTCCCTGAAAAAATGACTCGCAATATTTTGCTTTTGAAACCACTAGCAAAAATGCAAATTCACTGGCAATCTGGTTTTGTATATCATGAAGGTTTTCATTTGGAAAAAACAAAAGCATAAAATGCTGCATAATTTAAAGGGCATGTCCAAGATGGTCAATATTTGGAAGTTGTTTTGTAAACTTTTTCAGGCTGCATTGATAAAACTTGTGGGTTGGGAACATTTTTCCACCTGCCAAAAAAATCTAGTGTCAGATAGAATCACTAGCAATTTTTAATTTCAACTAGCAAATTGCCAGTATGCTAGTGGAAATTCAAGCCCTGATTGTAATCATTGTACCATTAGTAAGCTCCAGCATGGCCATGAAATATTGGTACCAATTGACTTCCAAGCTACATGTCACATTATCAAAAGGGGTATTTTTACAACATTTCAAGAAGGGAAGATGTTCTTACCTTGATAGTGCTGTCATTTCTTAAATCCATCACAGTAATCCCAGCAAACTGTCACAAAACATTCACATATACAGCAAACTGTCACAAAACATTCACATATACATAACTATACAAGTCTATACACCGTCATTTCTATAACTAGCCAGTCTTACACAGTCATTTCAATCATTTCTTTACATTGCTGCTTTTCAACAAAAAAACCTTGTAACTGCAGTTTGTTTCAAGCTGCAGTTACAAGGTTTTTGTTGAAAAACGACGACATATTATTCTCTAACATAATCAATTAAACATGTAACACTTTCACTGAGTTACTCAATCAAGACCTTAATACCACACAATCCCATACCATAAATATTTAATTACAATTACAAGGAACAACAGTTTTTTACTGTTTTTAAATCAAATGTCAACTTTTTCTACAACATATATACAAAGAAAATAGACCAGTAACTTCCATGTTAGTGGTACGTGGAGTTATGAGGGTTTGACCTCACACTGAACATGCTTGTTACATTGACTTCTTGTTACAGTTTGGGCAGAACTCTTGTAAATGCAAATGAAACATACCAACTTACAACTTTTCTATATTAAAACAGAGGCTAAAACATTCATTTTCCTCACTATTTTTATGAAATTAGAATTTCTATTGAAATAATAAATCAATTCATTTTAATGTATCCGATAATAACACCGTGTATAGCCAAGTTTTCCCTCTATAGAACATACATGCACAATGTACGGTATTTCCCAATTGTGTTCCACCGTTCCACTTTTTTTTTTATTTAACCAATAGATTGATATAGCTGAGTTACCGCTATTGAAAGCCATTGAGAGAAAGTCAAGTTCATTATAACAGATAAAGCACTCCATTGACAGAACCCTTTCCTAAATGACACAATTTATGATTGTTCAAATTTCAAAGTCATTGCAGACAGTGAAATGACTGTTGATAACAGTCAGGAATGTGTACAGAATAGAGCAAAAAATATTAAGGCAAAAGAAGAAAATGCTGGTTACCAGCATTTTCTTCTTTTGTCGTAATGTTTTTCCAAAGTTTTTCCATAAGAAACATCAAAGCCATAATTATATTGTTTGGGAAAAGGTATAAAACAAGGGAATATTGTAAACATGTAATTTAAGAATTTCCTAACTTTGACCCTTGTCTTGACTTTAAGTAGCTATTGAAATTGTTTAGATAGAGATAAGCCTTCCGAAGTATTCTTGTGTCTAGTCTGATCTTGGTCTACACCCACAGTTTATAGCTCTCCCATAGCTTAAAATACAAAACGCTGAAAAGCTTCTAATGATGAAAAATGAATGGTTAAGATTATGAGAATTAATGACCATTTTTGATATTTGACAGGAAAATGACTGGGTAAAACTTTATACTATGTACAGTTCAACTAAGGAACACTATGTCTTTGTTGTTTAAGAATATTCCAACTTGTCCCATCAATCTGTTTTGCTCTTTTAGTGCTATAGATCTATCATAGCCCGACTATGGTACTGCCACTTATTACAGTAATGTCCACCCAAATTAACCTGGGACAACTTAATTTTCGTACGCAAAGTCCATTAGTTGAGCGTCCTAACTAAACATTGCCAAAGTGGGGTCATATGCAGATGTCCCAGGTTAATCTTGCTGGACAATAACTTCTTTATATCCAAATAAAGCATGTGTATAATAACAACAACAACTGATTATTTAACCTTTTTTTTTAGATTTTGAAATTCAGTAAATGACATTTCGGAAAAAAGGTAAGAGTGATCCCTTATCGGATAAGACTTTACCTTCAAACAATGTAGTAAATAGTGAAAGACGGGACAGTCTTAAAGATAAGAAGTACTTCAAACCGTTGTCAAGCCCTTTTGTCACCTACACGTCAAAAGGGGGATAATATGTGAAAACTAAACACTTTATATAGTAGGACATTGCTGCTTTTCAACAAAAACCTTGTAACTGCAGCTTAAAACAAGCTGCAGTTACGAATTTTTTGTTGAAAAGTGACAACATGCTGGTTTCAATGGCTCCCATATACCCCGATGGCATCTTAACCCTTTCCCAAACAACAATTTTTTTGGGTGGTCCTATTAAAAAGCTGGTGCAGACAACAAAATACATGTTGATAAAGGTAATATTAGTGTAAAATATGGCATAGAAAATATTGAGACAAAAGGAGAAACTGCTGGTTATCAGCAGTTTCTTCTTTTGTCTCAATGTTTTCCCAAGCCAGTTCTATTAGGGACGTCAAAACCAGGTCTTGTTTGGGAAAGGGTTAATTGAATGAAATAGGACGGCAAGTCAAACTTGAACATAGATTTCTTGGTGGCATTTATTTTGCTTTCAAACGTCTTAACTCCACTATCACACACGGTAGAACGAGTTGCAGTGATTACAAATGACCATCGATGATAACGTTTTAAAGACTTCACTGATGGTCTTTTTCTCCTGTAACCCGAGTCATGTATAAGACTTAGTGATAGGAAATTTCATGTTTTGATTGACTGAGAAATTCAAATGAGCTGACAAATACAGTCGAAACTCGTTGTGTCGACATCGGATGAGTCGATATTCCGGATAAGTCGAAGTGTTTTCAAAGTCCCGTCTTTGTTTCATATATATTTTGACGTTTATGTCGAGTTGGGAAAATGGTCAACTTCGGATGAGTCGATTTTTTTGGCCGGTCAGTATGAAAATTTCACCTTAAAATTACCTGTTCAGCTCGTTAATTTATAAGCAAAGTCACTTTGTCTAGGCTGTCAAACCCCCAATTGAGGCGATTAACACATTTTCGAACAATAGGGATTAAAATCTTGATCGAAAGGTGTGAAAACTGGGCTGATCGCATTCTGCTGTTAGTTCACCGTGAGATTGCACTAACCATGAAAAATACATGCACAAGAAATGCTGTTTGCAGACGACGCTTGTTACCCAAATTTTGTCAATAACAGGAGAAATTTTAAGCTTCCGTTTTCATTTTACTTGAAATATTAAAACATCATACAATAATTACATGTACACGGGTAAATAGGACCAGCCTCTTTCCCGTAGATTAATTTAAGATCGTCGTTTTAGCCATATCCCGACTTCCGCCGAAGACTTCCGGGAAAAATTTGGGGTTTTGATGGCTTTTCGCTTTTGGTGTCACTAATGATGTGAAACACCAATGCCTCCGAAAAGGTCAATATTAAATTTTTGCATTTCAGACTGACAGGCAGACAGACAGACGGACATAGGTAAGACAAAATACATCTGATCTTTCATTACAGGGCATAAAATTCTTAGGAAAACATTCAGGCAAAAGAAGAAAATGCTGGAAACTAGCATTTTCTCCTTTTGCCTGAATATTTTCTGAGCTACATTGTGATGTTGAGTGTTTACAGGTATGGACCAGTCACAGAGAATGTGTCATACAGTAAAGAGTCACCTATTCACTATCACCTTGTAAATCCACAATACATAAATTGGTATACAATCTACATTGTATTGATTAGTCCTTAACAGCTGCCGTAGTAGTAAACGACAATGTCATCACAAAATAAGGCGTAATCCAATAAACAAAATTTTAAGTAGTCAAAGCTGCCATAGTGAATGTTCCAATCATCACAATATATGGCGTAAAAAAGTTGCCATACAACAAAATTTTAGGCTTTTGGAATTTGAAAGCTGCTGATGAAGATGAAAGAGATATTGGAAAAAAAAAAGGTTTTTGTATGTAGGTGTCCGCAGTGGAGAGGTAGAGCATCAGCTTTGCGATTAAGAGGTTCTGAGTTCGATCCCCGGTAGCGGAGGTTGTTCATGGCTTCTCATTGTTCCACATATTTGGCGCGGGTACTGGTAGATTTCCAGGCAGCTCAATCGAGAGGGATTAAAATAAGTTGAAGAAAATGATGGCGTTCAAAGGAACATCTGAAGAAACCCAAAGCAAAGAAAAAATTGAGGCTAAAGGAGAAAATGCTACTTACTAAACTTTAAACTCTGTTTGCGACAACAGAATCCGAGCTTGTTTGTGGACCGGTTATCATGTTCCTACTAAACATAATATAGACTGGCCTCTGTCCTACCGTTCTTGTCCTAACTAATGTAATTTTGTACTTCTACTTGTTTCCGCTATCATGATATCATTTGGTAACAAAAAACTTGTTACTTCAGCTAACTCAACAATGGGACATAATCATGTCTGCATGTTGTCAAATTATAGTCAAGGTTATTGCAAACCAGGGCTGAGTTCATCAGTGTATGTCCTTCTGTCTGTCTATTAGCTAGAGATGCTCTGTCAGGTCATTTATTGAGACCTATACTTGATTGTTTTATATTTCATACAACCAGTTGTACCATTATTGTCATTTATATTACTAACTGTACAGTTTATATTGTATTGATTATAAATACTGCTAAACCAGCTGCTGTAACAGGGGACATGAACACAGTGTATAATCACGTGACACATCAATTAAAAAAAATCTTCAATAACTTTGTTAATACTTGACCGATTTGAATTCTGTTTGAAGCAGAGAATGTGGACAGATGTCACACACTAAGAAGGACGTGGTTGATTTTTGAAAAATCAACTGATAAAAAAGTTATTGAAGATAAACCAAAATTTTGGTTTATCTTCAATAACTTTTTTATCAGTTAATTTTTCAAAAATCAACCACGTCCATCTAATGCGTGACATCTGTCCACATTCTCTGCTTCAAACCGAATTCAAATTGGTCAAGTATTTACAAAATTATTGAAGATTTTCTGAAAATATTGTATCACATGATTATCCACCGTAATACTGCTTTGTAACTTATTTCACTGCCAACAAACAGATTCTCCTTTTCCCTCAAACTTTAGCTTGATGTAAGATTTTGAGCAAAATGTATAACTTAAAGAAAGCTTACATATCAACCAATTACAAATTATGATCGGAAAACATTGCGTGGAATGAAGAGATTGCTTTTAAAGGGACATTTCATTCCCATTTCAAATTTTTAAAGTATGTCTTGATGTCAAGATTGGTTATTCTAATGAGTATAAATGCTATTAGGTTTTTGAAGTTGTTGCTGATAAGCGAGGAACACGCATTTAAAGTTGAGGCAGAACAGATAAATTCTATGTAAATCCAAACTGTTGTCCACAACAATTTGTTTTATTTTAACACAAAAATATATATTTCTCGTAAACGGCGCAATAATTTGGCTTGAAATTTTCATAATTTTCATAAGGAAATACGCTCTTTCAGATAAAAATAAAAGTAAAATTTAAGACAAAAAATTCTGAAATGTCACTTTAACAAGCAATTTCTTCATTTCCCAAAATGTTTTCAACGAAAAAAATACCAAAACAAAGTGTCAAACTATCACAAGATACACCCGTTTCACTGCTTATGAAAAACAACAAAGGGCAATACTCAAAAAATAGGCCAGACAGAGTTCACGGGTGGTAATCAGAGAAACTAGCTCCAAAAAGAGGTAGTTGCATAGAGCGAAAATTTGTAGGTCACGAACACATTTTCTACAATTATTTCTTTTAAAGCGAGTTTTTGAGAAAACTGGCGATGCTGTAGTATGAAGAAATGGTCGAAGTTTGTTGTGCACGAGAATATACTGTATTAGTAAGCAGAGTTTGAATACAATCGTTGAAAAACGTTTCAAAATCGAAAGTAAAAACTTCTGAATTTTCGATTTTGAAATGTTTTTCAACGATTGTATTCAAACTCTGCTTACTAACACCGTATATTCTCAAGCACAACAAACTTCGACCACTTCTTCATATTACAGCATCGCCAGTTTTTTTCAATAACTCGTTGTAAAAGAAATAATAGTAGAAAAATGTGTTTGTGACCTACCTTTGTTTACAGATTTTCGCTCTATGCAACTACCTCGGTAAAGGCCGGATATCACGAGGAAACAAAATACCGTTGACTCTTTTTGGAGCTAGTTTCTCTGTTTACCACCCGTGGAGTTATAGTTCTTGTGTACTACACTTCGTAATGATGAGAAGAATATAACTACCAAGTTTAAAGTAAATCGGACTTAAGGTAACAGAGTTATGCTCCGGACAAAAAAGTGGACACCGCCCAAACGCCCGGACAACCGGACACAAGGACAACCGGACGCCACGGGTGATCCCATGATACGTCCCGTCTACATATACAGGCGTATATAAATGTAAAATGTTAATCACTTGAAATTGTCATCTACAACATTGTTTAATTTAGATCAGTCTTTTGAGTGACATATGAGCCGCGACGCGAGAAAAGCGGAATATAGCATAAGGGAAAACAAAGACGCAGATCAGCTTCGCGGTAACCGCGAATCTGATCAGCGTCTGTGTTTACGCTGGTGAGAAAGTTTAGTTCTTCCTCTTCCCATGTACGAAATTTCGTGACTCTAATCACTTTCTGCGGCTGTACAGCCTCATTTGTGTCGGATCTGGTCAAAACTCCCGAAGACCGATTTTCTCGTGTCGCGGCTCATATCATGCAAAACGCCAACTTGTGAAACTCAATATACAAATTTATGATTATAGTAAAGAGACCACACCTATCACACAGAGTTGACTTCATTATACATTACCAACATTATGACATCAACAGAGACCTATTTAAACCTTTCCTAAATAATAAAAAAAATAAGACTTTCGCTGAAAATTGTTGCAGATATCAATTTTTTTTTTGATAAAGATGGAACTTCCAATGGCAATGAATTTTGTGCTGAAAATAGATTGAGTATCTTTATGTTTTCGGCTATTTTATTATGAAATCTCGTAACTACAGCTTCAATCAAGGATTTTGGAATTAAACTGACGAATTACTATTGTTTGTCCGAAACTACGTAACTGTTTACTTGATTAATTCGATTCCTATTTAGCAAAGATGTCAAAACAAGGGCCTGTTTCGGAAAGGGTTAACTAGACAAGTTTAGTGAATGCTTACTAAGTTTAACACATTTTTTTCAGCCCTTCATAACCAGGAGTAAAGGGAAGTAATACTGTATATAAATACTGATAATGAAGACACAGGTTGTCTCCCTTGTTCTGACAAAAATCTTTGTTGCGTCAATTATTGTCACATTTATTATTTTCCTAAACAAGCCTTAAAGTTCTGACAACATAACAGGAAAATAATTTAGAAACCCATATCCTAGTGGGAAAAGAAGAAAATAGCAAAATAACAGTATTAGCATTTCCCCCTTTCTCTCACTGGTTTCTATTCTATAAATTGTACAATTTTTGTTGTTAGTAACATTCATTTTGTCTTCTGCAAAACTTGGGAATTTGCAACACCCTGGAAAGGTTTAAAAATTAAGGTATCACAGTTCTAAGACTCACTGGAACACCTAATGCTAAGATTTTCATGAATTTCCTATTATTAGGGTTCAGTTAACCCTTTCCCAAAGAATACTCATTTTGATGTGCCTACAACACTGGTGGTGAACTCGGACAAAGCGAGGAACATTTTTCATGAACACAAGGTACAGATACTTCATGTTTAAATGCGCGTTTAAAAACCAGTTTTACTAGTTTGAGCATGTACACAACGATTTGCACGTGTTTATCCGCCCAAAACAATATGGACGAATTGGAGAGACACTTAGAGGCTATTGTAATTTTTGTTATTTCATTTCTCTGACTGATTCTGAAGTTGGTATTACAATTCTTGGAGTAGAAGTTTTTTTCCGATGTGAAAATCGTAGTTAACGTTTTTTGAAGGGGACTTTTACGGTTTATTCATGACACCGTGAACATTTTCAATGGCTGTTCGAATTGCAATGACTTTTGTCCTAACAATAGAATGGGTTTTCGGTTAAATATGGATAAATCGTAGGTGTTGTTATAAAATCCCGTAACTACAGTTTCAATAAAGTTGAGTTTGTGACGTTTTAGATTTACACCGACGAAGCATTAGTGTTTGTCCGAAAAAACGTCACTAGGTCTATATATAGTAGATAAAAATTATTCTTTTTCAAAGACGAATAAATGGTATACAATAATCATTTCCAAAACAATAGGCCTATCTGGTATTGCAGCCCCCAATTAGAAGGCTTTCAGTAATGACCACCATATAGAAAGTGCTTCGTTTGCCCGTCCGTCCGTTTTTCTACCCGTCCGCCAAGTTCTCTAGCTGACTGCTCTTGGTGTCAAAATACATTAATTTATTATGTTGAGAGTTAAAATGTGTGTACTAAATAAGAAAATATGAAAGGAAAATATTAAGAAAAAAAGAGTCAAATTATTTTCAGTATAGATCTATTCTTCTTTTGATTCAATGTTTTTCCAAACCTTTCTAAATGGGGGAAACTGTTTCGGAAATACATAATGTATTTCATTGCTTCGTCTTTGAATATGGATCAATTTTATCAAGAAAGCAGTGATTAATTTCGGACTACGATGGCATTCCGTAAATGTAAATGTAAAACGTCGCAACTAGAGCTTGTTTGAAGCTGTAGTTACGACATTTTATACCAATACCAACGGTTTATAAAAACAGAACAGTAACCAAGTCTATTTTAGCACACAATTGATTGCCATAACCGATGTCTCTTATTCATGTGTTCTTCCTATTGATGAGTGAAACATTTTAACCCTTTCCCAAACAATGATTTTGACGTAATCTGTCAACAATAATATTGGGGAAAATACAAAAGTCGGAATGCATATAGCGACGAAAATTCTCTTGAAAACTGTCTGAAAGTTTTTTGGACTGTCATATTTACAAAGTCATTGTACATTAAGTATTAGTGTGGCCTTTCGAAGCAGAACTTAAAAAACATATAAACATAGGTATAAGAATTAAATATATAGAAATAGGAAAGTTCCACCGTCCTAAATTAAAGAAATCACCATGGAAACATGCCACATGCGTATAATAATATACACAAAAATATGCTAATTTCAATTTTGATTTTAGTTTGTATATCCTATTGGACATTGTATTGTTAAGAGGTTAAACTGAAAATTGAAAAAGTAGAAGTTGTATGACAATAAGCTATACGTTCTTCAACGCCAATTACACAAAACGCGGGAACAACGTCGTATTGTTTGGCGGCGATGTTATAAAGTCATGAAAACAGATCATGAACGTAAACTTTTGTTTCAGGAGAAATGTAGTGAAACGTCTTTTTTAACATTTTATCTTCCAGAAATCTAAAATATTGAAACAAATGGATTTAATCATATTAGCACAAATATACTCCCCCTTAATAAGAAAGTAGCCACCTGTCTAATGCAAATGGTCGCCAATTTTAGAATTATTCATAAATGGACCGAAATAAATACAAGATAATGAAGCATGGCAAGTAAATCGAAAACAGTCGAATTACCCATTAATTAGACTGTTTCGATTTTCTTGCCATGCTACAATTTTGAGACGATTCCAACACATCCAACGTCTACACGTGACATCATTCCGACAAGACAACCATTATCGGGACTACTACCTGTGAAATCGACAGAAAAAGGCAAACGTATCTGTACCAATCATTTTTTAGCTCCACTGGCTGAAGACCAGCAAGCTATTGTCATGAAGTTGTGTCTGTTGTGCGTCCGTATGTGTGTCTGTCCATGCATGTGTTACTTTTTCTTTAAAAATTGTCTCCTCTCAAACTAGTTGACCAATTTTGACCAAACTTTGCAGAACTGTTCCTTGGATGGGTGGCACTCCCCTGCGAAAAAGTTCAAGAACGCATTTCTAGTTCTAGAAATGTTCTAGAACATTCTAGATTGTTAAGTGGCAGTTATAGCACAGCTCTAGAACTGCCATTTAACGATATAGAACGCTCTAGAACAGTTCTCGAACTAAAATGAGCCTTTCACAGGGGTTTACATTCCTTACATATCCGAACCTTTTCAGACAATGTTGTAAACATTGGGCTGGGCCCACTGGAGCGTTCCATCAGCAGGGTGCCCACTGGTCAGGGAAAAGTCAGTGAAATTTGTATTTTCTTCAAGGTCAGGGAAAAGTCAGGGAATTTTGAAAAATGGTCAGGGAAATCTGAAAAGCTTAAAAAGTCATGGAAAAGTCAGGGAATTTTGAAATTTTCTTTTGTTCAAACAAAACAAATAGAAAAAAATGAAATAAAATAAAACAGATAATCATAGCTTTGGCATTTTCATGTTTTAATTAACAAACCAGTTGTTCTTTTATGCATGACTCTGCTTTTATGGCTTAACATTTGAAATGGATCTTCTATTGAAATCTAATGCTCTTATGGCTAAATCTTTTAGCAAGAGGAAAGATTCTGACAGTGAAGAGAAGAACATTGAACATCTTCAGAGGAGGTTGAAGAAAAATTGATATTAAGAGGGTAGTTACATTATGTTGATTAATACTTGTACAGCTGCAAGGACTGTGCACCATTTGGTTTTAATTGCTTTTGAGTTTGATGAAGAGTGTAACATGATTTAGGTCATAATACCATCTCCTTCCAAATCACTCAGATAATTACCATTACATTGTCTTCTTTCAATGACATTTTGATGTCAAGTGAATAAAAGCCCTCAAATATATCCATTATCACAAGTTTCCTACAAACATTCATTAGTTGCACTTATACCAAGTTGATAAAGAATCAATTTTAGCACAAAGCTGGTTTTAAAATGCTCTAAAATTGCAACACTTGAGCATGCAGTATGTCAAAAATGTACATTAAATTGCGCTTATAACAAACTGTTCACATACGCACAGAGGTATCCATTTTTGTCCATAAAATGAATGAAAATAACTACTAAACATAATACATTTTATGTGAAAATGAATGTGAAAGGCTATCAATGCAGGAAATTTTGATTGGAGTGTTTCTAGATAGTTAAGGGCCTTATTAATTGGTCAGTTAATATTAAAGATGGAAAAAGGTTGCAGTGGAAGCAAATCAGATTCTGTCCTTTAAACGCCTTTCATGAGAATGATGCTCACAGAAAGTTGTTTGAAACAGTTTATGTAAGACAAAGACTGAAGATGTATTTCTCATTTTCTCTTTTGTAAAGAGGTGTACATTTTAAAGCTCTAGTCATAACTTTAACCATTAAGTTTTAATCTTTCAAATGTTGTCAAAGAAAGTGTATTTTACTATTTCAAGCAGGACAAATGAACTTTTTCTCTTCATCATGTTTAAAATGTTTAGCATTTTAATGATTCTTCTAATACATGTAAGTTCAACCATCACATTTGAATTGTTATTGTAAGAAATCGTAATAAATAGGGGACTGATCAGACAGCTTTAGGGGGAAATGAGGCCATTTCGCGCGAAAAAAGGTCAGGGAAAAATAAATTTTGGTCAGGGAAAAGTCTGAAAAGTCAGGGAATTTTATTCCAGATGAAGGGTGGGCACCCTGATCAGGGATTGTTTATGATGTCACCCATATTATTGTGACGTCCCATGAATTCTCATTAGGATTTGACTACCTTTTGAGTCCTCGATTAACCCATTACCACACAATGACTCTTTTTGACTCCCCACAAGAAAATGGCTTTGGAAAACATTATGGAAAATGAAGAAATTGCTTGTGACAAGCAATTTCTTCATTTTCCACAATGTTTTCTACCCAAAAAAGTCAACAAATAATTAAACTTCATTCATTCAAAATTGTCATTTGCATCATCTTTGAATTTGGACCGCCCTAAAATTTTGTCGTTTGGTAATGAGTCAAACTAGAATTATTACCAACCATTTGTTGAGTATGATAAACAGCTTCATTCTGAATTGCATTTCAAGTAAAGTAATATTTTCTTGTGACAAACACTTGTTAGGGAAGTATTTATAACATGTCTCTGACAGCACTTGCTTGTTTTGATTTGGTATATATAACACAGGAAGCTGTTAAACCATTGAGGAAAAAGGAGTACATGCAGATAATCAGATTTTTTTGTTCCCTCTATATTGAAGGATCATAATGAAGGAACTTTTAAACACTGCTTCATGTTATTTTAGTTTACTTACTAACCCTCTCCCAAACAAGACCTCTAGTCACCAGCCTCCCTGGTTTTGACATCTCTAAGAGGATAGGCTTGGGAAATCTTTAAAACAAAAGGAGAAAAATTTGGTTATCAGCATTTTCTCCTCAATATTATTTTCTGTGCTTTCTCATGTAGCAATGCATATTTTATCAGCATACATTTTGTCATTTGTAGCTGCATGCATTCAAATAGGACCACACTAAAATTTTGTTGCTTGGGGAAAGAGTTAATAACTTTTTTAAAACAGATACAATTTGAAAGATCCATCTCACCCTACTAATTTCTGACATGTTTACACAATTATCTGCTTCAAATAAAATTCAAGTCTGTCATATTTAAATATTCATTGAAGATTTTCTGCAATTGTTGTTGTTTTTGTTGTGTCATACATGATTCCCTGCCTTGAATACAGACATATGTTAGATCATGGAGAAAAAATATTGATAATCAGGAGTTTCTCTTGTTCCTTTAATGTTATAGCATCAGATGTTGAAAATGGAATATTTGCTTTGTCTCCTTTCACATGCCTTTGACATAGCCAACTTAGTAAGATGTTAAAATGTTGCGGGAAGAGAAGAAAATGCCAAATAACATTTTATCCTTTTCTATCAATGTTGTAGGATCAGGTGATGAAAATAGAATATTTTTGTCTGTGATATGCCTTACAAGGAAATTTGCTAAATCATTGAGGAAAAAGGAGTATATGCAGACAACCAGCAATTTCTCTTTTTCTCTCAATGTAATGGGTGAAAATATAAAAAAAAACTATCTGATTTGTTATACCTTGCTAAGCAAAGTGTAAAACATTGGGGAAAAGAAGTTTGTGCGGATAATAAGCAATATCTCTAGTTTCCTTAATGTTTTTTGATGAGATGATTGAAGGGAAGGAATATTTTCTTGTCTGATTTGTCATGTCCAATACAGGAAAATTTATGGAAAAAAGATAAATGACATATTTTATTGTTTCTTCAGTGATGTAGGAATAATTTATAAAAATGGAATGTTTTCTTGATCTTTAATTTGATACATGTCCAAAATAAAAAGCTGACAAAACATTGATGGAAAAGAAGAAATACCACTTATTATTTCTTTTTTTCTTTCAGTGTTACAGGACCATTTGTTTTTTAAAGGAATGTCTTCTTGGTCTGATTTGATTTGCCCAACATAGGAAGATGATGAAACATTTGGGGGAAAGAGGGGACTGTTACTAATACTCAATTTTTTTCTTTTCCTTTAGTGTTATAGGACTGGTTTATTAAAAATAGGAATGTCTTCTTGGTCTTATTTGATTTTCCCGTCACAGGAAGTTGATGAAACAGTAGGTGAAAAGAGGAAAATGTCACCAATAATCATTTTCTCTTTTTCCTTCAGTGTTATAGGATCAGTTGATTAAAAAAGGATTTTTTGATCTAATTTTAATTGCCATTGAACACAGGTGGATGATGAAACATTGTGGGAAAAGAAGAAAATTTTGTTTCTGTTTTTTCCTTTAGTGTAAAACTAGGACCAGTTGATAAAAATGCTCCCCAATTAAGTGTTTGTCACAAAAATACATGGGTTTATTCTATTTGCTTAACACACACAGCTGTTAAAAACATAAATGGGGAAAAAAAGGCTCATTCAGATAACCATGTCTAATACAGGAAGATTTTATAACATTGAGAGAAAATAAGAAAATGACAATATTTAATTCCTCTTTCTATCATTACTGTAGGTTGAAGTAATGAAAATGGAATACCGGTAATCTTTTGATATGATTTGACATGCCTTACACAGAGAGCTGTTGAAAGACTGGGGGGATAAGTTTATTTTGATAACCAGTAATTCTTTTGTTTCCTTAATGTTGCGGGATAAGGTGATGAAAGGGGAATTATTTCTTGGTCTGATTAATTTTGAAAAAAAACTCATGCAGAGAGATCAAAACACATTTGGGTGGAAAGAAATTTATGAGGATAATCAGTGATTTCTCTTTTCCCCATAATGTTGTAGGATGAGTTGATGTTTCTTGGTCTGATTTGACATGCCTATCACAGAAAGATAGTAAGTTACCCTTTCCCAAATGGCAAAATGTTAGGGTGATCCAATTTGAAAGCTGTTGTTGGTGTCAAAAGAGATGTTGCGAAAGATAAAAATTTATGTATAAAACAACACAGAAAATATTGAGACAAAATGAGAAACTGCTTGTTATCAGCAGTTTCTTCTTTTGTCTCAATGTTTTCCCAAGCATTTTCTCTCCTTCCCTCGTCAATAAAGCATCAGATGGTGACAACGGAACATTTCCTATGTTTCCTTTGACAGTTGTTAAAATGTTGAGGAAAGAGAAGAAATGTGAATGCAGGGGTCTTGCTACCAATTTGTATTTGGGGCCAGGAGCCAGTGAAATAGGGAAAAATAGCGACACTTTTACCAAAATTGGGAAAAACTTAAATAAGTTTATATTCATACTGTCACTCAGTTTCTGCTGCAAACTAGTCTTAAGTGATGTATAATGCATTTGTGCATACTCTTGTTTAAGAATCTACTCTAAAACTGTCTTCAAAATATTTGTAAATGAAGATGAGGTCTTAACATGGGGCATTCTGGGTCCTAATTGGGAATTTCACCAGAGAATTGGGAAAAAAGATACTTTTTGCTACAGGGAATGGGGCCCAATAACGGCCCCAAATTTTGGCAAACGAGACCCCTGGAAAGATAACCATTTTCTATCATTGTAGTAGGATCTTATGATGAAAATGGGTATTTTTGATATAGTTTACACAGACAGATGTTCAAGCATTGAGGTAAAAGAAGTTTGTGCAAATAATCAGAAATTTATCTTGTTCCCTCAATGTTGTAGGATCATTATGATGAAAATGCTATGTTTTCTTTGTCTTTTTTGGCATTCCTAACACAGGAAGATGTTGAGAAATAGAAGAAACTGCTTATGAACAACAATTTCAGTTTTTCCATCAATGTGGTTGGATCTGGTGATTAAAAAATAAATATTCTCATGGCTGATTTGATCGAAGCTTTTGAGAAAGAGAAATACACATGACTGCTTTTCCATGCAGTTTTTGCCTAATAATATGAACACATTCTCAAATGTTTTTGCGTTATTATTTTGTAGTCTGCAAGTACTAACACTTTGAATTTGGATTAGACAATTATCATATCAATGAGAACTATTGCCTACTGATCGCTTAGAGGACTCAATGACTGTCAAGAGGGGACCATCTCCTAATGCTGCCTAGTCTATATTCACATTTCTGCATAAAATATGAATTCTCAATGTTTGGTGCAACGAGATACTTATTGTAGAAATTATGAATATTTCTATCAAGTAAAATGTGCTTTAGACTAGAAGGTCCCAAGCCCTTTAAAAGCAGAGGGGGAGACTGGATTATCATCCAAATACTATTAAAAGAAATGAAAACAAAGAGAGGATTGCTCTTGATTTTCATTACGATGAAAACTGTACAATTTAACTGTTTAATAATTTTGTATTTTTATAAGAACACCTGAGCATGAAGTGCTCAAAGTGAGATAATTTGGTCATTTTTTGTCTGTCGTCCGTCCACCCGCCGGTCTGTATGTCCGTCTGTCAATTCCATTAAAAATCTTCTCCTAAGCAGTCGGGTCAATTTTGACCAAACTTGACAGGAATGTTCCTCGGGTGACCTTTTTCAAAACTTATTTGTCAAATTATGATTCATCAAAAAAGTGGGTGTTGCTGGGCGGGCTTGACTTGGAGAAATCATAAAAAAATTCTTTAAAAATTAACCATCGGGCAAATTTGATTGAAACAAACATGGCAGGAAGGTTCCCTGAGCAACCCTTTTCAAGATTTGGTCATAAATCTTTAGATTTATCAAAAATGTGGGCGTGGCAAAAACCATGGGGCCAATTTGAACCAAACTTCAGTATTGGCAGAAATGTTTCTTGCATTACCCCTTCGTGAACTTTTGATTCGTCAAAAAATAAAGGCGTGGCATGTTGGTAAGGCGGTGCTTATCAGACTTGGAGAAATTATAAGATTTTTGTAATTAAGCATTGGGTCAATTTGAACCAAACTTGGCAGGAATGTTCCATGAGTGATTATTTTCAACATTTGGTTACAGGTTTGTAGATTTAAAAAGAGATGTGGGTGTGGCAGGGCAGGGCTTATCCAACTTAGAGAAATGGTTAGAAAATTCTTCAAAGATATTCTTCTTCTAAACCATTGGGCCATTTTGTACCAAACTTGGCAGAAATGTTAACAAGAGTTGTCCGCGGACAACGTAGCTCGCCTATACGGGAGCTTGTCACAAAAACAGCAAATTTTTCAAAAGTAGGTCAAACCCTATGGTCAAGGTCACAAGGTCAAGGGTAATAGTCCCAAATGAAAGGTGTTGAGATGTATCTATGTGTGAAATATCAAGGCTGTATCTCTAATAGTGCCTGAGATATAGACCTGGTTAAAGATTTTAAAAAGTAGGTCACACTCCAAGGTCAAGGTCACTAGGTCAAAGGTCATTGCCTCAAATGAAATGTCTTGTCGAGATGTATCTATGTATGAAATATCAAGGCTGTATCTCTAATAGTGCCTGAGACATAGACCAAGTTAAAGTTTTTCAAGTGAAGACTTGACGGGACGGGACGCAACGCTGACACTAGGGCTGTGACATTAGCTCCCTGGACATAAAGTCCCGGCTCGCTAAAAGAAGTCAGGTGAGCGATATATGGCCATTCTGGTCCCCATGTCTCTCAATAATTACTAAACATGATTTGCACAAGATGTCAAGACCAAAAATTCTTAACCCTTCCTAGATGACAAAACCATTTTGGTATTGAGGAAAAAGGAACAATGCTGCATGGTTATTGATCAGCACTTTCTTTGGTGTTTCCTTTTTATACACCCGAAGGGTCGTATTATGTTATCGTCTGCATCGTCTGTCTGTCTGTCTGTCTGTCTGATTGTCCGTCTGTCTGTCTGTCTGTCCGTTAGCAAATTCGTGTCCGGTCCATAACTTTCAAACTATAAGGCCTATAGTCTTGAAACTTCACAGGTGTATAGATCTCATAGCTAGGGTGTGCAGAGCGCAAGAACAACAACTCTATCATTTGTAATTTTTGAGTTATTGCCTTTTGTTTGATTCAGTTAGCAAATTCGTGTCGGGTCCATAACTTTGAAACTATAAGGCCTATAGTCTTGAAACTTCACAGGTGTATAGATCTCATAGCTAGGGTGTGCAGAGCGCAAGAACAACAACTCTATCATTTGTAATTTTTGAGTTATTGCCTTTTGTTTGATTCAGTTAGCAAATTCGTGTCTGGTCCATAACTTTGAAACTATAAGGCATATGGTCTTGAAACTTCACAGGTGTATAGATCTCATAGCTAGGGTGTGCAGATCGCAAGAACAACAACTCTACCATCTGTAATTTTTGAGTTATTGCCTTTTGTTTGATTCAGTTAGCAAATTTGTGTCCGGTCCATAACTTCGAAACTATAAGGTTTATGGTCTTGAAACTTCACAGGTGTATAGATTTCATAGCTAGGATGTGCAGAGTGCAATAACCCTAACCCTACCATTTATAATTTTTGAGTTATTGCCCTTTGTTTGATTCAGTTTACAAATTCGTGTCTGGTCCATAACTTTCAAAATACAAGGCCTACGATGTTGAAACTTCACATGCATGTAGAACTCATAGCTAGGGTGTTTATTACATTATCTCAATCTGATTAGATTTGTGAATATTTTAGTAGTACTCGGGTACTTGCAACACTTCGTGAATATTTTAGTACTCGGTGATTTTTTTTATCGGATACTTGCCAGAGACTTTTTGAAAAGAACAGGACATCAACAAATATCACACACCCATTTATTTCTGAGCTTCGGGCGTATAATGCTACGCCCCTAATAGGTCTTGTTAATTGAAAGTGTTTCCCCACGAAAATCAAATAAAAACTACTTTTTGTCTAAATGGTAGAAAGTTTGGAAAATCATCGGAAGTACAGTTGACATTCGTTATGTTGACATCAGACGAGTCGAATTTCTGCTGAAGTCGAGGTGGAAAATCTAGTTCCATCCTGTTATATAAAATTTCGAAATGATATTATTTTGAAATAGATAAAGCCGTTGAGATATAGCAGGAAAAGGATAGAAATTGCTTGTGTCGACCAATTTCTATCGTGTTCCTACTACACTGAACCGAAAAAGAAACTTTCGTTTTCACTCATTCTTTCCTGTGACATCCTTTAGGTGTCGCCACTCTAGTATTAGTGTGGCCTTTCGAAGCAGAACTTAAAAAACATATAAACATAGGTATAAGAATTAAATATATAGAAATAGGAAAGTTCCACCGTCCTAAATTAAAGAAATCACCATGGAAACATGCCACATGCGTATAATAATATACACAAAAATATGCTAATTTCAATTTTGATTTTAGTTTGTATATCCTATTGGACATTGTATTGTTAAGAGGTTAAACTGAAAATTGAAAAAGTAGAAGTTGTATGACAATAAGCTATACGTTCTTCAACGCCAATTACACAAAACGCGGGAACAACGTCGTATTGTTTGGCGGCGATGTTATAAAGTCATGAAAACAGATCATGAACGTAAACTTTTGTTTCAGGAGAAATGTAGTGAAACGTCTTTTTTAACATTTTATCTTCCAGAAATCTAAAATATTGAAACAAATGGATTTAATCATATTAGCACAAATATACTCCCCCTTAATAAGAAAGTAGCCACCTGTCTAATGCAAATGGTCGCCAATTTTAGAATTATTCATAAATGGACCGAAATAAATACAAGATAATAAAGCATGGCAAGTAAATCGAAAACAGTCGAATTACCCATTAATTAGACTGTTTCGATTTTCTTGCCATGCTACAATTTTGAGACGATTCCAACACATCCAACGTCTACACGTGACATCATTCCGACAAGACAACCATTATCGGGACTACTACCTGTGAAATCGACAGAAAAAGGCAAACGTATCTGTACCAATCATTTTTTAGCTCCACTGGCTGAAGACCAGCAAGCTATTGTCATGAAGTTGTGTCTGTTGTGCGTCCGTATGTGTGTCTGTCCATGCATGTGTTACTTTTTCTTTAAAAATTGTCTCCTCTCAAACTAGTTGACCAATTTTGACCAAACTTTGCAGAACTGTTCCTTGGATGGGTGGCACTCCCCTGCGAAAAAGTTCAAGAACGCATTTCTAGTTCTAGAAATGTTCTAGAACATTCTAGATTGTTAAGTGGCAGTTATAGCACAGCTCTAGAACTGCCATTTAACGATATAGAACGCTCTAGAACAGTTCTCGAACTAAAATGAGCCTTTCACAGGGGTTTACATTCCTTACATATCCGAACCTTTTCAGACGATGTTGTAAACATTGGGCTGGGCCCACTGGAGCGTTCCATCAGCAGGGTGCCCACTGGTCAGGGAAAAGTCAGTGAAATTTGTATTTTCTTCAAGGTCAGGGAAAAGTCAGGGAATTTTGAAAAATGGTCAGGGAAATCTGAAAAGCTTAAAAAGTCATGGAAAAGTCAGGGAATTTTGAAATTTTCTTTTGTTCAAACAAAACAAATAGAAAAAAATGAAATAAAATAAAACAGATAATCATAGCTTTGGCATTTTCATGTTTTAATTAACAAACCAGTTGTTCTTTTATGCATGACTCTGCTTTTATGGCTTAACATTTGAAATGGATCTTCTATTGAAATCTAATGCTCTTATGGCTAAATCTTTTAGCAAGAGGAAAGATTCTGACAGTGAAGAGAAGAACATTGAACATCTTCAGAGGAGGTTGAAGAAAAATTGATATTAAGAGGGTAGTTACATTATGTTGATTAATACTTGTACAGCTGCAAGGACTGTGCACCATTTGGTTTTAATTGCTTTTGAGTTTGATGAAGAGTGTAACATGATTTAGGTCATAATACCATCTCCTTCCAAATCACTCAGATAATTACCATTACATTGTCTTCTTTCAATGACATTTTGATGTCAAGTGAATAAAAGCCCTCAAATATATCCATTATCACAAGTTTCCTACAAACATTCATTAGTTGCACTTATACCAAGTTGATAAAGAATCAATTTTAGCACAAAGCTGGTTTTAAAATGCTCTAAAATTGCAACACTTGAGCATGCAGTATGTCAAAAATGTACATTAAATTGCGCTTATAACAAACTGTTCACATACGCACAGAGGTATCCATTTTTGTCCATAAAATGAATGAAAATAACTACTAAACATAATACATTTTATGTGAAAATGAATGTGAAAGGCTATCAATGCAGGAAATTTTGATTGGAGTGTTTCTAGATAGTTAAGGGCCTTATTAATTGGTCAGTTAATATTAAAGATGGAAAAAGGTTGCAGTGGAAGCAAATCAGATTCTGTCCTTTAAACGCCTTTCATGAGAATGATGCTCACAGAAAGTTGTTTGAAACAGTTTATGTAAGACAAAGACTGAAGATGTATTTCTCATTTTCTCTTTTGTAAAGAGGTGTACATTTTAAAGCTCTAGTCATAACTTTAACCATTAAGTTTTAATCTTTCAAATGTTGTCAAAGAAAGTGTATTTTACTATTTCAAGCAGGACAAATGAACTTTTTCTCTTCATCATGTTTAAAATGTTTAGCATTTTAATGATTCTTCTAATACATGTAAGTTCAACCATCACATTTGAATTGTTATTGTAAGAAATCGTAATAAATAGGGGACTGATCAGACAGCTTTAGGGGGAAATGAGGCCATTTCGCGCGAAAAAAGGTCAGGGAAAAATAAATTTTGGTCAGGGAAAAGTCTGAAAAGTCAGGGAATTTTATTCCAGATGAAGGGTGGGCACCCTGATCAGGGATTGTTTATGATGTCACCCATATTATTGTGACGTCCCATGAATTCTCATTAGGATTTGACTACCTTTTGAGTCCTCGATTAACCCATTACCACACAATGACTCTTTTTGACTCCCCACAAGAAAATGGCTTTGGAAAACATTATGGAAAATGAAGAAATTGCTTGTGACAAGCAATTTCTTCATTTTCCACAATGTTTTCTACCCAAAAAAGTCAACAAAAAATTAAACTTCATTCATTCAAAATTGTCATTTGCATCATCTTTGAATTTGGACCGCCCTAAAATTTTGTCGTTTGGTAATGAGTCAAACTAGAATTATTACCAACCATTTGTTGAGTATGATAAACAGCTTCATTCTGAATTGCATTTCAAGTAAAGTAATATTTTCTTGTGACAAACACTTGTTAGGGAAGTATTTATAACATGTCTCTGACAGCACTTGCTTGTTTTGATTTGGTATATATAACACAGGAAGCTGTTAAACCATTGAGGAAAAAGGAGTACATGCAGATAATCAGATTTTTTTGTTCCCTCTATATTGAAGGATCATAATGAAGGAACTTTTAAACACTGCTTCATGTTATTTTAGTTTACTTACTAACCCTCTCCCAAACAAGACCTCTAGTCACCAGCCTCCCTGGTTTTGACATCTCTAAGAGGATAGGCTTGGGAAATCTTTAAAACAAAAGGAGAAAAATTTGGTTATCAGCATTTTCTCCTCAATATTATTTTCTGTGCTTTCTCATGTAGCAATGCATATTTTATCAGCATACATTTTGTCATTTGTAGCTGCATGCATTCAAATAGGACCACACTAAAATTTTGTTGCTTGGGGAAAGAGTTAATAACTTTTTTAAAACAGATACAATTTGAAAGATCCATCTCACCCTACTAATTTCTGACATGTTTACACAATTATCTGCTTCAAATAAAATTCAAGTCTGTCATATTTAAATATTCATTGAAGATTTTCTGCAATTGTTGTTGTTTTTGTTGTGTCATACATGATTCCCTGCCTTGAATACAGACATATGTTAGATCATGGAGAAAAAATATTGATAATCAGGAGTTTCTCTTGTTCCTTTAATGTTATAGCATCAGATGTTGAAAATGGAATATTTGCTTTGTCTCCTTTCACATGCCTTTGACATAGCCAACTTAGTAAGATGTTAAAATGTTGCGGGAAGAGAAGAAAATGCCAAATAACATTTTATCCTTTTCTATCAATGTTGTAGGATCAGGTGATGAAAATAGAATATTTTTGTCTGTGATATGCCTTACAAGGAAATTTGCTAAATCATTGAGGAAAAAGGAGTATATGCAGACAACCAGCAATTTCTCTTTTTCTCTCAATGTAATGGGTGAAAATATAAAAAAAAACTATCTGATTTGTTATACCTTGCTAAGCAAAGTGTAAAACATTGGGGAAAAGAAGTTTGTGCGGATAATAAGCAATATCTCTAGTTTCCTTAATGTTTTTTGATGAGATGATTGAAGGGAAGGAATATTTTCTTGTCTGATTTGTCATGTCCAATACAGGAAAATTTATGGAAAAAAGATAAATGACATATTTTATTGTTTCTTCAGTGATGTAGGAATAATTTATAAAAATGGAATGTTTTCTTGATCTTTAATTTGATACATGTCCAAAATAAAAAGCTGACAAAACATTGATGGAAAAGAAGAAATACCACTTATTATTTCTTTTTTTCTTTCAGTGTTACAGGACCATTTGTTTTTTAAAGGAATGTCTTCTTGGTCTGATTTGATTTGCCCAACATAGGAAGATGATGAAACATTTGGGGGAAAGAGGGGACTGTTACTAATACTCAATTTTTTTCTTTTCCTTTAGTGTTATAGGACTGGTTTATTAAAAATAGGAATGTCTTCTTGGTCTTATTTGATTTTCCCGTCACAGGAAGTTGATGAAACAGTAGGTGAAAAGAGGAAAATGTCACCAATAATCATTTTCTCTTTTTCCTTCAGTGTTATAGGATCAGTTGATTAAAAAAGGATTTTTTGATCTAATTTTAATTGCCATTGAACACAGGTGGATGATGAAACATTGTGGGAAAAGAAGAAAATTTTGTTTCTGTTTTTTCCTTTAGTGTAAAACTAGGACCAGTTGATAAAAATGCTCCCCAATTAAGTGTTTGTCACAAAAATACATGGGTTTATTCTATTTGCTTAACACACACAGCTGTTAAAAACATAAATGGGGAAAAAAAGGCTCATTCAGATAACCATGTCTAATACAGGAAGATTTTATAACATTGAGAGAAAATAAGAAAATGACAATATTTAATTCCTCTTTCTATCATTACTGTAGGTTGAAGTAATGAAAATGGAATACCGGTAATCTTTTGATATGATTTGACATGCCTTACACAGAGAGCTGTTGAAAGACTGGGGGGATAAGTTTATTTTGATAACCAGTAATTCTTTTGTTTCCTTAATGTTGCGGGATAAGGTGATGAAAGGGGAATTATTTCTTGGTCTGATTAATTTTGAAAAAAAACTCATGCAGAGAGATCAAAACACATTTGGGTGGAAAGAAATTTATGAGGATAATCAGTGATTTCTCTTTTCCCCATAATGTTGTAGGATGAGTTGATGTTTCTTGGTCTGATTTGACATGCCTATCACAGAAAGATAGTAAGTTACCCTTTCCCAAATGGCAAAATGTTAGGGTGATCCAATTTGAAAGCTGTTGTTGGTGTCAAAAGAGATGTTGCGAAAGATAAAAATTTATGTATAAAACAACACAGAAAATATTGAGACAAAATGAGAAACTGCTTGTTATCAGCAGTTTCTTCTTTTGTCTCAATGTTTTCCCAAGCATTTTCTCTCCTTCCCTCGTCAATAAAGCATCAGATGGTGACAACGGAACATTTCCTATGTTTCCTTTGACAGTTGTTAAAATGTTGAGGAAAGAGAAGAAATGTGAATGCAGGGGTCTTGCTACCAATTTGTATTTGGGGCCAGGAGCCAGTGAAATAGGGAAAAATAGCGACACTTTTACCAAAATTGGGAAAAACTTAAATAAGTTTATATTCATACTGTCACTCAGTTTCTGCTGCAAACTAGTCTTAAGTGATGTATAATGCATTTGTGCATACTCTTGTTTAAGAATCTACTCTAAAACTGTCTTCAAAATATTTGTAAATGAAGATGAGGTCTTAACATGGGGCATTCTGGGTCCTAATTGGGAATTTCACCAGAGAATTGGGAAAAAAGATACTTTTTGCTACAGGGAATGGGGCCCAATAACGGCCCCAAATTTTGGCAAACGAGACCCCTGGAAAGATAACCATTTTCTATCATTGTAGTAGGATCTTATGATGAAAATGGGTATTTTTGATATAGTTTACACAGACAGATGTTCAAGCATTGAGGTAAAAGAAGTTTGTGCAAATAATCAGAAATTTATCTTGTTCCCTCAATGTTGTAGGATCATTATGATGAAAATGCTATGTTTTCTTTGTCTTTTTTGGCATTCCTAACACAGGAAGATGTTGAGAAATAGAAGAAACTGCTTATGAACAACAATTTCAGTTTTTCCATCAATGTGGTTGGATCTGGTGATTAAAAAATAAATATTCTCATGGCTGATTTGATCGAAGCTTTTGAGAAAGAGAAATACACATGACTGCTTTTCCATGCAGTTTTTGCCTAATAATATGAACACATTCTCAAATGTTTTTGCGTTATTATTTTGTAGTCTGCAAGTACTAACACTTTGAATTTGGATTAGACAATTATCATATCAATGAGAACTATTGCCTACTGATCGCTTAGAGGACTCAATGACTGTCAAGAGGGGACCATCTCCTAATGCTGCCTAGTCTATATTCACATTTCTGCATAAAATATGAATTCTCAATGTTTGGTGCAACGAGATACTTATTGTAGAAATTATGAATATTTCTATCAAGTAAAATGTGCTTTAGACTAGAAGGTCCCAAGCCCTTTAAAAGCAGAGGGGGAGACTGGATTATCATCCAAATACTATTAAAAGAAATGAAAACAAAGAGAGGATTGCTCTTGATTTTCATTACGATAAAAACTGTACAATTTAACTGTTTAATAATTTTGTATTTTTATAAGAACACCTGAGCATGAAGTGCTCAAAGTGAGATAATTTGGTCATTTTTTGTCTGTCGTCCGTCCACCCGCCGGTCTGTATGTCCGTCTGTCAATTCCATTAAAAATCTTCTCCTAAGCAGTCGGGTCAATTTTGACCAAACTTGCCAGGAATGTTCCTCGGGTGACCTTTTTCAAAACTTATTTGTCAAATTATGATTCATCAAAAAAGTGGGTGTTGCTGGGCGGGCTTGACTTGGAGAAATCATAAAAAAATTCTTTAAAAATTAACCATCGGGCAAATTTGATTGAAACAAACATGGCAGGAAGGTTCCCTGAGCAACCCTTTTCAAGATTTGGTCATAAATCTTTAGATTTATCAAAAATGTGGGCGTGGCAAAAACCATGGGGCCAATTTGAACCAAACTTCAGTATTGGCAGAAATGTTTCTTGCATTACCCCTTCGTGAACTTTTGATTCGTCAAAAAATAAAGGCGTGGCATGTTGGTAAGGCGGTGCTTATCAGACTTGGAGAAATTATAAGATTTTTGTAATTAAGCATTGGGTCAATTTGAACCAAACTTGGCAGGAATGTTCCATGAGTGATTATTTTCAACATTTGGTTACAGGTTTGTAGATTTAAAAAGAGATGTGGGTGTGGCAGGGCAGGGCTTATCCAACTTAGAGAAATGGTTAGAAAATTCTTCAAAGATATTCTTCTTCTAAACCATTGGGCCATTTTGTACCAAACTTGGCAGAAATGTTAACAAGAGTTGTCCGCGGACAACGTAGCTCGCCTATACGGGAGCTTGTCACAAAAACAGCAAATTTTTCAAAAGTAGGTCAAACCCTATGGTCAAGGTCACAAGGTCAAGGGTAATAGTCCCAAATGAAAGGTGTTGAGATGTATCTATGTGTGAAATATCAAGGCTGTATCTCTAATAGTGCCTGAGATATAGACCTGGTTAAAGATTTTAAAAAGTAGGTCACACTCCAAGGTCAAGGTCACTAGGTCAAAGGTCATTGCCTCAAATGAAATGTCTTGTCGAGATGTATCTATGTATGAAATATCAAGGCTGTATCTCTAATAGTGCCTGAGACATAGACCAAGTTAAAGTTTTTCAAGTGAAGACTTGACGGGACGGGACGCAACGCTGACACTAGGGCTGTGACATTAGCTCCCTGGACATAAAGTCCCGGCTCGCTAAAAGAAGTCAGGTGAGCGATATATGGCCATTCTGGTCCCCATGTCTCTCAATAATTACTAAACATGATTTGCACAAGATGTCAAGACCAAAAATTCTTAACCCTTCCTAGATGACAAAACCATTTTGGTATTGAGGAAAAAGGAACAATGCTGCATGGTTATTGATCAGCACTTTCTTTGGTGTTTCCTTTTTATACACCCGAAGGGTCGTATTATGTTATCGTCTGCATCGTCTGTCTGTCTGTCTGTCTGTCTGATTGTCCGTCTGTCTGTCTGTCTGTCCGTTAGCAAATTCGTGTCCGGTCCATAACTTTCAAACTATAAGGCCTATAGTCTTGAAACTTCACAGGTGTATAGATCTCATAGCTAGGGTGTGCAGAGCGCAAGAACAACAACTCTATCATTTGTAATTTTTGAGTTATTGCCTTTTGTTTGATTCAGTTAGCAAATTCGTGTCGGGTCCATAACTTTGAAACTATAAGGCCTATAGTCTTGAAACTTCACAGGTGTATAGATCTCATAGCTAGGGTGTGCAGAGCGCAAGAACAACAACTCTATCATTTGTAATTTTTGAGTTATTGCCTTTTGTTTGATTCAGTTAGCAAATTCGTGTCTGGTCCATAACTTTGAAACTATAAGGCATATGGTCTTGAAACTTCACAGGTGTATAGATCTCATAGCTAGGGTGTGCAGATCGCAAGAACAACAACTCTACCATCTGTAATTTTTGAGTTATTGCCTTTTGTTTGATTCAGTTAGCAAATTTGTGTCCGGTCCATAACTTCGAAACTATAAGGTTTATGGTCTTGAAACTTCACAGGTGTATAGATTTCATAGCTAGGATGTGCAGAGTGCAATAACCCTAACCCTACCATTTATAATTTTTGAGTTATTGCCCTTTGTTTGATTCAGTTTACAAATTCGTGTCTGGTCCATAACTTTCAAAATACAAGGCCTACGATGTTGAAACTTCACATGCATGTAGAACTCATAGCTAGGGTGTTTATTACATTATCTCAATCTGATTAGATTTGTGAATATTTTAGTAGTACTCGGGTACTTGCAACACTTCGTGAATATTTTAGTACTCGGTGATTTTTTTTATCGGATACTTGCAAGAGACTTTTTGAAAAGAACAGGACATCAACAAATATCACACACCCATTTATTTCTGAGCTTCGGGCGTATAATGCTACGCCCCTAATAGGTCTTGTTAATTGAAAGTGTTTCCCCACGAAAATCAAATAAAAACTACTTTTTGTCTAAATGGTAGAAAGTTTGGAAAATCATCGGAAGTACAGTTGACATTCGTTATGTTGACATCAGACGAGTCGAATTTCTGCTGAAGTCGAGGTGGAAAATCTAGTTCCATCCTGTTATATAAAATTTCGAAATGATATTATTTTGAAATAGATAAAGCCGTTGAGATATAGCAGGAAAAGGATAGAAATTGCTTGTGTCGACCAATTTCTATCGTGTTCCTACTACACTGAACCGAAAAAGAAACTTTCGTTTTCACTCATTCTTTCCTGTGACATCCTTTAGGTGTCGCCACTCTAGTATTAGTGTGGCCTTTCGAAGCAGAACTTAAAAAACATATAAACATAGGTATAAGAATTAAATATATAGAAATAGGAAAGTTCCACCGTCCTAAATTAAAGAAATCACCATGGAAACATGCCACATGCGTATAATAATATACACAAAAATATGCTAATTTCAATTTTGATTTTAGTTTGTATATCCTATTGGACATTGTATTGTTAAGAGGTTAAACTGAAAATTGAAAAAGTAGAAGTTGTATGACAATAAGCTATACGTTCTTCAACGCCAATTACACAAAACGCGGGAACAACGTCGTATTGTTTGGCGGCGATGTTATAAAGTCATGAAAACAGATCATGAACGTAAACTTTTGTTTCAGGAGAAATGTAGTGAAACGTCTTTTTTAACATTTTATCTTCCAGAAATCTAAAATATTGAAACAAATGGATTTAATCATATTAGCACAAATATACTCCCCCTTAATAAGAAAGTAGCCACCTGTCTAATGCAAATGGTCGCCAATTTTAGAATTATTCATAAATGGACCGAAATAAATACAAGATAATGAAGCATGGCAAGTAAATCGAAAACAGTCGAATTACCCATTAATTAGACTGTTTCGATTTTCTTGCCATGCTACAATTTTGAGACGATTCCAACACATCCAACGTCTACACGTGACATCATTCCGACAAGACAACCATTATCGGGACTACTACCTGTGAAATCGACAGAAAAAGGCAAACGTTACAGATAGATTGCTTCCAGGGTTGAGTTCTATCAGCAGTAGAGGCTGATTAACGTATTAGACCATCTGTTTCAGACGTCTTGCGATACCCATAGTCTTGCTACGATGTTATTGACAACATAACCTTAAGTGGTTTAGACAGCATATATTGTTTTCTAAGGACAATTGCATAGCATGTATTAATACCAACGGTGTTCACACTCGAAAATGTCTTGTAAACGCGAATCTTATCCTTATCCACTTTCAGGAATTGTTACGGTAATAACAAGTATAGTGATAAATTGACAATTATTGAAAGTAAAAGATTAAATGTGCATTTGTAAAATTTTATTCATGTACCGCATGCAATCAAGGTATTAATTAAAAAGGAAATGCGCACTGTCGTACGGACCTGGGATGTGTGAAGCAGTGGATCCTCCTTAGAATAAATGGTGATAATGGTAATGACAAATATTACAGTATAGATCTGGAAACGTTCATTTAGGCTTTTGCGACCAACATGGATCCAGATCGGACTTTGCATGTGCACTGTCTGATCAAGATCCATCTTGTTCTCATTTAATAGCTTATTCTCCACCTGTACCAAATTTAAGAAGGCATAACGAAAATCTTACCGGTGAAACTCCAAGGTAACGATAAAAATGATGATGATGATGATGATGATGATGATGATGATGATGATGATGATGATGATGATGATGCGATATTACCGAATAAATGTTTAAATGCGCCGTTAAGTCCAGTGCAATCGATTAATTTATCAAACATGTGCTCATAAAACACCGTAGCTGGAAAAGATAACATCGCAAACATGCTGTAACGTTGTCACGAAGAAACCGCACAATGATTTTCAATGACATGACACCGAAAACTGCCATTTACAGCCTTTATTTGTACATTTATATGTCTTTTTTGTATACTTGCAATGCAAATAGATAAACATAAACAGTGATATTGTACCATTTCGTTCGGGCGATTAAGATCAACCCACGTGATCTCAATATGCGCTTTGTGCACTTGCAATCCGTTTATACCATTTGAAAATAATGATCGATAAAACTGATATTTTCAAGCGTATTATAAATCATATCTACATACCTTAGTAACTTCCATTTGAGTGCATCCTTTAAAAAAAGACGGAAAAAGAAGTAAAACAAAATGCCATGTGTATTGTTTACAAAAATCTGTATGTGCAATGAAGTATCTGTACCTTGTGTTCATGAAAAATGTTCCTCGCTTTGTCCGAGTTCACCACCAGTGTACAAGAAACACATAGAAAAACTTCAGCCAAAAGAAGAAAATGCTGATAATCAGCATTGCCTTCTTTTGCCTCAACATTTTCTGTCCTACACCATACACAAATATTGTCTATATTCATATCCTTTTTGTCATTTGACGCAGTTTCAACTGGAAACATCATAAGTTTTTTTTGTCATAAGGCCAGTTAAAACAGGGACATCAGCCCTGCGATCAGTAAGACAAAACGTTAGCTAACAGTTAGCCGTTTCATTCGGAATACTCGGTCAATTCTGTGAAATTTGGGTCAAAGAAGTTGCGAATGTTGGTAACGTTAGCTAACAGTTTGTCTACTGAACGCAGGGCTGGTTGTATGGATAGTGACCTCACACTGTCATGATTATTGATCATCCCTTTGATAAATATTTAATTCCTTGTTCTACATGGCTCTAACACTTACATTTCTATGTTATAACCCTTGTCACAGTGATATTGGTGGTACGTGTGATTATGATAATCATGATGATGATGATGATGATAAAGATGCAACAAAGGGTGTCTAAAAGATTGATTGATTAGGGTTTAACACCTCTTTCAACTGCTTTCATCATATCAAGACAACTGGAGCACCTGGTATTGCAGTCTTAGCCTTCACTCCTAGTCATATTGAGAATCCTGCCTGTGTTGTACAACATTTTTGTATAGCAATGAATTTTGTGTTAAAAATAGACTGCGTTTAAACTGTTATGTTTTGATAAACTTTCAGGGTCGTTATGAAATTTCGTAACTATGGCTTGAATCAAGCCGTAGTTACAAAATTTTATAACAACACCTACAAAAATACTATTGTTCGTCCAAAACCACATCACAGGTAACTGGATAAAATCATTCCCTATTGTAAGTGTCAAATTTTCTCACAATCGTGAGCTAAAAGAACGCTCCATAAAAGACAAATTGTTTAATATTTAACAGGGAAACATTTAAAATTGTCATTAAATAATCCCTGTTTGGCAGTGAAAGTTCAATACAATACAATGGGGGCGTGACTTTGTTTCTTGTTCAAATTTGATAAAGTACTCTACAATCCACAAGCTACTACTCTCAATATTGCAAAACCCTTCCCTATCTACAAAAATTTAGACAATTTCATTGCTGCTGTAGAAGACAAAACCACTTTCAATAAAAAAGAACTTTGTGTATAATGTAGCATGGAAAATATTGAGGCAAAAGAAGAAAATGCTGTATATCAGCATCTTCTTCTTTTGCCTCAATGTTTTCCCAAACTTTTTCTTTAAGAGATATGTTTGGAAAAGGGCTAATCCATACTTTATAAATGGAAAAATGAGTGCTATATTGTGCTAAATGGATTATATCTATATATTACAAAGGCATTTAAGGGGGAATGCTCCAGTTTTTCGGAATACTCGGTCTTTACTGTAGTAAATTAATTGTTTCGTACCAATATGTTTCGCTACCATATTTTCAATAATATAACACATCATTACAATTTACCATTTTCGATGGTTAAAGTGTATTTATTATGCGAAACTGATTTCCTCAAGACGGAAATCGATTATTTAGAGCAAGACTGTCGTAAGTGTGTATGTAGTTACCACCGTTTTGCGTCATTTTATTCATGTATAGCTGATAAAAATTGCTGTAATTCACTAATAAGTGCGCTGACCTATACATTTTCTTTTTGAATTATTACCAGGACATGTTGCTTAATACAATGAGGGAGTTTTATCAAATTCTATTATGTAGAACTTGAAATATTTCCAAAAATATGCAAATTTTGATATAAAACACCCCAGCTTCGTTGATCTAACCGAACACGTGAACATGCTGTTTTATACATTTACGCGTTTATAGTAGCACATGTTTTGGGTTTTCTGTTCTTATTAAATGTAAGACATTACTTCAAACCCGTTTTCGAGACTAAACGATGAATATACAGCATTTTATTAGCATTTTAGTGACCTTGGACAGGTGACAGAAATTGTGCATTTTTTCGATGTAGGGGTATGTGATACGAATGCCTATAAAATTCAAACAAGATCGCTGACCATCCATTTTTATTTTATTTTTCAATTGGTAATAACATGCAATTTCATCATACAAAATATAAATAAATTCTATTATTGGGAAAAAAATGAGGAAACTGGAGCATTCCCCCTTAAGATAGTATAGCCTTCTTAGATTTAAATGCTCATTTTTACAGTATCAAAGTAAAATGTATTATCAAATATTTTCTTGATTTCCTTGCCGTTTTCTATATCACTTTTTTTCTTGGATTCATCATAACAGAACATCTTCAAATCAAATTGAATTCTTGGGGAAAAAAAAGATTGATTAAAGAATGTTTTGCATTAAACTAAATTGCTTTAGTCACACAAAAAGGAGTCCTCATTTAATTCTTTCCGAAAAATGATGTCTTTCTTTACCATGATTATTCTAATAAAAGCCTGGGTTGGTACAAACAGATAGAAGAGAGGATAACAATATACGACTCCACCTTCGGTGGCGTATAAAAAGAAGGGAAAGCTTTAATCTGGCTAGACGATTGATTTTTGTATAGATTTGTCCCTCTTTATTTGTACAGTTTGTAAATCTCCAAAACTTTAAACTTGTACAACTATTCAAAGTGTGATTAATCACCAAAACTACATTTTGTCAGTGACATTCAAAAATGGTGTAACTACAGATTGAATAAACTGTAGTAACAGTGTTTTTGAATATGATCAAAGTTTTATCCCACAAAACATGACTGAATTACCATAAGAAACTGTCAAAGAACAATATTGCATATGAACCCTTTCCCATTTGCAAAACTTAAGTCTCTCTTACAACCGGTCGTACATGCTCCTGTGTGCGGTCTGCGTTTAAAACTTGGGCATAGTCTTGCAATGCACCCATGTGCAACGTATGATTTTGGTTGACGTAACCACGACACAGACTGCATGTAGCAAAGAATTGACTGGACAATGTTCTAGCCTCTCTTACAACCCTGCATGTGTCCTTATAAATCATGCGTTTTAAAATGCATGATTTACAAAGACGTACGACGGGTTGAAAAAGAGGCTTTAGTTTTGACATCCATAATAGAAATTTTGAGGGGAACTTTGAGGCAAAAGAAGAAAATGCTGATAATCAGTATTTTTTCCTCAACACTCTGTGCTATATCAGAAATATCTATAGACAAATCATATCTATATCAACACCCATTATGTCGTCTAGCAGAATCTTTCAAATTGGAATCATCTAAATTGTTGTCGTTTAAGAAAGGGTTAATCACCAAAATAATATTTACCTCATATACAATGATTGAATTAACCTAAGAAGTGTTATAGATAAATATTGCACATTAAAGTGTGAATGTGCTGAAATCTAACATTATATTTTTTCACCTGAACAATCACCTTTATTGAATTGTGTTTCCATAAACAAGTCAAATTTTTAACAAGACAAAATCAGAATTTCTATATGGTTGCATCTGTTTTACATCACAATATTTTCTTATCCGTTTTAACGAAAAAGATCATCTATCTGTTTTGGTTGGTATATATTACCTGAGTCCTAGGCTGTGTTGTGGCTTTGATATGCCTTGCTCAAAAACATTCTCGTATAACCTGTGGTGCAAGACGGACAATGTCACAAGGTCCAATTTATTAGCTAGATCTATGCAACATTTGGGAATTTAATACAACTATGGCCTAAGCCTTTCCAAGTCACTCCGACTGCATTTTATTTTTAATGAAGATAATTATTAGATTGGTCTGCATGTTGTGATGATTGTTCTATTTGCTTAAGAGAAAATAATTCTGTTATATATAATATCTGATTCTCTACAGCCAGTTTTGTTTTTTCTCCTTTTGTAGAGGTTTCAGTGATCAGTTCGTTAGTTGCATTTGAAATGTCTGAACTTTTCCATCATACAATTCCAAATATTAATAGATTCAGAGTAAAAAAAATCCAATCAGAATTCAATAGCACTTGCCCTGTAGCTATTTTTGTTGACTTGCTGAACAAAAAATCTCAGATATTTGTCTGTTCTGTCCTTACAAGTAGACAGACAAGTTTTTTTCTCCTAACAAAAAAGTTTTCATAATATATTTCAAACTTGATATGCGGGAATGAGATAAGCAGCTAATCTTTAAATACACCCATTCATTTTTAATCTCATTCAAATCCATGCATCAAAATTGACTTTTACCAATACATATCATAACATAAATACGGAGCTTATCTTAATATATGTTAATGGGCTAATCTAAAGAGTATAAATATGGAAGATTTCCAAATTCTAGATATATGCAACTACATAAGGAATGTCGGCTTCAAGTCAGTGTAACAGGTCAAGTGCTTCTCTGATAAAATTCACAAAAGATATAGTTTCCTGTACAATCTTGTATTAATACCATCTGTGAGAGATGGATTTTGCTTCCTCAACATTGCTAGTCAACGACTAATGGTCAGACTGACGCAAATCGTGATCCTGGGTGGTTATAACAACTTTAAGGTTTACGAACTGAGAATGAAATGCAGAGCCAGATGCGAAATTTGAAAAGTGCCAGTAATTCCTAAACTGTGTTACATTTCCATTCCAAATATAAACGTAAGCATTTTGTATGGTTTAGAATTTTGAATTAATGCATACTTATGGAAATATTTGACAAAAATGTTCAAAATTACCTCCCTTGCATATGAATATAGAGTAAAATAAAATTTGTAAATTATTTTCTTCTTGAAGCATAATCTTGAAATCCGGCCTGGTGAATCAACTTATGTGATGTGTATTTACAAGTGTGTGCAATTTGATGCATTTCGTATGGCTAGAAAGTGGTGTTTTCATTCTCAGTTCGTAAACCTTAATATTTCTAGTATTTGCAGTATTTTTTTCAATACCGTATTTATTATTTCTGTCAGTTCAGTTATTGCATGGGATATAGAGCACCTAACACAAACCATAATCTTGACTGCAACTTAGCAAGTAAACTGTCCTTATCTGTACAGTTCATAAAACTGTTTTATGGGAAAATAATTTCAGGAGAAGGACATTTTAAACGAGGCTAAACACCTACAAATTATAGCATACCTGAGTTCCCTAAACAATTGAGCATGTATTCAAAGTTTTGTCAAAATAAAAGCAATTATTGCTCATTTTCAAACCCTTGCAAATGTGTGTATTGTAATGTTAAGCATTGCAGACCCAGTCACAGCAGTGTACTCGGCCCTATACTAGAAGAGGACAGAGACTTTGTTTTATTGTTCTTCCCAAATATTGAATGGTTGTGACCTCCCTAGAGTTTATTATTTGGGAAAAAATGCTTCATAGAAAAGATGGAAATGCTGACAAACATCTTACAGGAATTGTTCAGTACTTAAAGCATTAAAATTTGGAAATTATACAATTTGTCTTCTTATGTCTTATATCTTGTAAACCTGCCTCCCCTTGTAAGTGTTTGGATGTATAAATATTTTGTTTGTTCAGTATATCTGAGGAGAGAAGATGACTTGTTTACTGATCATTTTCTGTTAGTCTTTAGTATCATAAATCAATCCACAATGATAATCTTGATGTTCAACATTCCAACACCCTTTCTGTCAAATAACATTAAAATTTAGACAACAGCTGTCAAAAGGTAATCATCACTTTGATTCTGACAAAAATAATCAGTATTTAAAGTTAGTAAAGTAAACATTACTCCACCATCATTGAGTTGTTTACAGTCGGCGCCAGTGACTGGCAGCCATAGCACTTTGGCTTTCAACTCTCCTGTGTACCTATTTGTACGCCTGGGTGAAGAGGAGCAACGTGGAGTAACTGTTTTTGTTCACAATTTCTTAGTTCCCCACAATGTTTTCTACCCCAAAAGACAAACAAATGTTAAATTTGATTTGCATGAATTTGTCATATGCAAAATCTTTCAATTTGGACCAGCCTTAGAAGAAATTGTGTCTTTAGGTAATGGGTCCAGCTGGCAAAGTTTTAGATTTGTTCAAATTAAAAGCTGTTGCAGACAACAACTTGAAGTGAATGAAGTTTTACATGTTTGGTCTTTCTGGGTAGGAAACATTAAGAAAGATGAAAGAATTGTCTGCCACAAAACATTTCTTCAGTTTCCACAATGTTTCCCAGATTCTTGTGGGGGCCTCAATGTGTGCTGTTTGGGGTAAGTGGCTCTGTTAAACTCTAAGAGACTTGAGTTTGTAAATTCTTTCAGAAACAACCTTTGCTTTTGACATCCCTGGGAAAAAATGGAATGGCATTGAGACAAAAGAAGAAAATGCTAATAACTACAAGATAAAGGATCTTTCTCTACATTTCGACTCATTGGCATATAAAAGCCTTGCTGCAATACTATATTGATGACAAGCAATACAATGACCCAAACATTCCAATCTATTTTGATTCAAATTGTTCAGCATTCTTGTTCAATGTTCAGATTCAAAATTCAAGTTCATAACATACATAAAGAATTTAAATTTTAGCACAAATAAGCTCATATATTAGATTAAATGAACCATTGCACATTGTTATATTAAAGGCTTTTTGTAATAGGTTGTTTTGGGATAACCCTTTCCTAAACAAGTCATGGTTTCGATAATTTAAATTATCCTCTACAAATAAACATTGTAAAGCATTGAAAGAAAAGTATAAAATGCTTATAACCAGCATTAATTTTGCTCCTTTTCTTTAAATGCTTTCCAAACAGTTGGTACAATAAATTTTGTGTACCAGTAATTTGTTGTCTGCAAAAACCCTACAATATGAACAACCCATATTTTTGTTGTTTGGGAAAGGGTTAATCCTTGTACCCTATATCAATTTTTACAATCACATCTTATATTTGAGGAAAAAATGGGCCATGCAGGCTACAATTTTCATTTACAAGGGTTTATAATGCTTTCAACAATTTTTCATGAATTTACATAACAATTTAACACATTATTGCTTTTCAACGGAAATCTCGTAACTGCAGCTTAACCCTTATCATGCTAAGCGCGACCACAGGTCGCGCTGCCCTACCCCATTCGCCACCGCTAAGCGCGACTCTAGGTCGCGCTAAAGGGGTTCCCCCAATATGAGCCTCGTATTCACGAACTGATCACGTTTTATGCAAGTTTTGAGCTATATTTTGGAGGACACTCTCAGTGAAGGTCAATTCTGTAAAAATATCAGCCAACCAAAAGCCTTAGACGTCATAATGATGCACTGAATATTCAAGAGTGAAATTGGGAAAACCCTAATCCAAAATGGCGGCGCTCAGAAGGCAAGCATGTTGATGAAGTTGTGCGTGAATTTTTGATGATAGTGACTTTTAACCCTTTCGTTTGCAGAATTATTTCCCAGAAATGACTTTTTCCCTATTTCCAAGCTCTTCCTGTATACAAATGCATAATAGATAGATTTTACAGGCAGAAAACCCATAAACCTATATATCATTGGAAAGGTTATTCAATTTCCTTTATCAATATGACAGTAACTGATAGAAAATTTGCATCTCATCAAAATCTCGACCTCTAACCCTATGACCCCTGTCAGGCCCCCTTCCATGACCCCTGACCACCCCCACCCCTACGATTTGGGACTAGATTCGGTTAAGGGTTATCGGAATCACTATCAGGGTCACTATTCGAAGTCTCCGTAACATTTCTAATGTTCAAATTACCTTTTTACACCCAAAGAATCAGTGTAATCGCTATCATCATCGTCCGGCACTGACATGGTGATTCGCCAGACCTCTTCTGCAGAATTTTGAACCCTCCTGACCATCGTTACAGCTCATAAAACCCCAAAAACTGGGCTTTTCTTCACATTTTACGAGAACAAAACATTATTGCGCAATATTTCAGCATGTATCCGGTGTCATAATAACTTTAACGGCGTAAAAATTGCTTTTAAAAGCCCATGCCCCCCTAAATAGTATAAGCGTTCCTGACCGCGCTTTAAAGCGTGCTTGCAAACGAAAGGGTTAAACGGAAAGTGACTATAGTAGTGATGTTTAGAAATATATTTGGAACAAAATATCGTAGATTTGGACTTTGTGTGTTAAATACCAATGGAATAATCGCCCCGATAACGCAACGAACCAATTGTCACTTTTAGTGGGTCGGGCTTGATTGACAACGGATTTGTTATGATGCAATTTAAGTGGGTCAAAGTGAATCAACAACACGAAATTCTCGATGATCCTACACGGTATGTAGTCTTCTTTCAAAAACATAGGGTTTATAGGGCTAAAATGCCTCATATATTCAATTTATAGTGTCGGAATAGGTGCACCCCATTTATACGCTGTTTACAGTGAATTAATTCAGTGGTACGGAGGTGTACTAGTCAAAATTAATTCAGCATGATAAGGGTTAAAACAAGCTGCAATTATGAGCTTTTCATTGAAAAGCATCCCCATTTCACCTATCTAGATCTATGTGATTTCCTGAATAAAAAATTTCCAGCTCTAGGTTGGGGTTCTGAATTTCTGGGATACAGAGCAACAGATAAAGCTTCCAAATCTGGACTTACCTAATGCAAACCCCGATATGTGGGTACTCATATAATTGATTGATTGGGGTTTAATGCCTCTTTTAACTGCTATGGACAAAATGGTCATATCTTGGCTAGTGCGTCTAAACAATCATTTTTGTCAATTCTCCCGCCGGTACTACCACATCCTTACTGAGGCTCCAGCTGCTCGCCCACATGGGTTGATCATTATCAAACCATTTTTAGCTCCACTGGCTGTCAGGCCAGCGGGCTATTGTCATGGCGGTGTGTCCGTCGTGCGTTCATGTGTCCGTCCGTCAACTTTTTTTTTTTTTAAATCTTCTTCTCAGAAACTACCGGATGGATTTCAACAAAACTTCACAGCAATGATCCTTGGGTGACCCTCTCTCAGATTCCTTCAAAGAATTTGGATTGAACTTGAGTTATCTGCCCTTGAATGTCAAAAATAGCTGGTTTTGACTTTGTTTTTACTCTAAAATCAACAAATATTGACCAATCAAGACAAAACTTGTACAGAATGTTGGTGACTATAAGATCTTGCTTTGATATAATTTTCAGGTTGATCTGAATTTTACATCATGAGTTATGTGCCCTTGAAATTGACAAACTTGCCATTTTCGGCTCTATTTTGACATTGTTTTCACTCTTGCAACTACAAATATTGACCGATCAAGACAAAACTTGTACAGAATGTTGGTGACTATAAGATCTTGCTTTCCTATAATTTTCAGCTTGATCTGAATTTTATATCATGACTTATGTGCCCTTGAAATTGACAAAATTTCCATTTTCGGCTCTATTTTTGACATTGTTTTCACTCTTGCAACTACAAATATTGACCAATTAAGACAAACTTAGGACAGAATGTTGTTGACCATAAGGTCTTGCTTTCTAATAATTTTCAGCTTGATCTGAATTTTACATCATGACTTATGTGCCCTTGAAATTGACAAAATTGCCATTTTCGGCTCTATTTTAACATTGTTTCACTCTAGCAACTACAAATATTGACCAATCAAGACAAAACTTGTACAGAATGTTGGTGACCATAAGATCTCGCCTTGGTATAATTTTCAGCTTGATCTGAATATTACATAATGAGTTATGTGCCCTTGAATATGACAAACTTGCCATTTTCGGCTCTTTTTTTAAATTGTTTTCACTCTAGCGACTACAAATATTGACTAATCAAGACAAAACTTGTACCGAATGTTGGTGACCATAAGATCTTGGTTTGGTATTATTTTCAGCTTGATCTGAATTTTATATCATGAGTTATGTGACTTTGAATATGACAAAATTGCCATTTTCGGCTCTATTTTGACATTGTTTTCACTCTAGCAACTACAAATAACCATTAGTATTAACTAATCAATACAAAACTTTCACAGAATCTTACTGACCATACAATCATACTTGCTTGTAATTTTCAGCTTGGTCATGCATTTTTTTGTTTGCGAAGCCTGAACCTTTGAAATTGCATTCAACAAGACAAACAATCAGGCCTGTGGAGCGCGTCCAGATCGCCAGGGCTGTCTAGTTGGGAGACAATTTTATCCGGGGATCGAAATTGTGAGCTCATGACAGAGAGTCCAAGACAGTCTCACAGATGAAGGACAGGCGTAAGGAGAGCCATGCATGCAGAGAGCCAGTTACCTTGAAGGGAGCCTACTAACGCGGAGGATACTTCTTACCCTGCACGTTAAACATGAAACACCGATGATGATGATGATGATGATGATGATGATGATGATGATGATGATGATGATGATGATGATGATGATGATGATGATGATGATGATGATGATGATGATGATGATGATAAGACTGTTCTAGTGATTATTAATATTGAAGGGTTCATCAACAAAAAATGACATCGAATTTCATTTTGAAATACCATCACTCTCTCTTACAATGAAGAGTCAATACTTCATTCCCCATGCCAGGTCATTATTTCAGTTTGTTTGTCCATTGTTAAGCACAAGCTTTCACTAGCATGAATATCTAAGTACACAATATGTAATTATAGTTGTTGAAAAGAAAAGGAATCTTAATTATATATAAACATGCAATACAAAATTTTCTATGTCCATTTTTTCTATTCGGAATCTAGTATAATGGTTTTACCCTTTTCCAAACAAAGACACTTGTCGAAGTTCTTAATAGAAAAAGATTAGGAAGAAAATATTAAGACAAAAGAAGAAAATGCTGATAATCAGCATTTCCTTCTTTTGACTCAATATTTTCTATGCTTTGATGTACAAATGAAATACCAATTCTTTGTCAACATCTTTGATGTTTTCTGAGACAACTTCCAAATTGGAGCAAACTGAAATTTCATTGTTTGGGAAAGGATTAACCCTTTACCAAACAACAAAATTTTAGGGTGATCCTCTTCAAAAACTGCAACAAATGACAAAATGGAAGTTATTAAAGATAGAATTTGTGTAAAATATTGCATGGAAAATATTGAGACAAAAGGAGAAACTGCTGGTTATCAGCAGTTTCTTCTTTTGTTTCAATGTTTTCTCAAGCCTTTTCTATCAGGGACATCAAAACCAGGTCTTGTTTGGGAAAAGGATTAACACTATGTGGAATTTTCCTGACATGAGTAATTCTATCTTGTCACAATGTTATGTGCCATGCATTATCAACGACTTTAACCAATTAGAAAGTTAACAATGTTTGGAATGCTGAAATTAAATGCAACTTGAGATGTTCTTGTCGTGTTTTAATAACAAAATATAGTAAACATTTTTAAAATGAAGTTACTAAGTTAAATGTTGACTATCGTTTTATCCTTCTCTCACAATATTCTAGAAACATTGAATTATGTCATAATGTTTTCTATTCATTCTATGGGATAAAGTCCATAAAAATCCTTTTCTAAAAGATCTTGCAATCTCTTAACATGCAACAAATATTTTATACAAAGATATCAACCTCTCCAAGATTAAATCAAAGGAATGTCACATTAAAACATATAAAATCTCTTTCAATATCACATCAAAGGGGATTTTAATATCAGCATTTTAAGATTATGAGAAAATTACTTCACAAATATATCAGGTATTTGGTATGTAGCTAAATTTTAATTTAAGATATATACAAGTCTACATCGTCTTTTTATGTCCATTTAAGTACATATACTAGAGGGCAGACAAAAAAATTGATATACCTTGTTTTTTAGAGAAATCTTCAAAGTGATACCTGGCTATAACACATGACGAAAAACAAGCAATTTCTTCATTTTTTACAATGTTTTCTACGTAAAAAGACCATAAAAGGTTAAATTTCATTCAATTGAAATTGTTGTCTGCAACATCTTTGAATTTGGACCAGCCTAAAATTTTGCCGTTTTGTAATGGGTAGAAGAAATTTTATTGTTTCTTATCTGTAGGTCTGGTACCATTAACCCATTACCAAATGGCAAAATATTAGACTAAGCCAAATTCAAATATGATGCAGACAATTTCAAGTGAATGAAACTTAATATTTTTTGGTCTTTTTACGTAGCAAAAATTGTGAGAAATGAAGAAATTGCTTGTCACAAGCAATCTCTTCATTTTCCACTATGTTTTCCAAAGCCATTATCTTATTGGGAGTCAAAAGGAGACACTGTGGGGTAATGGGTCAATAAACCAATTCCCAAACAGACCTGGTTTTGACATGTCTAATTAAAAAGATTTGGGAAAACATTGAGACAAAAGACGAAAATTCTGATAATCAGCATTTTCTCCTCTTGCCTCAATATTTTCTTTGCTATATCATACATAAAACTTATCTTAATCAACATTGAAACATTTTTTGTTTGCAACAGCTTCCATGTTAAACTACCCTAAGATTTTTCTATTTGGTAAAGGGTTAAATGTACTTACAAATAGATCGCGTGCAGGTTCACTCATGGCCGACGAAGACCGCGCCTTCACCTCTGCTCCTCTCAGCACAGTGAGCGGCGATGGACTCCCGTCTTCTTCATCAATAATCATCGCTGGTGTCACGGCTGGGGACGCCATTAATGTATTTATATTCATCGCAACCTCATCCAGTTTTAACTCACTTGTCGTCGAAACTGACCGACTCACAGCTCGACTTGATGCCTGACTTTGAATCGTCTGAAGATCGGCGATGAGCTCCGAAAAATCCACCTCATCTAAATCATCCTCCGAGTCATTCACATTCTCACTGAGAGCTTTTTCAGCCTTTTTTAACTTCTCCATATTTCCCAGAGCCAATTTTTTAGATTCACCCAATATCCTTCTTAACTCTGCATCATATTCCTCCTTTATTTTTGTAAACTCCTTTTCTTTCCTTGATTCCTCCGCACATTTCTTTTTGAATTCGGATTCAAGTTTCTCCTTTTCATTTTTAATCTTTTGAATTTCATCACTAAGTTGTTTTTCCCTGTCATCTATAAGCTTCTTCTCATTTTCCAAAGCAATTTTAATGGCACTTTCCTTTTCTTTTTTATATTTATTTTTCAACTCCTTGATTTCATCATCTTTATATTTCAACACTTGTTGTAGTTCCTTGTCTTTTTCCTCCTTAATGGACACAGTTAAATCTTCCTCAAGTTGTTTCCTTTCTGTTTCCAATCTAATCTTTAGTCTGGCTTCTAACTCATCTATTTCTGCTTGTTTTTGGCTTTCATATGATTCTCTCATTTCCCTCAGTTCTGCAGACTTCTCTTTGTGAGATTTCTTACTTTTGGCTTTCTGCAGATCCAACTCACTTTTAAGTCTAGCAATTTTTCTTTTGTAATCATCGATGGAATATTTATGCTCCCTTTCCTTTTTGCGACCTTCAGATTTTGAGCTGAATGTGCTTGTAGGTGTAGATGCTCTACTGATGTCATTAAAGTCTATTTCATAATTGTTGTTGCGTGTGTAATCCCTGATGGCTTCCCGGCTTCGTTCTCGTTCCCTATCTTTGTTCCTGTCCCGATGGTTATGATCCCTTGACTGCTCACGGGAGCTGTCCCGGGGGTACCTGTCCTTGTCCCTGTGGTGCCGTCTACTCCCCACCTCCATATCTACAGGTTGTGTTGCTAGTTACATATCACAGACATCGCTATATCACAGACAGACGGCCATGTTGGCAGAGGTTGGCGGAGGTAATCTGGTTGTATAAATGCCTGCAAATAAATGGAAAAGAAATAAGCATATGACGCAAAGTTGTTGTATTAATTCTGAAAGTGAAGAAGTAAGAATAGACAAATTTCCCTCTGCAAAATTTTGCAATTCAATCTTTCCCCATTACTAGACAGCAATATTTTAAAACCTGTGAAAATTCAAAGATGTTGCAGATGACAATTTCATGTGAATGAAATTTACATTTTTTGGTCTGTCTTGGTAGAAAACATGGGATATGGAGAAATTGCTCGAGACAAGACATTGAATCTTCATTTTCAACAAATTGTGAAAAATACTGAAACCCCCTGCACCCCTTTCCAAAAACATCAGATCTTGACAGATCCAAATGAATTTGTAGCGAAATTAAATCATAACTTTTGACCAAAAAATTGCAAAAAAGCTGACGACTCTCATCCCTGAAATTCTGAAGCTTCATAATATTATCACTGCATAAAAATAATGTTCAGTGCATCCAGTATATTGATTTTCGCAAGTAAAGAGCATGACAAAATTCATCTTTCATCCAACTCAATTATCAATCAATCATCCAAAATCGTATGCAAATCAAGCCAGTGTTAAGTTCTAGCGTTATGTGAATATTTTGTAATTTCCTTTAAAAAACAAACAATGTTGATGAAAATTGATTGAACTTGAGACTTTTTCTACTTTAACCAAAAGTGACCCAAATATCTTTTATATAAATAATTTGATACAAAATAAATGTAAGTTTTCGGTAGATTAATTCCCAGACACAAACATAATTTCAACCATTTACTTGTATATAAAATTAGCCTTTTCAAAACCAATCATGCTACAGTATGATATATGAGCTGGATACCCCTTTTCCAAACAACTTCTGTTTGTGACATCTCCAATAGAAAGGGCTTTGAAAAACATTGAGGGAAAAGTAGAAAATGCTGATGATCAGAATTTTCTTCTTTTCCCTAAATGCTCTCTAAGCTTTATAGATCTGATATCATGCTTATTCTAACACACAATTTTGCCATCTGAAATAAAATTGGAAATTGTGCAGGTCCAAAAATTTTGTCGTTTTGGAAAGGGTTAACTATTGATGAAGGGATCACTAAAGTATTGATAACGATCAATATACATCATCATTAAAATACTAAAATATCCTAATTACACTATTTAATGAGGTGTTGTTAGGACGTTTTGGGTGAAATATCACTTGATATAGCATAGAAATGTAACACAAACCCCTCTTATTTTTGGGTCTTGTTCTTTCACAATGGTTCAGTCATAGTTTGACATTTGAATTTCATGAATTTATCAATGGCTAAATAATCCTTGTCCCTGGACATACTTTTTTACACTATTTTAGAGAGAAACAAGAGCCGTCAGAGACGGATTATGCTCCCCGAACAAGTGCTTGTCACAATTTTTTCCCTGTTTTGTTAGTGAAAACAAGTGTCAAGCAAATAGTCTTACTATATAAATTGAGATTAAACTTTGTCATGTGGCCAATGGCTATGTCTATACCTGCAGACACTAACAGGGAGATGACCATAACTCGACTTGTTGTTCAAAACAGCCGAGTGAAAAAAAGTGAACAGTATTCTAAACTTTTTCTAGGACTATACAACAGATCAGGTATTGTTATTTCATGACAGTATATCCAGAGCTACAGATAAGGAGTGATTGGCTTTTAAAAATGCAATCTTCTTTTATTGTTTGCCTAACCCCTTGTTATAGGTACTCATTGGAATAATGTGTCATCCAGACTATTCAAATGAGTACCCACAGCATGGGGTTTTGATTAGAAGTTATAAATTTAGCATGCTTCACCTCCTCTTATCTGTTGCTCTGGTATTTCATTTTAATTGTCTGTGCATCACAGTAAGGCTTTCTATGACCTTTTCAGGATTATACAATAGATACCAATAGACTCAATAATATAACATTTATATTTCAAGATCATTTTAAGTTTTAAATACTTTCAAATTGAAAATTTATTGTAGACAATATTTAAAAGCATGCTATAAAAATGACTACTTAACACTTTTCCACACAAGACCTGGTTTTGATGTCCCTAATAGAAAATGCTTGGAAAAACATAAAGGAATAAGAAGAAAATGTTGATAACCAGTTTTTTCTCAATTGCTTTAATATTTTCTGTGCTATATTGTACTTTGAACCTTTTCCAAATAACCAAATCTTATTAACCAATTTGAAAGCTGCTGCTGATAAAATGGACATAACAGGAAAATACATTTGCATTCTCTATTGCACAGAAAACTGAGGCAAAATGAAAAATGTTGATTTTCAACATTTTCTTCTTTTGCCTCAATGCTTCCCATAACTATCTCTCTTAAGCATGTCAAAACCAGGCCCCGGTTTCTAAAAAAAACTTAAGTATGTTCTAATGCTCAAATCTGAGCACCATGCTCAAACATGCACGAAAACCATGTGAACATCAATCGAATACCCTTCAACGTTGGGGAGAATCCCTTTGAAGTTGAGCACATTCTCATGAGAATATACTCAAGTTTTTTCGAGAACCTGGGGCCAGGTCTTGTTTGGGGAAAGAGTTATTGCATAAAATGAGTTACTTGGAATCTGGTTGAAACTGGGTAGGATTAATAATTACCATTAAAACAAGCACTGTAGTTTAACACCAATCCATATAGTTTGATGATCAGAGTAGTATGGTGTAGATAAATACAGGGAGGATTGTAGATCTTCAGACACATACACTTGGTCCACTGTTGATCCGGTGTTGATGGTGGGTACATTCACGATGGGCACTAGGTTGTCGAGTAATGAAGGAAGATTCAACTTGTTGAAATCTCCCAGAACTATTACATGCTCAGAATTGGGAATCTTTAACAAAATGTCCTCTATGACTTTTATTGTCTCTATTTTCTTTGCATTGACAGATACATAAACCAGGATAATGTTCATGGGGATCCTGAAGCTTGTGACTTTAATAGCAATCAGTTCTATATTTTTGTCACTATATGTTTTGGTAAGAACAGCATTGAAGCTACTAGTGACAAACATAATAACACCTCCTGATCGTTTTCCATGACGATCTTGTCTAAATGATTTACGCTGTGGAATATTTGGTGTTTTCTCCTTTTTCAGCCATGTTTCAGTGAAACACAATACATCAACAACTGGAAAGTCTGTATCAGAACTGATGTCAGTAAAATGTCTAGTGAAGGAACGAATGTTCAGCAGTGAAATGGAAAACAAATTTGTTGGCTGTTGAATTATTGGATTTGTAGGTATTGTTAGAATATTGCCAGTATCAGTCATTTCTGTCATAGCTTTCTCTGTTTTGGATGAGGCTCTAATTTTGTCTTCAGCAAAATCTGTGATAAAAAGACCGGACAGAGAGGAAACTCGACTGAGGGCAACATAGCTTTGACCATTGAAAAATCTCCCTTTAAAGCTCACAACAGCAGTTTTCAGAGTCATTCCTTGTGTTTTGTGGATGGTACACGCCCAAGCTAATCGCAGTGGGAATTGTTGACGACTGACATAATTGTTGCCACGATTTGAGATACTTATTCTAACTTCATCTCTAAATATTGGAACAGCATTTGGGTATTTTCGAGCAACCTGTCTGTACTTTTGTCTAGTATTAACTCCTGATGATTGTGAATCACATTTTACAATTACAGCAATAACTTTTTGGCCATTTTCAAAAGTTTCTGGGTAGAACCCAACAACAATTCCTTGAGTTCCATTTGTTAATCCGTCTGCTACATCAATATTTTTGGTAACCATAACCCTTGCACCTATGGCCAGATTCAGTTCTTTAGCAAGACCTCCTGTTAGAGCTGGTTTATCAGATAATGTCAATGTGTCTGGAATATCAATACCACTAGGTTTTAAATCTCTAGCATGAAAAGTGACTACGTTGGATAGGGTCTGAAGTCTCATGTCATTGAACTCGTCTACCGTTTTGTTGTCTGCAAACATGTGAAGAGCATCACTTGGATATTCTGGACTTTCTTTGGATATAACTCTCGTTTTTAACATTTTTACATCATCTTCAGAATGTTTCTGTAGTCTTATACGGTTTAAAGTCAATGCAAAGGCTTGGTCATCTTTTTGTCTCATAATTTGTTCTAACTGGTACATTTTAAACAATTGCATCCATAGTGATCCAGCTAATCTGGCAAGAGGCGATTTTGGCAATGAATACACTGGTTTCCCACATACTGGCGAAAGCTGATAGAGATCACCAACTGCTAATAATGAAACTCCTCCAAAGTATGATGTGTTCAAGGTAACCCCTTTTATTTCCATCAGTCGTCTGTGTATTATGAATAGGTCCTGGGCACTCACCATTGAAATTTCATCGATAATAACAATTGTCAAATTCTTCAGTCTGCATCTAAGATCTTGAAGTTTTTCATGTGACAGTGGTAGATAGTCTCCAGACGATGAATGCTGTTTGATTGGTAATCTAAGGGCAGAATGGATGGTATTACCGTTGATATTGAAGGCAGCTGTACCTGTCGGGGCTAAAAGGAGTACTGTACAATCATCTGGTGATTCACCTTCTGCTCTGAGTTCTCTTACTGCCATGTTTTGAATAGCTTTAATTAAAACAGATTTTCCTGTTCCCGCTCCACCTGTAACATATGTATAAAATGGATCTGGTTTTTCTCCTGACTTAATGGCTTGTCTATATGATCTGCACCATGTCAATTTTGTGTCAAAAATTTGTCTTTGTTCAGTATTTAAGGATCTGACAAGTTTTCTATATTCTTCATCTGATAGGATGCTTTGTTTGACAGTGAAGTCAACATGATTAGCAGTTATTTCATGAACTGTATCAGATGACTGTATGTTGTGGTATTCAGGATTAAGAATGGCTAGATCAGGATCTATCACTGGCTGGTGTGTTAGGTCTTCAAGATCTGCTTGAATAGCTTCACTGTTGATTAGTTCCCATGCTCCAACAGGGGGAGACTCGTTTTCCAGGCAGTTGACCGCATCTTCAACAGTCTCAGAATTTTTTTCAAACATTTGCATATTTTCTTGAATGCTGTCCTGCTGTTCTTTGAAAGAATTTTCATAGGTACCATAGTCACCCACAAGTTGATCTTCAATCCTCCAAGGTAGATAGAGCATGAGCTTTGAATGATAGTATTTGTCTGGTTCTTTGAATTTAGAAAACATGTGAGTTCTGATCAGACATTGTTCTTTCCTTTTAGCCATATAACCTTTACCATCCTTAAGTTTCAGAAGTTTTGGTGGATCACTATTCGATGAAATATCTATGGACTGAAAGTCATCTGGTGGTTCCGTATAGGATGTGTATGATGCAGCAAACTCAGCAAAACACATGTTTTCTAGAGAGTCAGGTCTAGCAGCATATCTTTCTGGTAAAGAATTGCAGTAAATGTCTTCACTATCATCTTCAAGATGTTCTATCAGATGGCTTGGTTTTATTAACTTCACTCGATCCTCTTCCATGTCAGTTGGTACAAATAATACACTTCTGCTTGTCCTCTTTAATGGTATTGGTAAAACTCTGTATATAGCTTCCTGTGCTGAAACTTCTCTGTGGTTGAGGAAAATATTACCTAGATGTTTTAATTGCTGGCGAATGGGTGACCTTTTAACTTCCTTACTTGCATTCCTTAATAGGTCACTGAGCTGTCTCTCATCCTTTGTCACATAACTAACAATGTATTTGATACAAGCATATACATCAGTCACATACTGCAAGTCCATGTTGGCTTGCCAAGATTTCATAATTGTAGGGTTGTAGTTGTTGGTGTGTTCATCACATGGTTCTCTCTTGTGAAAGATTTTAACTGATGACTCTGAATGTTTAATGGCATCAACATAATGTTTCTCTGATATACTGTTCATTTCCAGTACTTGTTGCAGGGAAATAGAAATGTTTCTTTCTTTACAAGAATAAAGAGTCTGGCCAACTTTTTTCAAAATGCTAGTATAGTCAATTTCATCTATCAAAGTTGGTTGATCTAATTGTCCCTCTTTAGTATCCGAGGAAAATGACTTATTTTGGGTGGGTGGTTGAGTAACTGTTGTTAACAGGGTGTAAGGTACTGGTATTTTGGGGAAATTAAATCGGCACAGTTTTCCACTTTTTCTGCATGTCCTTGTGTGTCTATGTTGTTGTAATGTAGATACAAGTTGGTAGAGTTCTGGATCATCTGTTTCACTGGGAAGTTGACATGATATATAATTGTTAACAAACGCACAAACTTCCTCTTCAGTGTTGACACCACAAATAGGAGCATCTTTAACCCAAATGACACAGTGAACATGAGGAGAACCACGCTGTTGGAATTCAGTCCTTATGAAATATTCACTGATTTCACCAAGCACTTTGTGTTTTACTAGCATGAACTTAAAAAACTGTTGCACTTTGTAATCAAAATGCCTGGCTGCAGTAACGGGATTGTTTCTTAACCACTTGCATTTCTCCTCCCAAGACATGTTTGTAACATCATTGTCATCTAAAGATACTCCATGCTGCTGGGCAATAATGCGTATAATATCTGTCCATTTCATGTCAGCAGATGATAGCGTTAGGAACCAGGTGAAAACGCCAAGTTGTCTAACCATAGCCAGAAGATCATACATACACTTCTGCCAATAAGCTGGTGATCCACGAATATTTTTCAATAACATGTAAGCAAGGTTATGAGAGACAAATGTTTGTAATGTTTCAGAAGATCTTATATCAGCTACTGTGACCGTATTTCTACCTTGACTTTTTCTTAAAGCTATCTGTATGTTATCTAGTAACTGTTTTTTTTCTGAATGAAATTGGGAATAAAATATATAATCTGTGTTTGTGGCAAATCTAGTATCTACATTCAATAGTCTTGAGTTGACATATTGCTTATGGTGTAGTTTGATGTTCCTTTCATAAGTGTAACCAAAACGTCCATTTGGAAACAATACAGGAAATGATAGGTGTTCTGCATTTGTATCTGTAAATAAACTGAGAGGTTTATTTCCCTCTGCTGGTGCAATTGAAAATATTTCATTGCCATCGGACGGTTGGAGACAAGAATCAAAAGGCAGACCTTTTTCTTCTTCATGTTCACTATCTGAGGAGTCGGTATCTGTGCTTGAATGATCATGTGTACTGGAATTATCAGTTTTGGAGGTTTGACACTGAGAATGTGGTTTTGAACACTCTTTATCTACTTTGTCAGTATCTTCTTCAGGATGTGTTTCCGGTTGCGCATCTGAACATAAATCTGGACCTGTACTAAAGTCTTGAAAATCAGGATTATCTGGTTGTACAACATCGTGCCATTCACAGTCAGCATCTATTGAGAAGGCATTGGTATTTTTATTGATTCCTTTGTAGAGGGAGTTGTTCTTTATCAAATAATCCAAACCTGCCATGACTTTTGCTGGTCTGATGTACTGGCTCAATATTGAAGACTTGTACTCTGTTTTTCTTTTGAGTTGAAGCATTATTACTTCAGAGTTTGGGGGTGGCCTTGGTAATTGGGTACATGTGTCTACAGTATCTACCGGAACATTAACAACTGCACCAGAAATAGCTCTCTGTCCTCCACTTGGTCTCGCCGATAATTTCATAAATGGTATTCGCTGAGCTACTAATCTACTCTCAAGGGACGTCAAGTCTGCCAACTCCACCGGAATCTGGTCCATGTATAAATTGTTTGAGAAATTCTGTGGGGGTAACTTTCCTTTTTTGAAATATTTGTCACATGTTTTACAAATGTAGGAATTATTCTCTACTTGATGGGTCATTGAAAGCACATTTTGTATTTCAGTATATTTGCCATAATTGTCTATATTAAGTTTTATGACTGAATGCCTATATAAGAGACGCAAGCATGAACAGCACACAAACACAGGTCCTTCCGAACAAATTCTTTTAAATTGACCGACACACAGCTTGGAATCGAAGTCCAATGTAGCTCTGTTTGCTCTCTTTTTATTACGTTCCTTTTCATTTTGATCTTTTCTCTGTTGAGATGATTGTTTATTTCGTTCTGTCTGCTTTCTTAATCTATCCTTTTCTTTTAATGTTGAGTTTTCGTTGGACTTAATGGCTCGATTTCTTCTCTTTTTAACACGTTGTTTTTCATTCTCAGCTTTTTTCTGATCTGATGAGTGTTTTTTCCTTTGGCATTCCTTTCTTAATCTATCTTTTTCATTTTCACTTTTTTTCTGGTCTGATGAGAGTTTTTTCCTTTGGCTTTCCTGTCGTAATCTTTTTTTGTCATTTTCACTTTTTTTCTGATCTGATGAGAGTTTTTTCCTATGGCATTCCTTTCTGAATCTATCTTTTTCATTTTCACTTTTTTTCTGGTCTGATGAGAGTTTTTTCCTTTGGCTTTCCTGTCGTAATCTCTTTTTGTCATTTTCACTTTTTTTCTGATCTGATGAGAGTTTTTTCCTTTGGCATTCCTTTCTGAATCTATCTTTTTCATTTTCACTTTTTTTCTGGTCTGATGAGAGTTTTTTCCTTTGGCTTTCCTGTCGTAATCTTTTTTTGTCATTTTCACTTTTTTTCTGATCTGATGAGAGTTTTTTCCTTTGGCATTCCTTTCTGAATCTATCTTTTTCATTTTCACTTTTTTTCTTATCTGTTAAGAGTTTTTGCCTTTGGCATTCCTTTCTTAATCTATCTTTTTCATTTTCACTTTTTTTCTTATCTGATGAGAGTTTTTTCCTTTGGCTTTCCTTTCTTAATCTATCTTTGTCTTTTTCATTTATTTTCTGGTAAGATGAGTGTTTTTCTCTTTCACTTTTCTTTCGTAATCTATCTTTAACATTTTCATGTACTTTCTGATCAAATGATAAATGTTTTCGTTCTATTTCCTTCCTCAACCTTTCTCTCTGGTTTATTGATAGACCGGTGTTTGTGTTAAGTCTTTCCATTTTCTTTCTATCTCGATCTTTTTCCATTTTCATGTTTTTCTCCATACCCGATAGTTTGTTCCTTTCTCTTCTTTTTCTGAGTTTGTCTTTCTCTTTTCTGGATAAATTCTTTATTTGTTTTTTCTCCAGTTTTTCACTCAAGGTTCTCAATCTTTCACTGTTTTTATTTCTTTGGTCCTCAAAATATTTCTTGAGCAAGTGATCTGTGTCTGATATTTCAAGTAGATCTAAACTTGTTTTTTGCGAAAGAGAGTTTTTGTTGCTCTGTTGTAAAGTTGGAAACGGTTGCATCTGGCCCAATAGAAAACATTGTTGTAAGTGATGACGAACTCGAGAAATGTCATATTGTATGTAGGCTGGATCTTCACCACACAAACAAGTAAAAGCAAACGCAATCGCCATTACTCCACATACTGGTTGGACAGATTGCTGAGTGACATTCACATACTCGGCTTTTGCACATATCTTATTTCCGTAAATTAGTCTTAGCTGTCTTTTAACTTCTATTAAGTGACTCGTAGACATCAATGAGTCGTAAATACACAGTCTCTCAGTGTTCACATTGAAATATGTTGTAACCCAATGTCCAGATAGTGGATGTATGTTTATAGAAGACTTATCAATTGGAATTCGCTGGTTTCCATCATTTAGAGTTGTTATAAGGTGTAACTGGGCGGGTGTATAATAAGCGATGTAAGGACTGTTGAATTCATCAGTGGAAGCCTTCATTAGGTTTGTTGATACTTGTATAACATCATCTGTTATTTCTGTGTTTTCATTGCCAACTAATGATGCTAGATTGTAAGGGCTCAGCGCAAGATTCTGCAAAGAATATAACATGAATTTCAATTAAAATTACAAGTTTTCTTTTTTAATATTTCCTAAACAGCAAACATTTATACTGTTCCAATTTGAAAGCAGTTGTAGAAGGCATAGTTAATGTTTATAAATACATGTGTAGAATGTAACAAATATGATATTGACAAATGTGACATTTATGTTCCAGAAACAAGAATTGTTGTCCAAGGACAACTGATGTGAAGCTGACAATTGGTCTGAAGCCTGCATAACTGAGAACAACAGTTACTGTACTAAATGGTTCTGAATCCATCAATCAATGACATATTGCTACTAGGTATAAGCACAATTTTAGCATTTGACCTTGTCTGGTAGCACTGGTATTGTAGGTATCTAAAAAATAAGTTTCAAACAATATGCCATAGCCAAATTTTGACATTTGTCCCTGACATGCGACCTTGACTTTGTAGTTTTAGATTGCATATTCACAAATGCTGTGCCATGTCATTTTAAGATCCATCCTTAAATGCAGAAGCTATGCTCCCATTCAGCATAGTTTGAATACAAGAAGTTTATATGCTGATGTGTATGTTTAAACAGTCGGAAATCACATCATGCTATGAATACTTACAGAATGTTCTGGAGCACCACTTTGTAAATTATCAGAAGGTTCCTTCTCTACACTTACAACGCATGGTCTGAAAAGAAAGCCAGGATGATGTTTTTAAGCATCATTCATTGACAATTATGTAATTTGATTGAGTAGACCCACAAAAGGAAATAGAATATAGGTTAGCTGTAATATTAAAGACACTGGTAAAGCGTTAAAGTGACTTTTCAGAATTTTTTGTAATAAATTTTACTTTTATTTTTATCTGAAAGAGCATATTTCCTTATGAAATTCTGGAAATTTCAAGCCAAAATGTTGCACCGTTTACGAGAAATTTATATTTTTGTGTCAAAATTGAACAAATTGTTGTGGACATCAGTTCGGATTATATGCAATTTATCGATTATGTCTCAATATTAAATGCGTGTTTCTCGCTTATTGGCAACAACTTAAAAAAACTAATAGTATTTATACTCATTAGAATAACCAATCTTGGCATCAAGACATACTTTAAAAAATTGAAATTGGAATGAAATGTCCCTTTAATTTCCTTGACAAAATAGTTTATTTGGTTATTGTTTGTAAAGCACTAATTTCCGTGACAAAATAGTCCATTGGTTATTTTCATTGAGTTTAAACATGTAAGAGCACAGACTCTTTGATTCCTAATAAAATAAGGAAAACACTGTAGAATAGTGAAGGCAATAGTTTCTCATATTGCAAAAGACTAAAATAGTTCAAGGACATTCATGCATATATTTTTGACGCATGAAATTTTGTATCTATTTAAACAAAATATTTCTAGAAGCTGTATTTCTATTTTTTTTGAAATATGCATTAATTGTACTAACCTTTTTGGTTGTGTAGGTGAAACTGCATCTTTTGATGAACCGTGATCTGTTTGTCTTTTTCTTGTCCTATTCATTGTTATTACATGTAGTATTGAATGTATATTTTGTGTAGATTTCTACTTGAATGTCACTGAACCTGAAAGATATACAGAGGTATACTTTTTGAATACATGAACAAGAGTGCCATCATCACAAAATGGCAGACATATATATGAAGTCTCTTTTCCTATAACACAGCTTAAAATGTTCTTTCATTAAAAAATAAAGAGTCCAAAACATATTAATAATTAAAATAATTGAAGAACTAAGATAAGACACTCATTCACAAATTTGAAAGTAATAATTATAAAATGGAGTGAGAAGAGGAAAGAGGCCCAATCTTCGTGGCACTTGATACAAAAAATACTGAGCAGAAATCATATGAATAACACCCATTTTGTTGTCTGCAGCAGCTTTCAAATTGGATAAGCTTTAAATTTTATTGTGTATGAAAGGATATTTTTAGAAAAAAAAGAAAATGAAAAATTACCACTGTAAATAGCTGCAATCATCCAAACAAGTGGATCTGTGAATATGTCATTAATATAAGCTGTAGTTTTGTTCTCAACCTAAAATTTTATTCATTCCTTTTATACAAACATATTTTCATACAGACTAGCTGGAATTGATAAGCTAGTCTCAATAAGGCTAGAACAAGGTTCAACAATAACATAATCTGCAGTTTCTTTGTTTTCTGTGCAAAATTTTACGCAAATATTATCTTTAAGAACAATTATTTTGTCATCGACAGCAGCTTTTGAAGTGGACCACCCTATTAGAATCTATTTTGCAGTTCGGGAAAGGGTTAATACTATTACATGTTATTGGCTGTATACTTGTAGAAATTTGGAATCAAGACAATTTTATGTTTGCTCTTTGAGACACATTTAAATATTATATATGGTGCAACATAAAATGCCTAAGGCAAACTGAAAGATATTCTCTGGACATCAAAACATGATTAAAGGAAGACATAGAACCCTGTTCCACCTTTACAATACAATACAAATGATAATTATGAAATTTAATGAAAATGAGAACATCAAATGAAAATGGCAATGCCTGGCTCATCCTTAATCCTTTCCCACACAAGAACTAATTAAGATGTTCCAAATAAAAAAGGCTTTGGACACATTCAGGCCAAAGAAGAAAATACTGATAATCAGCATTTCTCCTTTTTCCCCAATGTCTTTTTTTACTATATTGTATATTTACAATACAATACAAATGATAATTATGAAATTTAATGAAAATGAGAACATCAAATGAAAATGGCAATGCCTGGCTCATCCTTAATCCTTTCCCACACAAGAACTAATTAAGATGTTCCAAATAAAAAAGGCTTTGGACACATTCAGGCCAAAGAAGAAAATACTGATAATCAGCATTTCTCCTTTTTCCCCAATGTCTTTTTTTACTATATTGTATAGTTTTCTTTTACGACATTAATGTTGTTGTATGCAGAAGCTTTAAAATTGGACATGTCACAAATATTGATATTCATGAAAGGATTTCATCCCTTCAATGTGATAAATACAGATTTGTGTTATTGTTTGTTAATACAGAACTGTGTTACAGATTAATGGTAATAATCAGCATTCTCCTTTTGCCTCCATGTTTTTGTATTATATTGTACAGAAATTGTTTACCAACATTAATATTGTTGTTTGCAGATGTTTTCAAATTGGACTTGTCACAATTATTGCTATTTATGAAAGGATTTCATCACTTAAATCTGATAAATACAGATCTGTGTTATTGGTTGTTAATACAGAACTGTGTTATTGATTGTTAATGATTGGCTTTTGTCATCATGAATCCAATAAGTGTAGAAAGAATGTTGAAATCGATGAAGGATGATTGAAGGATGTTAAAGTATAAGGATAAATATAGTGGGGAAAGGTGAGGTACTATCTACGTATTTACTACACTACACAGTGAATGGATGCATGAAGTCCGGCACCACGACGAGGACGTAGCCATATCCAAGCTCAATTTGCTTCTGAATATGAAATATATATTTGTGATTTGGAAAAGAGAAACAGCATTGAAAGTTTGAAAGTACACTTATATTATAGCTTTCAAAACAATGAATGTTAGGTATGTCACAACAGAAATTGGTAATAGACAAATTGAGCTTGAATGGTGCCATATTCCTAAAAAATATTAATAAATGTGTTACAAGGCATTATTTAGAAGTATACTTACAATCAGTAACACAGTATCCATGAGACAAGTTACTGTGGTTGTACCAGTCAATTGATTACGAATACAAGAAAGCGCAAACACAGCGAAACAGAAATTGATAAAATGGTATAAGAATGCCTCAGGTTTAAATTCTGTCTATTTTTCCAGAAGAAGGCCCATTTTCCCATGGCACATCAGATTCTACAATAAGGCCTTTCATTCCGTGACACAGTCTCAAATTAAAAAAACAGAGAATAGTATGTGTACAGTCTCAAATTAAAAAACAGAGAAAAGTATTAAATTCTGTCCATTAGATAAAGACAAATCATGTATTAGATAACGGGAAATCAGAGAAAAACTATTTTATACATTAAGGCCCCTTTTTCTGTGACGCAGCCTCAAATGAAGAAACGGAGAAAAAAGTCCGTAGGGATAATCGCAGGGAGTTCACATGTGAAGTTTCATTGAATTTGGTGCAAGGGTAGCCGAAATTCAGAGAAAAACTATTTTATACATTAAGGCCCCTTCTTCTGTGACGCAGCCTCAAATGAAAAAAAACGGAGAAAAAGGTCCCTAGGGATTATCCCAGGGAGTTCACATGTGAAGTTTCATTGAATTAGGTGTAAGGGTAGCATAGATATCAGAGAAAAACTATTTTATACATTAAGGCCCCTTTTTCTGTGACGCAGCCTCAAATGAAGAAACGGAGAAAAAGGTCTCTAGGGATTATCCCAGGGAGTTCACATGTGAAGTTTCATTGAATTTGGTGCAAGGGTAGCCGAGATATCAGAGAAAAACTATTTTATACATTAAGGCCCCTTTTTCTGTGACGCAGCCTCAAATGAAGAAACGGAGAAAAAGGTCCCTAGGGATTATCCCAGGGAGTTCACATGTGAAGTTTCATTGAATTTGGTGCAAGGGTAGCCGAGATCTGGCTGTGGACGGACGGACGGACGGACGGACGGACACACGGACACACGGACACACGGACGGACGGACGGACAGCATGGCGACTATATGCTCCCCCGAAATTTTTTCGGGGAGCATAAAAAAGAGATTTTCAGAAGACATCACTAATATTGTTGAATAATCTTTAGATCCAGTAGAAAACATTTATGGAAAACTATTATCAATTAAAAGTTAACCCTTTCGTTTGCAAGCGCGCTTTAAAGCGCGGTCAGGAACGCTTATACTGTTTAGGGGGGAATGGGCTTTTAAAAGCAATTTTCACACTGTTAAAGTTATTATGACACCGGAAATATTGTGCAATACTGTTTTGTTCTCTTGAAATGTGAAGAAAAGCGCAGTTCTGGGGGTTTTATGAGCTGTAACGATGGCCAGGAGAGTTTAATATTCTGCAGAAGAGGTCCGGCGAATCATCCTGTCAGTGCCGGACGATGATGATAGCGATTACACTGATCTTTTGGGGGTAAAAAGGTGATTTGAACATTAGAAATGTTTCGGAGACTTCGAATAGTGACCCTGGTGGTGATTCCGATAACCCTAAACTGAATCCAGTCCCAAATCGTAGGATTGGGGGTGGTCGGGGGTCATGGCAGGGGGCCTGACAGGGGTCATGGGGCTAGAGGTCGAGATTTTGATGAGATGCAAATTTTACATCAGTTACTTATCACATTGTTAAAGGAAATTGAATAACCTTTCCAATGATATATAGGTTTATGGGTTTTCTGCAAGTAAAATCTATCTATTATGCATTTGTATACATGAAGTGCTTGGAAATAGGGAAAAAGTCATTTCTGGGAAATAATTCTGCAAACGAAAGGGTTAAATGAGAATCATTAGTTGTTTTGGCTTATCTTTAGGTAGGGCAGGTATCAATGTGTATAAATTTTTTTCTATGAATATTCACATAATATCTACATGTCTTGTCTATTTTGCCTTATTGGTCTAGTCCATCAGTAAAATGATTTTGAATCGTTTACAAGAATGCTCAGCTTATCAGAATTTTCTGTTTTCTCCCTCAATCTGTCTAGTCAAGGTCATTGCAGATGGTCGTTTGGGCTTTTCATCTTTAAACCTTTCCCAAACAAGACCTGGTATTGATGTTCCTGATAGAAAAGATGTTGGAAATCATTGTGTCATAAGAACTAGCATTTCCTTTTTTGTCTCATATTTTCACAATGTATAATCACATGACTCAGAATTTCCGATTATCTTCAATATCACTTTTAATACTTGACCAATTTGAATTCGGTTTGAAGCAGAGAAGGTGGAAAAATGTCAGGTATAAGCTGGACGTGTTGGATTTTTGAAAAATCAACTGATAAAAAAGTTATTGAAGATAAACCAAAATTTTGGTTTATCTTCAATAACTTTTTTATCAGTTGATTTTTCAAAAATCAACCACATCCATCTAGTGTGTGACGTCTGTCAACATTCTCTGCTTCAAACTGAATTCAAATCGGTCCTGTATTTACAAAATTATTGAAGATTTTCTGAAAATATTGTATCACGTGATTATCCACATTGATTTTGCTCAGCAAAATTGTTCACAAATCGTACCTATAGCAACATCTGTTTTGTCGTGTGAAGCAGCTTTCATATTGGACCGGTCTAAATTTTGTCATTTCGGGAGAGCATCAAATCAAATACAAATTGCAAAAACTAAATTTATAAGGAGTGTTTCGTTTTACTGATTGCAATAACATTGAGAAATGAATGATACCGTTACATCATTGGTGTGTGATAATGATGCTATTTATCCAGAGGCAAAATATCCAGTTGCACTAGTTACAATGCACTCTCAAATTCAATTTTATTGTTGTTGACATTAGACCTTGTGCGAAAAACAATGCAAAACAACATCTGCAGCAGGAGCGGATGAGTTAGTTGCAATAATGTAACCGAAACCTTTTTTTTTAATTTGATCTGGGTAAAACCAGTTCCCATCATCAAGTTTGTGGCTACGATATCGACATCGCAGCTAGGGATGAGCATAAAATTCAGGTCAAAATTGACAAATTTGGTCAGTTGCATTAACCCTTTCCCAAACGACAAAATTTTAAAGTGATCCACTTCAAAAACTGCAACAAATGATAAAATGGATGTTATTTAAGATAGGATTTGTGTAAAATATGGCACAGAAAATATTGAGACAAAAGGAGAAACTGCTGGTTATCAGCAGTTTCTTCTTTTGTTTCAATGTTTTCCCAAGCCTTTTCTATTAGGGACATCAAAACCAGGTCTTGTTTGGGAAAGGGTTAAAGAGCAAGCAGAGGTCTACCCAAATTGAAGTTTTGCTGAACCATTGCACACTGTCCCCTAAAGCCTTTTTGCTTGGAAAAAGGATGAATCTATCATCTGAAAACTATTAATTATACCACAATTACATAACACAGATACTGCAAAATTTGCAGCAGGACAAACATAGCTCATCCAAAATTAATTTCAATTAAGAAATTGCAATAGCTTGTCCTGTTATTGGTTTTTCCAGTTGATTTCCACGTAGACAGAACTTGTCAATTTTCACATGAAAACCTAAAAGTTACAAGGGAAAAACGTATTTCCATTCAGAATAGTTCTGTATGCCTTTTCAGTTGTTTCACCCATTACCAGACAGCAAAATGGTCCACATTCAAAGATGTTGCATACGACGTTTTCAGATGTATAAAACTTCACATTTTTTTGTCTTTTTGGGTAGAAAAGATTGTGGGAAATGAAGAAATTGCTTGTCAAAGCCTTTATCTTGTGGGCATTAAACACATTATTGCATGGGGATAGATTTACCCACTACTGCACAGAGACGCCTTTTGACTCCCTCACAAGAAAGGGCTTGGAAAACAAATGTTAAAAGCAATCTCATCATTTTCCACAATGTTTTCTTACCTAAAATGGAAAGATTTCTAAATTTCATGAACTTGAAATGATCATCTGCAACATCTTTCAAATAAAAAAAAATCCTAAATTTTGCCCTCTTGTAATGTGTTAACCTAGACAGACAACTATTCTGCCGGCGTGGATCCAGGATTTCTGTGACAGGGGTTCAAATTTACAAATGGGGAGGGGTTCGCTTTCCTAGGATTACACAAATTTGACTGAATTTCTGTTTGACAATGACATGATCAGGCTGCAAAACACCCTCCCCCCTCTCCCCTGGATCTGCCCCTGGTATTGTAGCTTTTGCAGACGGCCCAGGATTACTCTTGCTATATATACAGAAAGTCTTCAATCCATGCCCCAACAGCCTTGCCTCAAGAAGCTCCAAAGTGTTAAAGCTTTGGAAAATGTCAAGACAAAAGATGAAAATGCTGCAATGATAGGAATAGAGGAAATAACAGATGATTACAATATTCTTTTGCAAACTTATTTCTTAGAAACATTCAAATGGTTTAGAAATTATATTGGAAAGGATTAAACCATGAAACTGTAAACAGTAAGTCTCTGATTCCATATATATATAATTGAAAAGAATAATCAATCTAAATAATAGTGACCTACAACCCAATACACTTTGTCAATAAAATATTGGTAAATTTAATGAAAGAATATAAATAGTCCAAATAAAGTAGTAGTATCAGGTTCATTAATAACCTTTCCCAAACAAGACCTGGTTTTGACTCACTTAATAAAGGGGCTTGGGAAAACATTGAGGCAAAAGAAGAAAGTGCTGATAATCAGCACTTTCTTCTTTTGCCTCAATTTTTTCTGGGCTATTTTGTACACAAATCCTTTTTGTCTTCTGCTCTAACATTCAAATAGGACCACCCTAAAACTTTGTCCTTTGGGAAAGGGTTAACCATTTTTGTACTTAGGGATAGCGTTTTTTCTCATAATTTTGGGAACGGGTCCGATACCAGGCAAATTGGGAAAAATGTGTCGTTTTGTCTAAAACTGGGAAAATATTTTCAACACGGACTGCAACAAAAATTGAGTCCTGTGCATAGTAAACTACATCAAATCAATGACTTCCAGTTTGCATCTGGATATTTTTCTCTCAACATTTGAATGAGATCAATTGAAATTTCATTCAAAAAGAAGGAATAACTTTGGTATCGGGAATTTTCTATCTATCTATCTATCTATCTATATATACTGCCTAACTCCCCTTTCGGGTATTACTGGCAGGTGCGCGTCTGTGCTGGAATAAAAACTGTTAGTCATTGGTTAGAGTGCCAAATTTTAAAAGTATTGTGAGTGTTAGATTAAAAGAGCTGATAAAACATTTTGGTCATTCAGGGACGGCTCACTATCTGAAACGAATCGAGACTCCTTTTGAACGCTGCAATATCAGGTTGCTGTACAATTGTTTCTGGTAGGCTGTTCCATAGTATCACTGTGTAGGGAAAAAAAGAATATTTAAAGTAGGCTGCATTTGTATGGATCTGTCTGAAAGATGCTGTGTGCATATGTCGGGTGGTCCTCACTGGTCTTTCGAGATAAGCTGGTACGGGCACTGCAACAAAATTATTATAGATTTTATAAAACATGGTGATTCTGGAAATGTCTCGTCTGTATTGTAGAGTTTGCCAGCCAAGCTCCTTCTGCATGCAGGTAACACTGTCGTAATAAGAAAAATTATTTTGAACCCATCTTGCTGCTCTTCGTTATACTTTTTCCACTTTGTTGATATAGGTTTTTGTGTAGGGACTCCAAACTGTTGATGCGTATTCTACCTGTGGTCTAACTAAAGTTTTGTAAGCTGTTTCTCTGATCTTCTTATTTTTAGTCTGGATGTTTCTGCGGAGAAAACCTAAAGTTTTATTAGCATTTGAAGTTATATTGTCAATGTGCTTGTTCCAGGAAAGATCTCCAGATATTGTAACTCCTAGGTATTTGGCATTGTCCACAGTCTCTAGTATTTGTCCATGTAATCTATAATCAAAGGAAATCTTTTTCTTCTTTTTAGTAATATTTAGGACAATGCATTTGCTGGGGTTAAACTCCATTTCCCACTTTTTCTCCCACTGCATTAACTTGTCTAGGTCTTCTTGTAGGGTCAAACAGTCTTGCTTGTTGTTTATAGCTAAGTAAACGGCAGTGTCATCTGCAAACAAACGAACTTGGGATGTGATGGTATTAGGAAGGTCATTTATATACAAAAGAAACAAAAGAGGGCCAAGTACAGATCCCTGAGGCACTCCAGACGTGACTGGTACTTCTGATGAGCATCCGCCTTCTAAGACTACTTTTTGTGTTCTGCCTATAAGAAAAGATTTAATCCATAAAAGGGTAGCATTGTTTACACCATGTTCCTGCAATTTATACAAAAGTTTTAAGTGGCTAACTTTGTCAAAAGCCTTGCTGAAGTCTAACAAAACTAGATCAGTTTGTTTTCCTTCAGTTAGGTTTCTGGCAAGATGGTCGGTCAGTTGAAGTAGCTGGGTTTCGCATGAACGCCTTTCTCTAAAACCATGCTGCAAGTCATAAAGGATATTATTGTTGTCAAAATGTTTAGTTAGATTGGAGGCTACAATATGTTCTAGAGCTTTACACAATATACATGTTAAAGAAATGGGTCTGTAGTTTGCAGGATCTTCTTTGTTTCCTTTCTTGAAGAGTGGAGTCACGTTTGCTTTTGTCCAAACCTGGGGAAGAGTGCCTGTGTCTAGGGATTTCTGAAAAAGAATTTGTAAGATAGGGGAAATTTGATAACATAAGTTTTTTAGTACAAGAGGTTTGATGTTGTCTGGTCCTGCTGCTTTATCAGGTTTCAAGTTGGAAATAAGTTTTTGTACTCCACTAGTGCAGATGGTAATGTTCGGCATAACTGGGTATTTGCTGTAAGAGGAAGAAAACACATTTTGTCTTATAGATGAAAGGCAGGACTGAGCCAGGGAAATTGGTGTCATTGGAGTGAAGACTGACTGAAACTGTCGATTTAGAATATCCGCCTTTTCCGTGTTGTCCGATTTGATGGAACCTGAAATTTTATCGAGAAGGGGGGCTACTCCTGTTGCATCTTGCTTGGCATTCTTTATCAGGCTGAAAAGTTTCTTGTTATTAAATCTTGTGGCTTTCTCTTTGTCTTCAGTGGTTCCATCTAAACCTAAAATGTATTCAATATAATTATTGTAGGAGACTTTTATCTGATTTTTGATGTTTCTTTTTAGAGCCTGGAAAGCAGTCTTCAACTTGTTGTTTCCATCTTTCTTCAATCTGGAATAAAGGTGATCCCTTTTTCTAATTAGTCGTTTTATAGGTTGAGTAATCCATGGAAGTGATCTCTTGTGGCCAAGTCGTTTTGTTGGAACATATTTCTCGATACCTGAGGAGATTGCATCTGAAAATTTTAACCAAATTTCTTCAACAGATTTAGAGTGGTGATCTTTCAGCACTTCATTCTTAACTTGGTCCATGTAGTTTTTAAAGCTACCCCAGTCAGCTTTTTTGTACAGGTGAACCTGTCTAGGTAGTTGTTTGGTCATCTGTGGCCTTGTATCTGCAAGAATAGAGACAATACTATGGTCTGATATACCTGGAAGACATTTTACATTTTTAATTAAAGTGTGGTTTGATGTTAGGAAAAGGTCCAGTGTATTTTCTCCTCTGGTGTTTTCTGTTACCATTTGAGTGAGGTTGAAATCTGAAAGTAAGTCATTAAATTCTTCATATAAGTTGGTATAGCTGCATCCTGACTTTAAGACTGGTATATGATCATTGCTCCATGAGAATTTTGGGAAGTTAAAATCACCTAGCACCCAAAAAGATCCTTTAAGGTTTCTTGTCAGGTCTAGGGATTTTTTGAATTCATTAAAGCTGTAGATGTCTGATTCTTTCGGTCTGTAGTAGGCTGCGATATAAAGAGGTTTGCATGTTTTGACCTGTAATTTAATCCAAATGATTTCACAATCAGTCTTTAGTTGCTTTTGCTCTGTTGCAAGAAAAGTATCTTTAACTAGGATAAATACTCCTCCACCTTTGGTTGGCCTGTCTAATCTGAAAGGTGTATATCCTAAAGATTTTGGAAAAAATTCGCAGTCTGCATGTTGTCTATCTAACCAGGATTCTGTACCTACAACTATATCGGGTTTATTTTGATCTATCATACAATGAAATTCTGCTTTTTTGTTGACGATGGACTGACAATTCACTGAAATTACTTTAAGCTGAAAAGGAATATTATTTCGTTTAGATTTCTGTCTCTGTGCTGTATTTCTGGAGATAGTACTTGGATGTTGCAAGTCGGACTGCTCACTCAGTACACTGTAGCTATTCTGTGATGAAAAAGAAGAAATTGAAAGGTTTGAATGTCTAGAGAAATTTTGGGATTCACAAATTGAGCAGATCCATGAGAATGATGTGTCTCTTTCTACAAGATCAAAATATGTTTCATTAGTAATGTCTTGACATTTGATGTGGAACCATCTCTGGCAGGTGTCGCATTCAACAGCATGGTCTTCATCAAGGACCTCATATTGACACGAACCACATGGAAAGTCAGGGCCAGGATTTGTTTCTACATCTGCAGACAAAGACAATAAAAGAAGGCATAAATATGTTAGTGAAGAATTTCTTGTGTGTTTCTCGACTGGAACGGACCACCGTGTTGATTTCAACAAACAGGCACAAACATACGAATTGCTAGGTTTTAGTACATTTGGATTAGTAAAAGCTACTGGTTGATGTTCTGTTGTTGGGTCTGGTCCTATCTGGATGCTGAGCCAGAAAGCTGTAAAAAGAATCGGGGCTAACACACCTGTAAACATTTTCAAAACAAACAATAATTGTCATGGGTTTTCGTGGCACAAGGGGAGGTCACCGGGTCTAGAAAAAGAAAAATACTTGAAAATTCGTTTTAACTGTAAATATCCTAAGTTGGTGTATGGAACAATCTCCAAAAATGTTTGGAGTATCTTCTTGCGTCAGTTAGAACAATCCCTGAAGCTGAAAAATAGATTTAAATTAGAATTTTCACGATCTGAAACAGGAAGAGAGAAAAAAGTATTAGTTGCACGACGCATGCGCACAAATTTTCTTGTCAGATCTATCTATCTATCTATATGTATACTGCCTAACTCCCCTTTCGGATATTACTGGCAGATTTTTTTGTGAAAAAAAACCCTATTTGGCATTGGGAATGGGTCCTTTTTACGGACCCGTCCAAAGAAGGAGAAAAAACGCTGTAATATATTAATTTTGCTAAGAATATGTAACCAAATGATATGTCATACCCAAAAAATTATTGCAGTTTTTGTATTAAACAGCATAGATACTTTACTTTCTAGATTTTCTAAATCCATGGGTCTTTAAAAATGATTTATTAATACTGCTAATTAGTGTTAAAGTAATAAAGTATAAACTGAAGTGTTTGTTTTACAGTCCGTTTGTATACATTCTACAGTCTTGTTTACCTTTACACCTGAGATACTCTTCAAGGTATGGAGATTATAAAAGGTATGGCCGCGTTCTTGGCTACCAATGAAATTTATAAAAGAGAAATTCTCCCTTTATTTTCAAAACAACGTCCTCTGCAAGATAACTGACTCTCGAAATACATATCTACCAATTGAATACCATACCAACCTTCTTATGTCACAATAAATTTAAACAAAAGTCCCTAAGTTATTTGCAAACAGACGACATGAATGAACTAGTTTCCCCACAAATTCCATCTGTCGTCTGCTGCAGACAGCAAAATCACGTCATCGCATGGCACGCGTCGCGTCGGTTACCAAGCAACGGAAACTAATGATGGAAAATGAAAATCATACCTTTGCACGAGCTACGTTATTTATATCCGTGGGTTTAAAGTGCGAGTTTTGGCGATCGTTCCATGTTTACGTTCTACACACTTGAGTCAACATGTGGACGTCAGCCAAGTTCTTTAATCTAGGTCACGTGACAGACACCTGTCACTCCTTATTGATTATCTCCCTTGACATTACAGATTGAGGAATACAGGGGTTATTGTCCTTATACCACAGATTAGTTTATAAAATGCGCCATACATTTTTCTAAGTTAGCTATGTTTACCGTGGGAGGCCAGGGGCCCGTGGTACTGCATTGCAAGAAGAAGAAGAAGAAGAAGAAGAAGAAGAAGGAGGAGGAGAAGAAGAAGAAGAAGAAGAAGAAGAAGAAGAAGAAGAAGAAGAAGAAGAAGAAGAAGAAGAAGAAGAAGAAGAAGAAGAAGAAGAAGAAGAAGAAGAGTTTTTCATAGATATTTCTATCACATTGGCATAGGAAGTTTTATTATAGGGGGGGGGGGGGGGGTCAAATGTTTAAATGAATGGGGTCTGGGGGCATACCCCCCGAACATTTTGAATTCGAAGAAGCCATTTCATGCAATCTGGGCACTTTCAGACAGCATTTTATACCTGGACCTTTCTTGAAGGAAACGATGGGTATATTATTGGGGGCATAAGATATGCTGCCACCTTCTAGATTTCTAGATTGTTTGGAGGCCAGCCCCCCCCCCCCCAGTGGCCCGTCTTTTCCTACGCTAGCGTGTCAGAGACGTCAAAACAAGGTCGTTTTGTGGGGATAGGGTTAATCAGTTTGGTTGCATTTTACAAAACAAAAGAGGGACCAGATCAGTTAATCCGAGTCTTCTCCGATGTAAATACGCTCTTTGATATTTTGATTTTTCGCTATTTACGTAAATAGCGAAAAATCAAAATATGAAAGAGCGTATTTACATCAGAGAAGACACGGATTGCAGATGATCCTGCACTTAAACTCGGAATACCTGCCGTTCTGGTATCTTCTTGATGTCTCTAGACCATAGGCTAGATACTAAGTAAAAGTTACAGAGAAAAAACTGTTCATGAAATTAGATCTACATGACCTTGGTGGACGAGCGACTTCGTAAACATTCGGCGGCGGAACGTTCCACCGGTAAATGTTTACGACGTGGCCCGAATAATTCCGACGTCGCATGAATCTCATTAGGGATGAACTACCTTGATAAATGAATTAGTGAATTCCGCCAAGTGTAGACCTCCAATACGAAAATCTGTAACGGATTTTTAGACGAATCTCATAGACCACCAATCTGATTAAAACCAGAGGCGTATTCTTTAGAGCGAAAGTTTTTAAAATTTCTTAAGGGGGAATGCTCCAGTTTCCTAATTTTTTTCCCAATAATAGAATTTGTTTATATTTTGTATGTTGAAATTACATGTTATTACCAATTGAAAAATAAAATAAAAATGGATGGTCAGCGATCTTGTTTGAATTTTATAGGCATTCGTATCACATACCCCTACATCGAAAAAGTGCACAATTTCTTGCACCTGTCCAAGGCCACTAAATGCTAATAAAATGCTGTATATTTATCGTTTAGTCCCGAAAACGGATTTAAAGTAACGCCTTACATTTATTAAGAACAGAAAACCCAAAATATATGCTATTATAAACGCGTAAATGTATAAAACAGCATGCTCACTTGTTCGGTTAGATCAACGAAGCTGGAGTGTTTTATGTCAAAATTTGCATGTTTTTGGAAATATCTTAAGTTCTACATAATGGAATTTGATAAAACTCCCTCATTGTATTAAGCAACATGTCCTGATAATAATTCAAAAAGAAAATGTATAGGTCAGCGCACTTATTAGTGAATTACAGCAATTTTTATCAGCTACACATGAATAAAATGACGCAAAACAGTGGTAACTGCATACACACTTACGACTGTCTTGCTCTAAATAATCGATTTACATCTTGGGGAAATCAGTTTCGCACAATAAATACACTTTTACCGTCGAAAATGGCAAATTGTAATGCTGTGTTATATCATTGAAAATATGGTAGCGAAACATATTGGTACGAAACATTTAATTTACTACAGTAATGACCGAGGGTTCCGAAAAACTGGAGCATTCCCCCTTAAGATGTTTTTGATACAGCGTTTTTAAGACCGAGATTTTAAGCGAGGTGTTCCGAATGTTACATACTTCATACAAATGACGTCATCATGACGTCATTTGTATGAAGTATGGAACATTCGGAACTCCGCGATTTATGAATCATGGAGCATTCGGAACAACTCGGTCAATTCTATCCCATATAGATTCTACAGAATTTACCGAGGGGATCCGAAAGAAGTAGAGAGCAATGGCGGCTCCCAGTGATCGTCTTAAAAATCTTGCTCAAAAGAGCGCTTTATCCTAAAACATCTTAAAGAATCTCAAGATATCTCAAGAAATCTCGCTCTAAAGAACGCGGCTCAGATGATTCATCTTATTTAGAATTAGGTCCATATTCGCCCATATATGAGACAATAAACCACCTTTACTTTACTTTATTTTTTTTTATCTTATTTCATACAATTACATTTGACAGTCACCAGCTAGAAGCCATCTTCAATAACACGGGAAAACCAGAACCGGTTATTTTTACTCTAACGAATAAAATCTCTGTGTTTTCATAATAAAAGCGTGGTTCTGCACTAAAAGAAGATGTCGCCATGGGGAAGTTTTCAATTTTAATCGTTTTCAGAATGTAGTGGGCCTTAAACGTTTATTTGATTGGTCAGAGGGAAAAAGCATTGAGAATGACCACTTAGGCCTACTTGTGCCTGTTACTCAGATGTTAATATCGATAAGGATAACATCGGATTCTAATCGGATTGTCAGACCATCAGGGTTCTAAGGAAGGGAACAAATCGTCAACTTACTAAACTGTGAGTAAAGATCAAGAGTTGCTTCCCTTCTTTATAATCTGCATTAACGCTTTGGTACTAGAAACTTGACGACGTGTGTACGTGTACGCCTACGTAACCAAATTATTGAACCAAGTTTGTGTGTGGTGGGTATGTAGCTTAAACCCAAACCAAACGACACAATTTTAGACTGCTCCAAATTCAAAGATGCTGCAGACGACATTTTCAATGTGAAGGATTTTTAAAAATTTACACCATTTTTGGTAGAAAAAATGTGGGAAATGAAGAAATTGCTTGTGACAAGCATTTTTTTCTTCATTTTCCACAATGTTTTCAAAATCCATTATCTTGTAGGGAGTAAAAAATGTCATTGTGTGGTAATGGGTTAAATTATTCTTTTTATCTCCAACGTTTTCAAAAGTCCTCCCTTTTATGTGTTATAAAAGAAAATTTATCTCCGACAATAGTTAGGTTCACGTCAATCGTTTTGCAGAATAATGTGCAGACTAGTCAAGTTAGGCTTGGGCATACCAGAGACACCATAATTGCAACGCCTCCTTAAGTTAATCCAAACCTAATTGTGAGATTCGCGCTACGTCGGAAATTTTCATGCGACGTCGTTAACATCCGTTATGTATCCGAACCTACGTTCCACCGCCGAATGTTAACGACCTCGTCCGAATAATTTTGACGTCGTTTGAATCTCATTCGGGTGGACTATCTAAATATTATTTCTTCGCACAGGTTAGTTAAGTCGGTAATATCGGAGACTATCAATAAATGCACGTGGTTGCACGTGAGTTCGAATTCCTGCTTAGTAAACGTTCTCTCGAATATTTGACTTAGAACTGTGTCTTCTACCTCTTACCAATGGACGTATCGGATACGAATCGTGTTTGTAAAGTGAAATGTTTGGACTGAATGTGTATGCACTGCAACAAATTGTCTGGAGCACATGGGTAGGTGCACAAATCGCCACAATGTGACTGAAAACAATAAGCATGACAGTAATGCTTAAAAATCCCCATAATAGTAAGCCTACAGTCTTTGATGTTTCTAATTGAAAGATGATTCATATAGATATTGAATATGATAAAGACAGACTTTGTGTATGAAATAGCAAGGGAAATATTGATGCAAAAGGAGAAAATTCTGGTTATCAGCATTTTTGTTCCTTTTCGTCAATCTCATCCAAAACATTCTGTATCAAGGACGTCAAAATCTAGATCTAGGTCTTGTGAGGGAACAGTCTAAAGCCAATTCAAAACTGCAACATCATCGAATTTGGACCTGTGTAGATTTTTTGTCGTTTAGAGACTGCATAGCCCTTACCCATATTGCAGAAGACAGTTCCGATTCGAATTTTTTTGCAGACGACAAAGTTGATGATAATTAAAGTACGACAGTTTACAATGTAACACAGAACATAACTATTTATGCAAAAGAAGAAAACGGTTTTTTAATCAACAATTACCCCTTTGCCCACTTTCCTCCAACAAATAGGCACTATATTCTATTGCGGGCGTCAAAAGCACGTGTTATTTGGGAGTCGGTTAAAATAGATAGGCTAAGACGACGAAAAAAAGATAAGGAAAATCGCAATAGAAAGAAGCAGTTAACCGTTTGCTCAAGTAGGCCTACACTCGGCGATTTATAAATTTCATGCAGTATAATACCCATTTAAGATTATCTGATTGTCCCTAGGCTTAAATCATTGCCTGTATAATTAATTCATGATTCCTAAAGTCCTGAATGAGCAGTGGCTACCCGTGACAATGATTATCAGCAACTATTCCATTATTAACCCTTTCCCAAAACCACCGTAGATGGCATGCCTGTAACCGAGATGGCTTAGAATTCAACCGGCCCTTTGTGATGACATTGTAAAACAAAAAGACGACACAATTTTAGACTGATCCAAATTCAAAGATGTTGCAGATGACACTTTCAAGTGAATTATTAATTTTAAAAATCTTTCCATTTTGGGTGAGGAAACATTGTGGAAAGTGAAGAAATTGATTGTCACAAGCAATTTCTTCATTTTTCAAAATGTTTCCCAAGCATTATCTTATGATCACTCTGTGGGTTCGAATCCCGCCAGGGACATATGAACTTTCGTGTGAGAGCTTCAGCTGGCTTGTAGAACGTCGGCGGTTCTACCCAGGTGCCCACTTGGGGTCTTCCTCCACCATTCAAAGCTGGAAACAGGTCAAAAGAAGGGAGTTTCTTCCTGGGCACGCCCAGTCTACTATTGTCCAGCAAGGTTAACCCGGGACAACTTAATTTTCGTGTGCTAAGTCCGTTAGTTGAGCGTCTTAACAAAACAAAGCCGAAGTGGGGTCATTACATATGCAGATGTCCCGGGTTAATCTTGCTGGACAATACTCGGCCTCACAAAGACGATTTGTTATTTGTTGAGAGACTAACGGCTGTTGTCAAACCCAAGAAAACATATTGAACAAAGACGGATTAACCCTTTCCCAAACAAGACCTTGTTTCGACGCCCCTATCAGAAAGGGTTTGGAAAAAACATTGAGGCAAACGAAGAAAATGTTAATAACCATTTTTTAACATGAATCTGTTCTTTATAAACAACAATTTTGTCTCTTGTATAGGGTTTCAAATGGGATCTATCTAAGATCTTGCTGTTTGGGAAAGGGTTAAAGATACATGGTCACTTTTCTTGTCTGAAGCTGGGAGGTTTTTGCAGAAAAGTGACGACGTGCAGAGGGATAAGTTCTGGTTGATAGTTACTGCATGTACTGGGTAACTGAACTACCGTACATTTTTACTGTACATAGCCGCATCAAAAGATATGTATCACTTTAGGCCTAATATACTTAATCTAAAAAAATCATCGTTAAAGTGACATTTCACATAATATTTTTTTCATAATTTTATTTTACTTTTATTTTTTTTATCTGAAAGATGAATATTTCAAGCCAAAATATCGAACCGTTTACGAGAAATATATACAAATTTGTGCTAAAATTAAACAAATTGATGTCCACAGCAGTTCAGATTTATATGTGGGGCGCCGTGGTCTAATGGTAGGACGCGGGCTTTGGGATGGAGGGATCCTGGGTTCAAATCTGAGCAAAAACTTACCCCACGTTGCTCCTCTTCACCCAGGTGTAAAAATGGGTACACCAGGGTGTACAACGTTCGAACTGTATTATGGGTAATTTCGGCTCCGCTGTGGAGGAATTTAGTGAAAATTCTCTCGACTCAGGTAAGTGTTTATCAAATATTTCCGCCAATTCACGACCGATTTTGAAAAACTAACGTGGAGTGCCCCCGCCTTAACGAAAGCAATCATCGGATATTAATTTCACGTCCCTGCACACAGTATTAAAAAAGTTATTGAAGAACGAAAATTGGAAAAAAGGCGTTTTCTGATGGCACCGCTGTGGAGTAATGTACAATGTTTTTGAAGAAAAGGGGCTAAAATACCAATGTCCGAGTACGAAAGCATGCTGTGTGTTATCAGAACGAGCCTAACTGCGGTCCGCCTGACCATAACCATCAGAAATCTGATTGAAACCCTGAAATTTCAGCGATTTGCAAGATTGCTCCGCTGTGGGGGTGCCAAAAAAAGGCTCCGCTGTGGAGTCAAAACATGTTAAAAGACATGCATTGTTCTTTGCCACCGATAAGAAACGGATCGAACCATACAAATGCATCTTTGTATATCACCTTTGTATTATCTTACTTAGATCATGCATAGATGTACGTAGTAAGACCGTAAAATTATACATGGTGTCTCAAAAATGCAATCCATACAAGTTTCTAGTGCAACAACTCTAAGAATCCTATACCGATTTCCAGGTTTTCATGTATGAATATGTTAGTAGGGGAGGCAGGGTCTATTTGTTACACGGGGCAAGTTGTTACACATACAGTGTCACGACATTGACCGCACGAACAATGTTCTAACTCTGATGATATATAGTATCTTTTTTCTTTTATTTTACTTTTATATCAACTTCTCAAAAGTCAACCTTGGAGATTTAGATAAGAATGCAAGTTAAAATTGAAAATCTGAAAAAAAAAAAAATGTATGAAAGAAAATTTTCTTTGAAATTTCCATTTGACTCCGTTCAACCGGGTAGCTCATCCTACATCATAAATGTGTTTTCACAGAAAAAAAAGAAATGTTTTTTAATGGTTAGAGCTGGTACATCTATTGTAAAGTTTGTAATAACGGCTATCATTCACTTATAAACTTAGCAATATAACACATGTTAACTAAGTTTCCATTTGGGCTTGGACGCCCCCCCCCCCCCCCTCCCTCTTGAAAAAATTTCTTGATCCGCCCTAGCTGCCCAGTTCGTCAATATGACTGACTTCCGGATGCGATATACCTGAAAATGTCTCGATCAACGAGGTTGTAAAATGATATAAAATCTTTGTGGGCTGCCTTAACCATTTCCTGAACAATCCATGGTTTTGTCTATCTTCAAAGGAGGAGACAAAAAACTTGCAGAAAATTACAGATCATAAGCATCTGCATGAATGGAAAATCTTGAACTCTTCAACTACTAGAATCAATTGAAAATTGGGCAACTGCCATAGACAGAGTAGAGGAAGCTGACATTATCCTTTTCGACTCCAAGAAAGCGTTTGATACCATCAACCATGAGAAGCCCATCCACAAATTGTACCAAATTGGAATACAAGGAAAGTTTTAGACTGGTTCAAAAACTTTCTCAGTAACAGAAGTCAAAGAGTAGTGGTCAACGACAAAAAGTCACTACCAGTAGATGTATTGAGTGGTGTTCCTCAAGGAAGTGTCATGGACCCAACATCATTTCTAATATAAATAAACGACCTACCAGACATGGCGGAAACCATAGTATAACTGTTTGCAGACGACACGAAAACTTTTAACTCCATAAAAACAGAAGACGGCCACCAGAGACTTCAAACAACTATCAATAACTTTTGTAAATGGTCAGACGATTGGGACCTAGAGTTCAATTCAAATAAATGTAAGCACCTACACATCGGTAAAAAGGAGTTCTGTAGCTACGAGATGAAAGACAAAGCAAATAATATATCGGAAATTGTCGCACTCAAAGAAGAAAAAGATCTAGGCGTGATCATCGACTCAGAGGTCAAATTTGAAAGTCACATAAATGCCAAAATCAAACTTGCGAACAGAAATCTTGGAATCATCCACAGAACATTCACATACCCAGACAAAAAAACATAAACCTCTATAAAGCTATTGTAAGACCCCACTTGGAATATGCATCAGTAGCTTGGTTTCCACATCTAAAAAAGCACCAAAATCTATCGAAAATGTCCAGAGAAGAGCGACAAGGTTACTGAAAAACATTCAACACCTAACATACAGTGAACGACTAAGACATCTGGGGCTACCTACCCTTGAGTATAGACGACTTATAACTGACATGATACAAGTGTACAAAATCCTAAATAATTATGATAAAACATCATCGGAAAATTTCCTAAAACGCAATCTGTCAACAAGAACTAGAGGAAACTCAAAAAAATCTATACAAACAGTATTCAAGAACAGAGATAAGAAACATTGGCGCAACCACCCCCAAAAGTTCAGTCCAACCTGTTTTATTAATGGAGAAAGAAGACAAAGAGATGGGCCACCAAAAGCCTCGGGCTTTCTTTCGGCCTCGGTACAGTAAGTTACAGTAAGCTTGGTGTTCCTAGTAGGAATATATTGCGATAACATTGAGGGAAAAGAGTAAACTGCTGATTATCATTTTCCCAAAATATTTTCTATGTTGTAATATACACATTTCATTCTTATGATATCAGGTTTTTTTTTTGTCTGCTACTCTTTTTAAATTGAGACAGTCTAAAATTGGGTCGTTCGGGAAAGTGTTAAAAACCAATTCATTTTAACGGAGAACCACTTAAATTGTACATTAAATTTTACAGAGACGCACGAAAATCAACGGAAAATACCGAATTCATATTAAAATCTTGTTATTGTGGGCATATAAATTTATTCTAGATTATGAGTTATTTTAAAAACGTTTAGGAGTACTCTCCGAGTAAGGCATTAAAACAATAGGGCGTTAACTGTGTCATGCCAAATGGTCATTTTACGGTCTTACTATGTACATAGGCATGATCTAAGTAAGATAATACAAGACAAAATTTTGACGCATAGCATCAAAGAGGCCGGCAATTTTTTGGTAGCCATCCATGAAAATTTTGCTGAAGTGATATAGTGATTCAACCATGTCATGTAAATTATATCTTTCCTTTTCTTGTTGAACTCACAGTATCAAGACCCCAACTGAATTATCGTGGACTTGCAGTAGCAATTATCTGATAGCGTATTGTTTGTTTACAGTTCAATTGACTTCTACTTTTAAAATGTATACATCCAGCAAGTCCCGCAAATTGCCATGTTTGCTCATTTGGGTGACCTCAAGTGCAATAATAGACTATGCTGCCTTTATATTTCTCAGCGAATGGTCCTGCGCCACCTACACAAGTTCACATTACCATGGTAAACTTAAAACAAATACCAGCTCGCATAACCATGATAATTAACTTAACAAGAGGCCCAGAGGGCCTTATCGGTCACCTGAATCAAATGAGCAGAAACATTTAAGGAAAATGTTAAGTTAACAAAAAGCGCAACCCCCCAGCACCACCATTTCTTGACAGTCTTTTTTTCTCTTGTACAAACTTATTTAAAGACTCAAATACCAAATGTGAATTCAATCAAACAATAGAGCATTTCTTAATATGTACCCTATTTACCCCCTTTTGGCACCTTTTGGTGCCCCAAAGGGAGATAACTCAATGATTTGTAAAAATCTGAAGCGGCTTCCCATTGGAATGCTTCCTGCCAAGTCTGGTAGAAATCTGTCCAATGGTTCTCAAAAAAAAGAAGAAAATGTTCAAAGTTAAGTAATAACGCGAACCCCTCCCATCCCCCATCCGCAGCACAGCCATTTATTGACGAGTTTTTTTCTCTTGTACAATTTTTGTAGTCCTTGCCCTAAAGACTTTAACTTCCAAATGTGTATCCAATGCAACAGCCGGTTCATGAGAAGAAGATATTTTAAGATGTACCCAATTTACCCCCTTTTTGGCCCTTTATTGGACCCCAAAGGGAGATAACTCCATGATTTGTACAAAATCTGAAGTGGCTTCCTATTAGGATGCTTCCTGCCAAGTTTGGTTGAAATCCGTCCAATGGTTCTTAATAGGAAGTCGAAAATGTTAAGTTAACTAATACCGCTACCCCCTCCCATCCCCCATCCCCAGCACGGCCATTTCTGGGCGGATTTTTTTCTCTTGTACAAACTTTGTTGTTCTTGCCCTAAAGACTCTAAATACCAAATGTGAATCAAATCCAACAGCCGGTTCATGAGAAGAAGATTTTTTAAGATGTACCCTATTTAACCCCTTTTTGGCCTTTTATGGGGCCCCAAAGGGAGATAACTCCATGATTCGTACAAATCTGAAGCGGCTTCCCATGGGGATGCTCCCTGCCAAGTTTGGTTGTAATCCGTCCAATGGTTCTCAAGAAGAATTCGAAAATGTTAAGTTAACTAATAACGCGACCCCCCCCCCTCCCATCCCCCATCCCTAGCACGGCCATTTCTGGGCGGATTTTTTTCTCTTGTACAAACTTTGTTGTCCTTGCCCTAAAGACTCTAAATACCAAATGTAAATCAAATCCAACAGCTGGTTCATGAGAAGAAGATTTTTTAAGATGTACCCTATTTAACCCCTTTTTGGCCCTTTATGGGGCCCCAAAGGGAGATAACTCCATGATTCGTACAAATCTGAAGCGGCTTCCCATGGGGATGCTCCCTGCCAAGTTTGGTTGTAATCCGTCTAATGGTTCTCAAGAAGAAGTCGAAAATGTTAAAAGTTAACGCACGACGGACGACGCACGACGGACGACGCACGACGACGGACGAAACACGGTAGCAATAGGTCACCATGACCTTCGGTCAGGTGACCTAAAAATACCGAATTTTTAACCCTATTGTTCTGAACCTAACTAAATATTTGTTCATTGCTTTACTTCAAAGAAATGGATATTTTGTTCACGTTACTGACATGTTCTTCTGTAAGTCCGTGTTTTTTGTTTTTTTGTTTTCTATTTTTTTTTCAATTGTTTAATTGTGTGATGTAGAATTTGTAAATATTTAAAGGTGCTCTATCTCGAATTTTCTTCGAAAAATCAACTTTAAAACCATTTGGTGGTCATTCGCTGGGTCATTAATAATATTTTTTAAACAATACACCTTTCAAGCTCAATTGTACTCCAATGCAATGAAATTCTCTTTTAAAACGAAATACCGGCGGGGGTTTTCCACAAATTACCGCTATTAATTTTATAGAAAAAGTATTTCGCAGGACTTTGATGATGTTATTCTCAGACATCCCTCCAAGCGTCTTCTCACGTGACCACTATTGATGTATCGATCAGCGTTTTGGCAACATGATTCGATTCGTGTCAGCTTCGATAAGGCCTACCCTTTCACCTTTCCATCGCTCTGTTTGATCCCCGATAAAGATAGGCTTGGATCTAAATCTGCTGTCGTTTGGATTTTGATTTCTTCTATAGGTCGCACACGATCCTTTGGCACATGGATTAAACAATGCATTATTTATAATTAGTGGCGTAATGACTAGGTTTAAATTTAGGTTGATAGGTAGAGCGGTCAGTTTTCAATTATGGAGCCGAGTTCGAATCCAGCTGTCTGCAGATTTTTTTTATACTTTTTTCTTCGTCTTCAATGCCTATTAGCTACGAAATTTCATTTGCTAGGCAGATGGCAGCTTGTGTTTTTTTTGTGTGTAAAAATACAAAATTAATGATGGACAAAAAAGAAAAGAAAAGATAAAAA